>CM076578.1:725921765-726521765 GCA_034641835.2 Pinus albicaulis | reverse complement strand
AACTTGAGATCAAATTCATTATTTAGTCTTTTATGAGGTATTAACACTACTACATTTGAAAAAAAAATCAATAATTGACCAATGTTAATGTTTTTTGTTTGTTTTTTTGTGTGTATATTTTAAGGTTAACACCCACGGGGAATTTGAACCGATGACCTTTTCACAAGGAGTGCCTTAACAAATCACTCATTCACCATCAATCCAAAACCTTGTGGGCATGGAATGTTGTTAATGTTGTTAGAACGACAATGAAAAAGATATATTTCAACATTATTGTCATTTCTTTAGTATCCCAACTTGAATTTAAAGATGTCAATTTGAAACTAGTCTACCAATGCCTTGTTAGGCCATGTGGCAACTTCTTCATCACCTCATTTTTCGTTATTGTTATTAGAATCTTGACATCATACCAACATTCATGGACTTATTCCATTGATGTCTTGTTATCCCACAAGGTTGCTTCTTCATAACCCATTTTTTTCTTTATTGAAGTTGGGAATTTGGTTCTACCATAGAAGTGTGATATAGAAAGGGCATCGATTATAAATTGGTAAATTGAAGATCAATGTCCTTGCTATGCTTTAACATCGATCAAGAGTTAGTGGTGTAATGTCTAAGCAATGTCCTTGTTATATCATAATGTTCCTAGGAAATTTTACGTGAACACACACACATACGGTTTAAGGGGTTAGCTCAATAAATAGTTATAAATGTTGATGGGAATACGTCTAGTTACATGCAAGAAGGTGCTTGATAAACCAATGTGTTTCTCTCTCTCTCTCTCTCTCTCTCTCTCTCTCTATGTGTGTCTGTGTGAGGGGAGGGGGGTTAGCACAACTCATCACCTCCATTATTTATGGGCATTTGGGTAGTTTCATACCAACAAGTGCCTCCTTCAAATTATATTATATTATACATAACCCAAGGGGTTATCATAATAGATTATTGCTAGTTCTATTGGGATTTTAGATAGTTTTATGTTATCAAGTTCCTCAAATCCTCTGGGGTTAGATGCACTAGCCTATATTGATGGGGTCTAAGGGGCGCATTCAAGTGATTTTCTCCAATGTTTTTGGGCATTTAGCTACTTTTGTCTTCGTAGGTACCTGGTTCAAACACCCTTCTGTCAAGTGCACTATCCTACACGAAAGATTTTACTAGGAATGCACCCAAAAATGTGGGGATCATTCCTATGGATTTCATTGCAAAGTTTTCCTTGGAATACATACACACACATCCACTCACACACACCCACCTACCTACACCCACCAAAGGAAAATTTTGTATGGCCCCCTTTATTTTTTTAAAAGGAGGGTGGCTCAATTGTTAATCACAACAGTGGTCAGTAACCTTTTGAAATTCAATTAAAATTGAAACTCAATTGAACTAAAATCAGAGATGATAGGAAAACTTCAACTTGGAACCATGAATATGAATTGATTGAACTAACCCATTAACTTTAATATATAATTTATGACACTAAAGGGGGAATATATGTGGATAAATGTACATGTAATATGTAAATAGGAATGTACTAGGAATGTCCTAATGATGAAGGTGCCACATGGGGGAATGTGTGAATAAGTATAAAGATAGATCATATAGTAATTATTGAGGAGATAAGGTTTGGATGTATGAATGTAATTGGTACTTAGAGGAGTCTCACCTATTTTTTAAGGAGTTTTGTGTAACTTATTTGTCTTATCTATATTGGAGTTGTGCCACATGCTAAAATCGGTGTACATGGTGTGTACATTTAGTTTTTATGTCTTTGAATCATAACATTTTGTATTAGAGCCTACAAAACTATGGTTTTGCTGCTTCAAATGAGACATTGTGGAAATTTCACTATAAATGTTTTTTTAGAAGCTTCAAACTGTAAACTTTTGAGACAATTTAGGAGATATATTAGATTACATTGGATCAAAATTTTAGATTATCATTTACTATACTTTTTGAGATATAACATATGGGAGTTAAGGTTTGTGAATAGTCCTAAAATTAGTTTAAAAAAAGGTGGTCTTGGAATCTTCACTCTAAATTTTTATGGGAAACTTTAGATTGAAATTTTTTGATAATATTTAGATTATATTTCATGGAACTTTTGATCAATATTTTAGATTATGTTTGACTACACTTTTGAATATATATAATTTGTGGAAGTTAGGGTTTGTTAATGGTCCTAAAATTAGTTTCAAATGAGTGACATTTTTATTTTCAATACACACACACACACACACACACACACACAGGAGTCATCTAGCCATGAAAATTCAAGGACAAGACATCATAGTATAAGTTATTAAAATTGTATCCTTTGATTCGCCATAATTGTGAAGATACCGTCTATGGAAGAGAGGATTCGTGAATGATTCTAAAATTAGTCATGAATAAGTCATCTTGGTACATTCACCATAACTTTTTCACCAAATTGTTTCAGTTTGTGAACTTTTTATGGGCCTCACGAGACATACTAAGGTACTTCAAGTAAAAATTTTAGAATCAAATTTGAAATATTGGACATGTGGCATGTTTTACAAGTTCGCTCTCAAAAAGAGTAGAAAAATCAACAAGTTTTGGGAATATCACCATAACTTTCACTTGAAAAAATAAATTTTGATCAAACTTATGGATAAGACATGTCAAGGTACTATAGGCTAAAATTTCAATGTGAAGAGAGTCAAAATTGCATAGATACATAAAAAAAAAGTTGCCTAGATTAATAGACCTTAGAGCATGGTTTTAAAAGACTCTCAACTAAGAAGAAATGACACTACCTAAATTAAATGGAGAAGAAGATAAGGATGAAATCAATTTGAAGGAATAGATAAGGATAGTAAAGGAGAAGGGTATGAATCCTTCAAGGGAAATAAATCATTTTCAACATGAGGCATCAGAGTAGTGGATGCATATTGAAAATAATACTAAAATGAACATCATATGGGAAGTGTTTGAAAAACTCTTCACGAATAAATGGATAAAGGATATAAAAATGGAGGCATTTTATAAAATTGAAAGTGAATTAGAATAAGCTAAAGAGGAGATCAAGAAGAAGGTGGATGAGTTATATATGATAGAAAACCTTAAAGAAACACTCATTAAAGAAATTAAATAATTAAAATATGAAAAGAGTAGCAAGGGGATATGTAAAATAGACAAATCGGAGGAAGAATTGGAAAAAAAAAAAGATGAAAAATTATGTAAATTATGCAACCATAATAGAAAAAAAAACTAGATTATTTCAAGATATTTAAAGAAGAAAGCAAAGATTGTCAAAGTCGAGAAAAAATAAGGATCTTAGATGAAGAGACTACCAAAAGACTTAAGGAGGAAATTTGCATGAATATTGAAGACGCCTAGACACATATGAGGTAAAAAAAAAAAACACTCTAGAATTGAACAAGGGAATTAGAATTTGATAGATGGGGTCAAATTGCAACTTCAAAAAGAGAAAGAAGAGAAGATTCAAGAAGTTCAAAATAAAATACTTGAAGAAAATAAACTACATTTAGAGGATGTACATGTCAAATATGATGGTATATCTCCCAGGATAAAGTGATCAAATAGTAGGCAAAGAGGATAGAGGAGGACATTATCTCTGAAAAGGAGATAGATGAAATGGGTATGTAGAGTGAAGGAAATGATCAAATGTGAAACCATATTGACACCCATATTACTAGGAAAAAATTCAAATACAAGAAGATCAATATCAACATTATTAAGAAATACAAGAATATCAATATCAACAATATCAATTAATACAAGAAGATCAATATCAATATTATTAAGAAATAGAAGGATATCAATATCAACAATATCAATTAATACAAGAAGATCAATATCAACATTATCAAGAAATAAGATGAATACTCATCAATATCCATGGAACATGACACCACCAAATTTTTATTCAGTAGGATGCTATAAGTGACCAACAACTACTACAAATTTGAGATGCCGCAACAAGAATACATGGAATCAATGGAAACAAAATCATGCAACAACCAACCATCAAGGATTAAAAATAAAAAGGATTGAGTTTGGTTGGATACATCGTCATTAATGGCAAGAATAATGTAGGAATATAAGAAAATATTAATGTTTTGTTTCATCATCTGTAACATCCTTAACTATAAATCTTAGAGGACAAAGATTCTCAAAGGAAAATACTATGTTATGACCTTGAGGAGGGTGGTATTGGGTTAAATGTATATGATATGACCCTAAGGGGCAACATATATAGGGATATATGTACACATAATATGTAAAAGTATAAGTTGTAGGGTGGCCTAGTGATGAAGTGGTCAAATAAACAATATGTGAATAGGAATATATAGAGATCGTATAATTACTAGCAATTGCACCATCATCAAATGTTGCAAAGGAAACGCCGTAAGATTCTTATGTGGAATACAATTTTTAATAGGACTAAAGATGTAATGACTCCAAGCAAACTGGAAATAAGAAGTTTTCAATCTGTTGATGTCGATTGGCAAGATTTGAAGATGAGGCGGCTAACGCCGCCATTGTAAGAATACTTCGAGGTGGAAATTTTGATGCCAATTCCATTATGAGGTCCAACTTGCCCATTCATGATTCTGGCTAGTTCCAAAATGCAAAGGGATATTTTGAATGAAGGTCCAATCTGCACATAACAATATCCAACCTGCCATTCATGATTCTGGCCAGGTCCACTATGAAGAGAAATAGAGGTTAATCTCCACCATTTTTTTTAACAAATATAAAACATTTGTGTTGTTATGTGTATTCTTTTAACATGATTAAACAGATCTTGAAACTAAAAATTAAAATTATTTATATTTGTTTACTAATTAAACTCATAAAACCAAAATAAAAAACATAAACATTGTAAGAGAATTCTTTTAGATTTAATGGTTCAAAATAGAAAACCCTGGTATTGCTTTTAATTGCAAAGTTCTGCAACTGGTTAGTTGATGAGAGCAGTAAAGAATTCCTTCAAATCATGAAAAAAATTGTCTATAAAGATTTTCAGGTGGAGTATTCTCACAATGATTGTCAGGCAGTTATCTTCATCGTTAAACATCATGTTTGCATACTGCAAGTCATTGTGGTAAAATCCAATGCTTTCACCCTCCCCTGATAACATATTCTGTAGAAAATTGACCTCATCTTCCATGCAATCCAGTTGGAATCCAGCAACCTCAACATCAGGACATAGCGCCAAGGCTTTCCTTAACCAGTTTCTGGTTTTAATAACAAAAGATTCAGTAAAGGCAAAAAAAAAGGGGACCGAATAGAAAATTTGATGAGGATCCAAGAACAAACCTGAGGCACATCCAGAGCTTTGGTTGCCGAGGGCCGGGTATGTCCACATATTCCAGTGTGCTGGTTGTTTTCTACATCTGCAAACCTCAATATGTATATTTTTATGGTGTGACTAACTCTACTGCAAAAAATTACTTCTGAAGATTATGGAATTCGTAATGAAACTGGAAGCAACAAAAATAAAACAATAACATATTTCACAATTCATCTCATCTGCCTTTGGATTTGCCCAAAACATCTGCCATTTAGGTTTCATCCACTCTAACATCAATTCCAAGAAATTACTCTGAAACACAGTCATCATCCAAATAAAATCGATGACCGAAATTATTAAAATGAAAAAAAAAACATACAAGCAAAGCAGAGCACAACATCTAGATTAGATTTTGTTTTTAGTATTGTTCAGAATGTGTATTTCACTGGTAAATCAAATGTCAAAAATGTATGGCAAACCCAACGCTCAATCATTGGAGGAGCGGAGAGAATGAATGTACTTTGACTCGGTGGGTTTCAAGGATTGGGGGCAATACAAGAGTGGCTCTTGTACACGTCATAACACACAAAATATACATTCATATTCATATTCAGCACACACATTAACTCAACAATCTTAATATCCAAAAGAAAGAAATTATTAAGACTTGCCCAACCCAAATTATTAAGAAATCTGAAGACCTACTACTTCTTTGATATGCTACTCGACCCAACGTGTGCATATTCAGGGGGCTACCACTTTTTTCTACAGATTAACAATAAGCAATATGAACCTATACATAAAAGTAATGAGAATGAGCAAGTGGAAAAGGTACTTCCACACAGGGGAGGGAGGGAGTGATTCGTTCTTCTCCTCCAGAAACTTGTAGTCTCTGCACATAAATTGTTTGAAAATTGTGCAATACTTCAAAAAATTAAAGCGCGCTCTTTAAAAAGATAACCCAAAAAAAAAATTAAAAGCAAATACATGAACCAAATAGCTTTAGGGTAGTGATACAATAAAACTAATTGACAAGCCATGGCCACCTACAAGTTCAACTGAAAATTAGTAAATATTACACAATGGCCCTTGTCATGATTGGGAAAGCATGCACTCACTAACCGCACATTGAAACCTCAAACCCTCAAATCAAATCAGTATGAGAACGGGAAATAAAAACCATATTACACCCACTTAAACTACCCAGATCTAAATGCAATATAAAACCTCCAATCCTTACACAAATTGTCTTTGGAATTTAAAAAGAAAACAAAACAGTGAAACTGTCACTGCAACTACAATTTAAAAAAAGAAGACAAAAGAGGTCAAAATAAAAGCTATTAGACAAATTGTATATGAAATTAGAACTTAAATTTTAAGATAAGGAAGAATAAAAAGTATATTATACCCATTTTGACACTAGAATTGATACAGTGGGCAGTGTTATAACAGGGCTTTGTAGACCTGGCTTCCAAGTGTATCTAACCACTTTTCCAGGTTGTTATCCTTTGAGAGCTAGGCATATTCAAGGGTTGATTATGAAAATACTAATTCAACAACACTATCCTATATTGTGCCAATCAACTCACTCAACTCACTTGCTACTGGTGAACCTATGCCTCTCTCTGTATGGGCTTCCTCTACCATCTGTTGCCTTCAGTATTCACCATTTTTCCCTTCTTCCTGCATTGCCTTGAGCATTCACTATTTTGGCCTTCTTCCTGCATTCGCTCATAAAATTAACATTAATATGGCACAATAGAACCCAAAAAAACTGAAACTAAGATTTATCTCTGGAAAATAAATGTACCACATCCTCCATGGCCGTTGTAGCCCAGCGATACCCACTACTTATTCCTCCATGTCTCTTATATTCTGTAAACATAGCACCTTCCCTCTTTACCCAGCAGAGCAGCGCAAAGCAAATCAAATCAAGCCCTCTGAAGTAAAAATAAATGGGAAGTGGGAAGCAAAGCAAATCAAGCCCTCTGGAGGAAAAATAAATGGAAAGTGAAATTCCACGAAATACAAAATATAAAAGTGAAATCCCACAAAAATAAGTCAAAGAAGACAAACACACGGAAAATCCAAAAAAATTAAAAAATCAGATGGAAACCTAAAAAATAAAAGCACGGCCATGTTATACTCCAGAGAAACAAACACCAAACATTCAACTTGCAAACGTCCATTCAAGGGTTTAATTTGCCGTGCTCTGCCTATAATCCATTCTACTCGAATCAAATTAGTGGGCAAACTTATCTGCTCTGCTTACACTCCACTCCAATGCATTGAGATTATCGGGTAAATCTCCAATCTCTTCAAATAACAAACTAAAACCCTCTGCTCATCCAAGAACAAACCTGAGGCACATCCAGAGCTTTGGTTGCCGAGGGCCGGGTATGTCCAGGTGATGAAATTCCCATAACTTTGCTGCTATTTTAGCAGATATTTCAGGATTCTTCAAATCAGGAGGCGAGAGTGTCTAAATTTAAAAAAACAGTCAGAATTCAGTGATTTTAATTTAAAGAAAGTTATCTTCATTGAAGAATTAGGAGGCGAGAGTGTCTAAATTTAAAAAAACTGTCAGTGATTTTGATTTAAAGGAAGTTATTTTCATTGAAGAATTAGTTGCAAAATCTAAAGAACTTACCTTGGCATTCAAAAACTCCTCAATGCGGCCATTAGGGAAGGAACCTAAGAGAGGGGGGCCCTGCTCGAGCCTGGAAATGCACTGAAATGCCCGAATCTCATATTCTCAATCAAAAAACACATTTGCACGTGCATCTCCATAGATTCGAACCAGGACCTTCCTGGGATTTCCCCCCTCTCTGGTCTGCCAACTGCACTTGAAAATCTCATTGGTCATGCCGCCCGTGAGAGGCGTGATTTCCATTTTCTTTGCGTCGATAACGTTCGCCCAATTCAGAGCGAGGGTTTGCAAAGCGCTCTCGGCTTCTTTGGGTAAAATCGAACTCTGTTTTGTGGGAGCGGCCATGATAACGATGACTCGAAATTTCTGCGCTGCAGATTTCTATTGAACTCAGAAAATAATGGATCGTGAAGAGGCCTTTAGGAGGATTTATAATGTTGCACATGAACATAGAATACAGAAAGAGCAAGGCAATGCAATGAAAAGCTGTATGAACGGCCTGCAAATATCTGAGTCGGATTAAATTCCTAACGGTAGATTTGGGCCTAGACTTAAACACAAGCGCCAGAAAAAAAACATAGTCGCGAGCTCGGCGTCACAGATTCTTAAAAAATAAACCAAAACCTGCTTGGAAACCTAATGAGTTCACCTTTGAGTATTTGAAGTCGCAAATCTTGAGTCTGGACGAAAAAAAATGAAGGTATGTTGCAAGCCAAGACAGAGCCATCCTCCTCGACACTGTCAGGAGCGAGGATGATGACTACGGAAAGTCACAACTGCTTGGCAACTGCTCCAATTCAAATCCATGGCTGATGACGATTCAATCGTCTAACAAAAGATCAAAGGGCTCAGAGTATGACACGAGGACACCCAACAAAGTTGTTTTCAAAAAAAACGCCTACGGCGTAATTATTGAAGAGATGTGATTTAGATGTATGAATGTAACTGGTATTTAGATGATTTTCTCTTATTCTTTAAACAATTATTATATAACTTATTTATTTTATCTATAGTTCACTTGTGGTCCACTTTTACATTGATGTACATAATATGTACTTCTAAATTTATATGTATGTATATTTATAAATAATTTCTTTTTTAAAATATAACTTATATTTTTTAATTTTATTAACCAATAAAAATTCTAATATTTTATTATATATAAAATCTAATAAAAGTAAACCTAACACTCAAGCCTTGAGCTTTTTGGAAGTGAATATCCCTAGTTTATATTGAAGCACCAAAATGTTGCATTGAAAATAATGGATGGTGCTCATAAATAATTAATTGGAATCATTAATAGTCTCACAGGAAGAGTTATTGGAATCATTAATAGTCTCACACAAGAGTTATGGATCAAAATGGTTGACATCTACTTTTGGAAAGTTAATTTATTTTGTAGAAGAGCTATGAATAAGGTTGACCTACATTTTATGTGAAAGTTAATTTCAGAGTTGGATGGTATATTTCAATTGGAAGTAATCACGTGTGGATATAAATATTATGGACAGTGCCATCATCGATGAGAAAAAAATATAGTGACTGCTTAAAAAAATATAGTGCCTGACATTCAAAGTAATCAGATAAATAAGCGTTCAAACGAGTTGGTTGTATTGTTTTCAACTATATATTTATTTACAATATATTGTACGATGCACAACAATACAATGTTTCCACCAGGATGAGATTTTTAACTCGCATGTAGAAAATACTTTGTTTTTAATGAGATTAGGAAACTTTATATGCTTATGTTGCGTTGTCGATAATTTTGGGTTTATATGTATGGAGTGGGGAGGGCCATATTATTGTAAAGTTTTTTATATAGAGAAAATATTTAAATATATTAAGGGGTTATGTTATTTAAAGATAAAGGATTTTTTTTGGTTTTTAAATAATTCATATAGAGCATGTAGAAAATGTTGAATAAGGTTTATGAATAATCAATTAACATACGTCCTTAATAAAAGTGTTAATTTTCGGATGGTGAGATGATGTGATGAATGATGGTGTGATTATCTGTACATCAATTTAGTTTTATTTTATCTTTGTGTTAGTTTGTAATATATTTTTGACATAAATTATCGTTTCATTGTCTTCTAGAGAGTAAGAAGTTTTTAATTGTAGTGATTATGGCATAAAATCATAATTCAAAAAAAAATCTTAAAATCAATAATGACGAGTGATAATTTGATTTTTAGAATCAATATAATTAAGGAAAACTTAATTATTTGCAGTAAAAATAAATAGTAGTATCTTTACATTGATGTAGATTTTTTTTATGGCTTATTCACACAATAATAGGACAAGCATCTAATATGTATTTGAGCTCATTGTTGGTAATATAAATTATAAATTCGATAACATAATTTGAGCTAATAGGGTTTTATTCTAAATTAACCTCATCAATAATAAAATTTCCATTAAAAAATTTAATGAGATTTTCATAAGTTGAATCCAAAATGTCCTAATCATAGATGTCGATATATAAGGATGTGGTTGCTCGAACTTCTTAAACAAAATATAGAGTTCACAATGGTTGACGCAAAACCTCTCACTTGTTGAAATATCAAAGAACAATTTTAGCAAACTAGCTCATTTAATAATCAATATTTGGTTAATGGCCAAAATTTACATGTCATAATCTATAATGGAACTTAGAAAATACACAAATCAAGTAATATTTTCAATTGAACACTATGAATCATCTACTATTGTACTACGTTGGCATTGATAAAGAAAGGATGTTTGCATAATTTGAAACTAAAAATAACTTATGACATCAAACATATGATGGGTGATTTTACTTGTGTTGTAGCATCTCCTTTACATTTGCAAAATTGTAGTTGTGGACTCTTCATAGCGAGTTTATTGTTTACCAATCTTAACCTTGAGTCTTGGGTTTTCAAAGTTGATTTTAGTCTAGTAGAGAGGCCTAGCTAACAATTTCAGATAATAAAGGACATGGTCATTGATATTCTTTTCATAGGTCTCTTGAGAGGAGTACTAAAATTTATGGGAATTAATTCACTCTAGCTAAGAAATGGAAAAAGGGAAAGAAAACTAGTCTAACCAAGGAGAGTTCAAATTACTAGGATTTTATTGATGTGGGTTTTCTTATGGCCTATTGATGTAGGTTTTTTTATGGCCTATTCACACAATAATAGGACAATCATTTAACTTGTACTTGAGCTCATTGTTGGTAACATAAATTATAAATTCGATAACATAGTTTGAACTAATAGGTTTCTATTCTAAATCAACTGCATCAATAATAAAATTCTCATTAAAAAATTTAATGAGACTTTCATAAGTTGAATCCAAAATGTCCTAATCATAGATGTCGATATATAAGGATGTGGTTTCTCGAACTTATTAAACAAAATATAGAATTCACAATGGTTGATGAAAAACCTCTCACTTGTTGAATTATCAAAGCACAATTTTAGTAAACTAGCTCATTTAATAATCAATATTTGGTTAATGGCCAAAATTTACATGTCATAATCTATAATGGAACTTAGAAAATACACAAATCAATAATATGTAATCTTTTCAATTGGACACTATGAATCATCTACTATTGTACTATGTTGGCATTGATAAAGAAAGGATGTTTGCATAATTTGAAACTAAAAATAACTTATGACATCAAACATATGATGGATGATGTTACTTGTGGTGTAGCATCTCCTTTAAATTTGCAAAATTGTAGTTGTGGACTCTTCATAGAGAATTTATTGTTTCGCAATCTTAACCTTGGGTCTTGGGTTTTCAAAGTTGATTGTAGTTTAGTAGAGAGGCCTAGCTAACAATTTTAGATAATAAAGGACATAGGCATTGATATTCTCTTCATAGGTGTCTTGAGAGGAGTATTAAAATTTATGGGAATTAATTCACTCTGGCTAAGAAATGGAAAAAGGGAAAGAAAACTAGTCTAACCAAGGAGAGTTCAAATTACTAGGATTTTATTGATGTAGGTTTTTTTATGGCCTATTCACACAATAATAGGACAATCATTTAACTTGTACTTGAGCTCATTGTTGGTAACATAAATTATAAATTCGATAAGATAGTTTGAACTAATAGGTTTCTATTCTAAATCAACTGCATCAATAATAAAATTCTCATTAAAAATTTTAATGAGACTTTCATAAGTTGAATCCAAAATGTCCTAATCATAGATGTCGATATATAAGGATGTGGTTTCTCGAACTTATTAAACAAAATATAGAATTCACAGTGGTTGATGAAAAACCTCTCACTTGTTGAATTATCAAAGCACAATTTTAGTAAACTAGCTCATTTAATAATCAATATTTGGTTAATGGCCAAAATTTACATGTCATAATCTATAATGGAACTTAGAAAATACACAAATCAATAATATGTAATCTTTTCAATTGGACACTATGAATCATCTACTATTGTACTATGTTGGCATTGATAAAGAAAGGATGTTTGCATAATTTGAAACTAAAAATAACTTATGACATCAAACATATGATGGATGATGTTACTTGTGGTGTAGCATCTCCTTTACATTTGCAAAATTGTAGTTGTGGACTCTTCATAGAGAATTTATTGTTTCGCAATCTTAACCTTGGGTCTTGGGTTTTCAAAGTTGATTGTAGTTTAGTAGAGAGGCCTAGCTAACAATTTTAGATAATAAAGGACATGGACATTGATATTCTCTTCATAGGTGTCTTGAGAGGAGTATTAAAATTTATGGGAATTAATTCACTCTGGCTAAGAAATGGAAAAAGGGAAAGAAAACTAGTCTAACCAAGGAGAGTTCAAATTACTAGGATTTTGATTCACTCTAGTTAGAGAAGGATAAATAAAAAAGGAAAAGGGAAAGGAACAAAGACTAATATAATTATTAATTCACCACAAAATCCCATGAATGGAACATGTGTTTTGTTTGGAATGAAATTCATGCCTGGGCCATGGAACACATATAGTTCAGGAAAGGACAAGAAATAAAGCAAGTGATTCACCATTTATGGGAAATTGTTGATGTGATAATTGACAATGTGAATGCTTATATTTTTATTTAGGGTGATTCACATAATCATTTAATTATCAATGAGGATTTGTTAACTTGCAAGAACTTTGTGTTGTATGCACAAGTACCAAAGTTCCTACCAAGTCATTATGCCTTTCCAGAAACCTACATGTGATAGCAATCAACATCAAGGCAGGTTAAATTAGTTAAATTGGTTTATCCATAAGTTTACTTGAATAATGGAGTTTAAATGTTAAGAGAAATACCCAATTGTAAACAAGATTTCCTCTCAAGATATGATTTTACAACACTTTCTATAGTTCTAAAATAGTATATTGATTTCACAATAGTAACTACTGATTATATAGTAGCTATCATCTCTAGAAACACACTGAAGCAAAGAACATGTCCCTAGAAAGTAAAAAAATGGAAATAACAACAATCACAACTCAATTAAACACACCATACAAATATGACAATTTGGCCAATCTTAGTCTATTGAATAATTAACAAAATGAATATTGCAAGAAATTAACACACATATGTATAAATTATTGGAAATAAAAGTGTGTGCAGAGCCTTACCTCGAGCAGACCCAACTTGGGGTTAGGCCTATGCCTAAATGCTCAAATTTACAAAAATAAGCTCAACAAGTCAAGTGTGCATCCATGAGAAATTTCATTATCAAGAAAAAGTATAACAAAGTCTTAACAATGACGTGCTATCACTAACTTATACATGCATACTTATAGATATATTAGGGAATCTTATGTCCCAATGATTAAATCAATATAGAGGGTACAATATCCAAATAGTTCACACAAATTTCTAAAACGAGACCATATACATTTGACATAGATTACATATGAAATGTTAATTCGATCCTCGGTGACACAATCATTTTTTTGTGTCGAGGCATCTCGGCTATTAAGAAATTAATTCGTAGGAAATAAAATGTATTTTTCAGACTCAGAAAAGATCTAAAAACCAACGAAACCATCTAATTGGTGTTGGGAAAAATACTGAGAGGGGGGGTGTGAATAAGTATTTAGAGCTTACTGAAAAATTTTACTTTTTCTTTACTAAATTCCATACGTGACTTTAATGAACCCAACTCGCGTATATATGCGTATATCCTTAAGAAAACTTGTTTATGACCAGAGATCTTATTATGCATATAATTCTTTACTTAGATAAGTGCATCGTTCATTCATCAAATGTTTAATAAGCAGTCAACATGTGCAGTAAGAACAGAATAAATCACCACACATAAGCAACACACATGAACACCAGGATTTAAGGTGGAAAACTAATTCGGGAGAAAATCACTGCTACTGTCATCTTTGTCTTCAATATTTATTATAAATAAAACTTCTTACAATATTGTACTGGCGCAGACTCATACTAGCACGCAAGAACCCACCTGCAGAAGGCTGCAACCTTCTCCGTTCTCCAGCTACTACTGGAAGGGACCTCCAACCCCCCGATCTCGTTTACCAGTCACTCTTGGAAGGGACCTACTACCCCCTAATCTCGTTTACCAGCAATTAATGGAAGGGAGCTACGATCCCCTCACTGAAGGCTCCAACCCTCACCACCACTGCAGACCATGTTTCATCAATTTTCAT
Source organism: Pinus albicaulis (assembly GCA_034641835.2). Classification (NCBI taxonomy): domain Eukaryota; kingdom Viridiplantae; phylum Streptophyta; class Pinopsida; order Pinales; family Pinaceae; genus Pinus; species Pinus albicaulis. The sequence continues at coordinate 726,507,201 of CM076578.1, read as the reverse complement.
ACTGGATCAAACAGCATCATCACAACTCTCCATAAACATCAACAACCATAAACTTTACCCAATACTTCAGTTAGAATAGTGAGACCACTGTAACCAAAACATTAGAAATAACCCAGACTTCATAATCAATACGCAATAACAAACTTAACCCTGAACAATCATCATCTTAAAATTCATACGCTACTTTGCTTCATTGAACCCGTGTGTATACACGCTTTCCTTCACTCCAACCTGCATATAGATATGTGTATACTATTTTTTAGAATATGATCTACCTCAGATTCATATATGAGTCATTCAATCAGATATCTTTTCAGAATTGCAGGACCCTTGATCAGCCAGTCACCATCAACCATGTTTATTCTCTCATTGATCAGGCTTGTATATAATCAACTACGCAGCATATACAGTATTCAAACAACCCAAATCTAAAAGAAGACTTCATCGACAGGCAGCAGAAATATAGCAAAATAGATTAGACATTTCCTTCCCATACTTCAGTAAAAACCTTAAGTCCCATACGCGCTTTTCCTTAACTACACCTGCGTATAGACATGCTTTCACAAAGAAAAACCTGTGTATAGATCTGCAACTATTTTAGGACTGACCTTAGATTCCATATGTGCTTTTGTTGAAGCTAACCTGCGTATATACGCATTTTTACTGAGACGAACCTGCGTATATATCTGCAAACATTACAGGGTTGTGAAACTCTTCAGAATAAATAACCAGCTCAGATCTTACCCTTCACTTCAGCAAACATTCGCCAGATCACAGATCTAAACATTCCATAAACAGATCTAGAAAATACATAGTCATTTTATGTCTACAGATCCTGGTCCATCACTGTATTCATAGGTGCATTATTAATTCAGATCTATCAATAAATTGTAACCCATTTCATGCGAATATACTTCAAAGTGAAGTATTCATTCAATCCCCAGACACATGCACACCCTTGCACTATGATCTTCCTCTCCTTATATATTTTTAGCCTTTAACAATACCATGAGCCAAAACCACACAACTTGCGATGGTATTCTTTGACGGAATCAAATACACAATACAATGCTCAATACTGTAGGCTAATACCATGGTAATGCCCCTTGGTATCATAATTTTAGAGCACAAAAGGCATACGCACCTTTGCTTCTTCGTACGCACATGTATACGTGACTTCTCTTCATAAAAACTACATATATACTAATTTTGGATGTATGCACGAGTATCCTTCATAGAAGTAGCGTATACATTGCATCCATACGTGGGATGCCTTCATCAAACCTGCGTATACATTGAGAAATATTTCCTGTTTCATTTCTCTGGCACATACTGGAATTCCTTTCTCTATCACATCTGAACTGACCTGTAGGAACATCATTTTTACATATTTAACAAATAGGTTGCTATCAAAAGGCAACTCATCAAGTAGGTTTCCATCAAGGACAACTTCATCAAGTAGGTTGCCATCAAGGACAACATATTGCATCATATTGCCAACAATCTCCCCCTTTGGACTTGATGGCAACCATGATGGTGTTTGATCACCACAACAGATAGATACATTAATCATAACCATTATTCAAACACCAAGATACTCTCCCCCTTTGACATCAAGCGAAAAGGGCAGATCAATACCAAAACAAGGTTTCTCTTTCCTTGTAGAAAGAAGAGCTCTGTAGATCTGATGTGCACTGAAATTACCATGCTCCCCCTGAGTTCCTACTGAATCTTCAGACAGATTTTTCAATGAAGTAAATGACTCTATAAATCAAATGAGCACGACCTTTCCTATCACCAAGGACTCATACTTACATCAATGATCCAACCAAGTGGATTTACATATTTGACTAAAAAACCCAACCAAGTGGGTTTACAAATATTGAACAAGTCCTTTCATGAATAAATATAACATTTTTACATCATAGGTCTGAACATGACCTTTTCATCAAATTACATATATGACTTTTTATAATTAGGACCAAAATATCTCAAGAGAGAGATCATAAATCAGAAACCAATCATAATGCCACCAATGCATCCTTTTCAGCAAGGCAGGTGCTCCCCCTAAGCTTGTGCATCCTCGGCACCTTAACCAATTCATCAAAGAATTTTTATCAAATAAATAAGAAAATTTATTTTGAAAACCATAACCACAGTTGTACCCATCAACACCAAACCATGTATGTCGGTCAAAGACATGTATAACATTCAATATCATCAACTTGTGATCAGGTCTATGATTTCAACATCATAGTATCTTTCTATAGAAATCAACTATCAACTCAATCTCTTGTCTTCATCAAGGTGAACTTGTCATTTCCCCTTTGTAGAAACATATGTTGGAATCATCATAAAATAGGATAGAGTAGAGAGGCATCATATAGCATGAGAAAAAAACATAGACTTGTATCAACAATATATGAGAGAAGAAAGATAAGACAATGTAGCCATGTCTTCAAGTGGCATCTAACAGTTGTAGCATAAGCACATTAGTAACCAAGCCTTTAGGATCTTTGCAACATCATATTCTTGCCAAGAAGAATTATCATACCGAAACAACTTCATCAATAGTCAATATGTATCAAGCAATCATCCATGTGATTTGTTATCACCAAGGTCTTATATTTATTTCATCATGATGTAACATGTGTAGGAATCAAGTACAATAGGCCTCATTCATGACAAAAGTCATCAGCAACAAACTCTACATGTTGTGTCCTTATATCTGAATCATTAGACTTGCATCAAATCCAAGTGTGAAAATAAAGATACTCTTCTGCAAAAAGAAATCAGGGCACATCCATAATCTCATCATAAGAAATCCATGTATCATGACAAAATCATTTGAACATGAGCATCACAATAATTAAGGAATAAGCAAACACAATGCCAACAATGCCACATTAGTAGTTAGGCTAATGCTCCCCTGAACCTGTGCTGCCTGTTCATAGTCAAGACTGGCCATATCATATCAATAGACTATAACCATCTGAGTCTGACTCACTGTTTTTCTTATCAGACAAAAACATATGCAACTTTCTCCCTTGGAACTCGCGTTTATACGCGGCTTTAGTTTATGAAACCCATGTATAGAAATTGAAATAAAAAAAATTTCACAACTCCATGTCCCTTTTGAATTATATATTATGTACCTATCTTCTGCTGTCACATCAGATGCACTGTCAGAAACATAAATAACTGGAATTACCAAACCATCCTTTACACATTGGAGTTGAAGATAACATTATTCTTTCAAGAATGATGGACTGCAATGGGCATTGAATTCTTTCAGTCTGAGTTTGAATCCTCCTCCCATCTGCGAGAGGTCAGATCTTTAAACACATATAATTTATCAGCATTTATGTATCTGCTTGCTATGACTTCTCTAGTTTCTTCGTCCATAACCTTGCATTTGGTTGAAGTGAACACAATTATATTTCCTTTATCTGCCATTTGACCTACACTTAATAAGTTTTGTTTTAGGCCTTGAACTAATAAGGTATCAATTACCCTCCTATTTTTGTTAATTATGGCTCTACCTTTTCCCAAAATATTTGTTGGAGCATCATTTGAAAGAATAACCTTACCATCTTGATTTTTCTTAAGAGACACCATCTTACTCTTATCACTAGTCATGTGATGAGAACATCCACTGTTGATGTACCACTCATCCTTGTCTTTAATTGCACAGAGAGAAAGACCACATCTTATCTTTTATTCTTTATGCTTGTCAATATTAAAGTTGGTGAATCCAACTTTCTTTGGTCTTATGATATCATTTGTTTGACTTTCATGTTGTCTTTGATGATTCATTGTTATGTTCCTGCATTCATTTTCTACATGCCCAAAATTGTTACAAGCATAACATCTTATGTGACCAGAAAAGGGAGCAAAGGTATCATAATGACTTTGCCTCACGTTCCTTCTATTACAATCGATATCTTTATGTCCAAATTGGTTGCATGAAAAACAATAACCCTTAAAGAAACCTGAGTGCCTGGGAGTTGTCGACCTTTCTCTGTAGAGTCTATTTTTTTGTGACTGAAACAATCTACCTCTGCAATTGGCTATAACATGCCCATAATTATGACATATAAAGCATTCAACATTATTTATCAAAGGATAAAATCGATTGTTACTTCTATAGTTAGGAGCGAATGATTTCTTTTAAGAATTCATGATTATCGATTAACCTTTTTTCTCTTTCAATACTTCAGGTTTTGCATTGATATCCTTTGAGTCTTTAACACTTTCTTGTGAAATAGATTCTCCTTTAACAGTTTCATGAAAACCAAGACCAAATTTAATAGAAGTAGATCTTTGACTACTAAGAATATTATCCAGAATCTTAGTACTATCTTGAAACCTCAAGTGTTTATCCTTTTCCTCTAACTTACCTATTAAAATGTTTACCTCAACTTCCAATATTTGGCATTGGTTCTTCATACTTTCTTTGACCCTTCTTCCTTCTTCTACTTGTTCATTCAATTTTAGAATCTCTTCTTTCAACCCATTTTCTGGTTCTTTAAATGTTTGTAGAAGTTCTTCATTCTTCTTATTTGATTTTTACAGATCTGCTTCAAGATAGATGATTTCTGCTTCAAGTCCTTCACTGTGATTGGATACTTCATTCTGCAGCTTTTGACAATGATCTATATGTTCTTTTTTTGTTTTCTCAATTGAATTTCTTTCTTGTAACTGATCATTCAATCTAGAAATCGTATCTTTGAATATACATTCCCTTTCATTAAATAGAATCTGTTGATCTTCAACTTCATTCTTGAGATTAGCAATTTCTGCTTCTAGATCCAAACATTACTTTCACTTTCATTTTCACAATCTTCATCATTGCATGCACAAGGAATTGAATCACAAGAACAAAAATCAATACATGTTTCATCTTCTTCATTTTCTGTTGTACACGATTTCTAAGATATCTTCTTTCTTTGGGTAGCCCTCTTCTTTCGCTTCCTTCCCATTGTCATAGATCTCCTTCAAGCGATCAAGCTTCTTCATAAGGAACTACTATGATACCAATTGTTGGGAAAAATACTAAGAGGGGGGGGGGGTGAATCAGTATTTAGAGCTTACTTAAAACTTTTACTTTTTCTTTGCTAAATTCCATACGCTAATTTTGTCAACCCAACTCATGTATATACGCGGATATCCTTAAGAAAACTTGCGTATGACTAGAGATATTGTTATGCATATAATTCTTTACTTAGATAAGTGCATCATTGATTCATGAGATGTTTAGTAAGCAGTAAGCATGTGCAGTAAGAACATAATAAATCATCACACATAAGAAACACACATGAACATCAGGATTTAAGGTGGAAACCCAATTCGGGAGAAAACCACCATTGTTGTCATATTTGTCTTCAATATTTATTATAAAGAAAACTGCTTAAAATCTTGTACTGGCACAGACTCACACCAACACGTAGGCACCCACCTGCAGAAGGCTGCAACCTTCTCTCATTCTCTAGCTACTACTAGAAGGGAGCTCCAACCCCCTGATCTTGTTTACCAGTCACTCCTGAAAGGGAGCTACTACCTCCTGACTCGTTTACCAGCAATTACTGGAAGGGAGCTACGACCCCCTCACTAAAGGCTCCGACCCTTAGCACCACTACAGACAACGTTTCATAAATTTTCATACTGGATCAAACAACATCAACAAAACTCTCCATAAACATCAACAACCATAAAATTTACCCAATACTTCAATCAGAACAATGAGACCATTGTAACCAAAACTTCAGAAATAACCCAAACTTCAGAATTAATATGCAATAACAAACTTAACCCTGAACAATCACCATCTTAAAATGCATACTCTACTTTGCTTCACTGAACCCACATGTATATGTGCTTTCCTTCACACCAACCTGCGTATAGATCTGTGTATATTGTTTCTCAGAATATGATCTATCTCAGATTCATATATGAGTCATTCAATCATATATCTTTTCAGAATTGCAGGACCCTTGATCAGCCAGTCACCATCAACCATGTTTATTCTCTCATTGATCAGATTTGTATATAATCAAATAAGCAGCATATACAGTATTCAAACAACCCAGATCTACAAGAATACTACATTGACAGACAACAGAAATATAGCAAAACATATTAGACATTTCCTTCCCATACTTCAGTAAAAACCCTAAGTCCCATACACGCTTTTCCATAACTAAACCTACGTATATACATGCTTTCACAGAGACAAACCTGCGTATAGATCTGCAACTATTTCAAGACTGACCTTAGATTCCATACGTGCTTTTTCTGAAGCTAACCTATGTATATACACGTTTTTTCTGAGACGAAACTGCGTATAGATCTACAAACATTACAGGGTTGCTCAACTCTTCAGAATAAATAATTAGCTCAGATATTACACTTCACTTCAGCAAACATGACGAGATCATAGATCTAAAAATTCCATAAACAGATCTAGAAAATACATAGTCATTTCATGTTTAGAGATCCTGATCCATCATTGTATTCATAGGTGCATTATTAATTCAGATCTATCAATAAATTGTAACCCATTTCATGCAGATATACTTCAGAGTGAAGTATTCATTCAATCCCCAGACACATGCACACCCTTGCACTATGATCTTCTTTTCCTTATATAGCTTTAGCCTTTACCAATACCATGAGCCAAAACCACACAACTTCTGATGGTATTCTTTTACAGAAACAAATAGACAATACAACGCTCAATACTATGGGCTAATACCATGGTAATGCCCCTTGGTATCATAATTTTAGAGTGCAAAATGCATACGCACCTTTTCTTCTTCGTATGCACGTGTATATGCGACTTCTCTTCATAAAAATTGTGTATATACTAATTATGGATGTATAAGCGGGTTGCCTTCATAAAATTAGTGTATACATTGCATCCATACGAGGGTTGCCTTCATCAAACCTGCATATACATTGAGAAATATTTGTTGTTTCATTTCCCTGGCACATACTGGAATTCCTTTCTCTGTCACATCTGAACTGACCTGTAGAAACATCATTTTTACATCTTTAACAAATAGGTTGCTATCAAAAGGAAACTCATCAAGTAGGTTTCCATCAAGGACAACTTCATCAAGTAGGTTGCCATCAAGGACAACATATTTCATCATTTTTCCAACAATTGGCTCACAAGAAATGAATGAAAATATGTCAACGTTCTAATATTAATCTGTAACTAAGATGACAATGGTTGAGAAATATGCTCATCATTTTTCATTTCTTATAGCATTATATTTGTTTGAATATGCTAAGTGTTCCCTTAATAATCAGTGTCTAATCAATTTTCCATTTTAGCAGCGTATGTTAAATGTAGGATCAAAAATGTTTTATAAAGGAGAAGAGGGAAAACTAATCAAAATGGGAGAAATGATTTTGTGGAAAAAAGGGTCCATTTCACAACTCATCATCACCCCCTTGTTGATCTTGATGCATGTTCTCATGCATCCTCATTCTCCCCTTTAGGAATTCCTGCATGCACATCACTCCAGGAGTATGATGTATGACAGAATTTCCCAAATAATTGTTAGGTCCCTATATTACTAGTGCAATCCCTTATTTTTTTTATTGTAGCCCCTTTATTATTATTTTTGTTCCGTTGTAGTCCCCATATTGTTATTATTGTGCCCCATAAAATCCCACTATTTTATTGTTGTGCCCTTACATTATTATTGTTAGGTCGACTAGGATTATATTGTGACCCCATGGACTACTCTATATAGAAAGGAGGTTTTTTCATTTGTATCATCCAAGAATTGTTCATCTTTGTAATGTAAAGTAGGTTTCCCCCTCGAAGAGGCTGATTTCTAAGTCTTTGATCTCTCTTTTATTTTATTTTATGAGATGGTTTCATAACATTTGGTGTCAAAGCTTTGGATTCTAGGGTTTCACTACTTCAAACAAGTTATCATGGATTTGTCGCCATAAATTTTTTTCTAAGAAGGTTCATCAGCTAAAAAAAAACCATTTGCAAAGAAATCCTGAGGAACTTCATATAAAAATTTCAGATCTTGGTTCGCAATATTTTCAGAGATATAATTTGTGGAAGTTAGGGTTTTTGGAGGCTCCCAGATTTCATCTCGAAGAGGTGACCTTGGGAAAATTGTCATAACTCTCCATGTGAGCATCGGATTGGAATTATGTAAAAAGTGGTAGAAAGTTCACGGATTGTTGTTTCCTGTGTATATATTTTAGAGATGAAGGTGGGAACAATGACACGTGGCATGTCATACAAGTTTTCTCTACTGAACCAGTCCATAATTAGGTCATAATGGGAAATTGTGCATAGCTTTGCCTTGAAGAATCTAAATCAATTCAGACATATGGAATTGGAAATAATATTCAGAGGGATACTAAAGGACTGAGGATAAAATCTTGGGGATCTGGAATTACATAGATGCATCATTTTCAATATCGAGCTCCTCAAAAGCAAGAAAAATGTGTGTATTTTTTTTAATTGCATAAGTCTTGTTTAAAAAATCAGTTTAAAGTGATTCTAAGGGCATATTGAAGCATATCTATTAGTATTTGGTTTTAAAATCCCCCCTAAAAATAATTCAACACACATTAAGCCCTCAAAAAGCTCTAATATGACTCATGAAGTGGAAGAAGTGCAACATTATATATCAAAATTACAAGACCAAGTGCAACAAATTTCTCTCTTGCAAAGAGTAACAAAAAATGAAATGGAAGCTAGGATGGATGGTTTGAAGAAATACGTGGAAGCTAAGATGGATGGTTTGAAGAAATGCATGGAAGCTAAGATGGATGGTTTGAAGAATGGCATGGAAGCTAAGATCAGTGAAAAAATGAAAGGCAACATTGAAGACATGAAGAATGATCTAAAAGAAGACATGGAAGGTTTGAACGAAGGTTTAACAAAGTTGATACAAGAAATGATTCCTAATGGCGAAAAGGTAGTAGAGGAAACTCATGAGGAGAACATAATAAATGTTAATAGTGATTTCATAAAATCTAATGTTGGATAGAAGACCCACCATATTCCAAAGATTGATATGAGGAAGTTTGATGGCAAGGATCATGTAACATGGATACTACAAATAGAGCAATATTTTTATGTCCATAATGTGAAAAACACATAAAAGGTATGCATTGCAACTTTATATTTAGAAAAAAATACATTTTTATGGTATCAATGGCTTTTCTCTCGTAAAAAAAAAAGTCACTTGGTCAATTTTTACAGAGAAAATGATAACACATAATGAGGATACAAAGAGAAACACCTTCTTTAGCCAATTGATAAATCTCAAACAAAAGGGTTCACTGGTGAAGCACAATGAGGACTTCCAAAAAAATGAATATAAGGGTAACTGATATTCCAGAGGAACACGGAAATGATGTCTTCATAGGAACTTTAAAGGATAACATCCAACATGTGGTTCGCCTTTGGGAATAAAATTCATTGGAAAAAGTATTCAGGTTGGAAAAAAAAATTGAAAGTAAAATTATGGTGACAAGGAAGCCTACCACTCACATCTATAAATATGGAAGTGTTTCTACTCCTAGACTTCCACAACCTACAAGGCTGACACCACAACAATTGGAATAAAAAAGAGAAAAAGGGCTTTGCTACAGTTGTGATAGAAAATACACTAAAGGTCATAAGTGTACTGAGAAGAAATTATTTTACATAGATTGTGAATAGGAGGAATAAAATGAACAATAAACTTCAAAAGAAGAGGATATACACCAGGAACCAACCCTATAGAGAGAAGAAATAAGTCTATCCATATCCTGTAATGCATTGGCAGGAATTACCACTCCTCAAACTATCAAGATAGAAGGACATATCAAGAATAAAAATGTAATGGTGTTGATTTATTCAGGTAGTACCCATAATTTTATTCATTGTAAGGTAGCCAAGGATTTGAATTGCTTCATATACCCAACACCAGAGTGTCACGTGATGGTTGCAAATGGAGGAATTATAAGTCTCTCTGGAAAGTACCATAATATCAAGCTAACCATGGGGGAATATGTATTGAACAGTCCAAAGCTTTCCATTCCAATGGGAGGTGTTGATGTGGTACTAGGAGTACAATGGTTACAATCTTTGGGGACGATAGCTTTTAATTTTCAATAACTTTTATTGAATTTTTTTTGAAAGGAAGGGAAGTTGAATTACGGGGTATCGCAGTGAATCTGGGAAATATAATAAGCTATAATGTCATGAAAAATCTTATGAAGAAATAACAACAAGGCATAATTTCAAAATTATGCTCACTAGAAGTTCCAACATCAAAATCATCTATTTCTCCATATCTCCAAAACTCCTTCGATAATCATTCCAACGTGTTTGAAACTCCCAAGGGACTCCCACCTATTTGTGATCATGATCATGCTATTCATTTGATTCTAGTAAGTGTTCCTCCAAGCATCAGGCCTTACAGATATCCTTATGTCAAAAAGAGTCAAATTGAACGTATGATTGCATAAATGTTAGAGGCTGGTATAATTCAACCTAGTCAAAGTTCTTTCTCTGCTCCAGTAGTATTTGTGCACAAGATGGATGGATCATGGCACATGTGTCCAGATTATAGGGAGTTCAACAAGCTCACTATTAAAGATAAATTTCCCATAATTTCCTGTGATTGATGAATTATTGGATGAATTACATGGAGAAATTTATTTAACCAAGTTGGATCTTTGTTCAGGATATCATCAAATTAGAATGAAGATTGAAGATATTCCGAAAACAACATTTCTAACTCCTGAGGGTCATTATGAGTTTTTTTCATGCCTTTTGGCCTTAACAATGCACCTTCTACATTTCAAGGGTTGATGAATTCCATTTTCAAACCCTTCCTTAGAAAATTTGTGTTAGTACTTTTTGATGATACACTAATCTATAGTAGGTCTTGGAAGGATCATGTTCAACATCTTGACAAGGTGCTCAAAATATTGGAGGAGAAAACAATTATATGCAAACACCTCCAAATGTTTCTTTGGATTACAAGAGGTGGAATATCCGGGTCATATTGTATCTCTGGAGGGTGTTAAGGTACACCCTAACAAAATTAAATCCATTAAAGAATGGAAAGTACCCATAACCATAAAGCAGTTGCGAGGATTTCTTGGGTTAATATGGTATTATCACAAGTTTGTTAAGAATAATGGGATAATAGCAACACCTCTAACAACATTATTGAAGAAATATACATTTTCATGGACTCTTGAAGCAACTATGGCCTTTGAACATCATAGAGAGGAAAAGTTCCAGGCACCTGTCTTAGCTACGCCAGACTTCACAAAAACCTTTATTGTGGAATGTGATGCCTCAGGAAATGGAATTAGTGTTGTTTTAATGCAAGAAGGAAGACCCATTTATTTTGAAATCCTTCCTATCAAAGGAAAGTATTTCCAAAAATCTATTTATGAGAAGGAAATGTCAGCAATACTACATGCACTAAAGAAATAGTGATCTTACCTAATGGGGAGACACTTCAATGTAAAAATTGATCACAATAGTCTTAAATACTTTTTGGAACAAAGACTATCTTCAACAAAAATGGATCACAAAGATGTTGGGTTATGACTTTAAAATCATCTACAAAAAATGGAATCTAAATGTTGTTGAGATGCACTTTCAAGAAAGGATGAGGAGGTGGAATCATTGCTTTGTGCCATTTCTATTATCCAACCAGATTGGATAACTGAAGCAAGGGAGGAATGGAAGAATGGTGAAGAAGCGTGGACACTCATTCAAAATTTGTAGCAAGATCCCAGTACATCTGATACATTTAGCTGGAAAAATGATTCCTTATGGTACAAAGATAGCTTATATCTTTGTAAGAATTCCCAACTAAAAAAAAATATTCTTTTGAAATTGCACACCTCTCCCTTAGGAGGACACTCCGGATTTTTTAAAACTTACCACAAGGCGAAGAAATATTTTTTTTAGGATTGCCTTAAATGTGATATTCTAAAGTTTGTGGTGGAATGTTTGGTTTGCCAGGAAAATAAATTAATTTAGACAATTAAGACCTCGGTCTGCTACAACCTTTATCCATTCCAAGTCAATGTTGGGAGGAGGCTTCAATGTTTTTTATCACAGGTTTACCTAAGTCCGAAGGAAAGAGTGTCATCATGGTGGTAATTTATAGAATTACCAAGTATGCACACTTTTTTGCATTATCTCATGCATTTAAATTAAGTACAGTTTCTACTGCATTTATGGAAACAATTCAAAAGCTACATGGAAACCCAAAGATTATTGTAAGCGACAGAGATCCCATTTTCAATGGAAATTTTTGGACGAAATCATTTTCTTGTTTGGGTACTCAACTAGCTCATAGATCATCTTATCATCCTCAATCTAATGGGAAAACTGAGATAATGAACAAATTTTTGGAAGGATATCTTCATTGTTTTGTATCTGATAAACAAACACAATGGGTCAAGTGGTTACCTCTAGCTGAATAGTGGTATAACACTTCCTTCCATATTGCAACAAAAATGACACCATTTATGGCACTTTATGGATATCATCCACCATCCCTCACATCATATTTTAGAGAAAATTATAAGGTTAAAGCAGTGGAAGATCACATCAAGCATCAACAACAAGTTCTCCAACTCTTAAATGATAACCTATATTTGGCACAAAATCGAATGAAACAACATGCATATCAACATCACAGCGAGAGAAGCTTTGATGTAGGATACTGGGTATTTTTATGGTTACAACCATAGAAAAAAATGTCCCTCAATCAAGCTAAGGAGGATAATAAATTATCGCCAAAGTACTATGGTCCTTACAATGTGTTGCAAAATATTTGTACTATGGCATACAAATTGGAGCTTCATGCTTCTTCCCGACTGCACCCAGTTTTCCATGTTTCATGCTTAAAGAAGGTTATAGGTGAGAAACTTCCAGTTCAAACAATATTTCTAGAACTTGATGAGGAAGGAAAAATCATATTGGAACCTGAAGCAACAATCATAGAACCAAGAACTCAACAGCTACGAAATCGATCAATTTTAGAGTATTTCATCAAGTGGAAGAACTTGCCACTTAAGATTCCACATGGGAGGATGAGAATTTTATACAGAAGCATCGAGAACTCCTGAAATGTTGAGGACAACAATTTTTTGAAGGAGAGGGGCATGTTAGGTCACTATATTACTAGTGTAGTCCCTTATTTTTCTTAGTGTAGCCCCTTATTGTTAGTGTTGTATCCCTGTAGTCCCCATATTGTTATTATTGTGCCCCATAAAAGACCATTATTGTTATTGTTGTGCCCTTACATTATTATTGTTAGGTCGGTTAGGATTATATTTTTGGTGAGTAACAAGCATGTTTGTGAGGGGTTTACTGATTCTCTTGGCTTAAGTTTTCCTCCTTGTAAAAACGTACCCAATAAAATCCCAATTATGTTCATCTCATCCTTGATAAAAAAAAATTATGGTCCCTTGATGTAAAAGTGTTAATTCAGAGTTATTCCTTTTTCAGGCAATTACGGCCATTTTAGTTAGAATATTCAGTAAGAAGTAGGGTATGTTCATAGGTTTCATCCCATCCAAGTCCATAAGAATGCATATATGGTAATGATAAGCTTTTCTATAGCGCCCTTCACATGTACTAAAATTTTTCACAAATTAGACAACATCACGTTGTATAGGTTCCAACAATTCTCTTTTGACTTCATGCTTCAATTCAAGCAACAATGTCAGATCTTTCATAAAAGGATGTAAATTTTCATTTAGGATCTTAAGTTTTTTATACCACTTCTCACCAGTGAAGGGAAGCATGGTGCTTGTTGCCAATGTTTCTTCGTTCAAGGGAATAGTAAGCATTCGTATCAGGGCTTTGTCACCATTAAAAGTTTTAGAAAAATCTAGTGAAATATGGGTGTTGAATCCTTGGAACTTCTCCAAGAACAAAATTCACTGATCCTGAATGAAAACATCCCATGCACCCTGGTTAGCTTTAATGGATTCCACACTGTCAAGTTTTGTTCGCACTATAGTTCCACCCATCTTACTCTTTTACTCTTTTCCTATCAATTGCTTTATCGTGGTGTGTATACCACCCTACCTCCAGAATCGATGTCGATTGTAACCCTATTATTTTTCCTTAGCTATTTTTTAACTAAAAATTGTGATGATCCTCCTCATCAATGCACATAACTATATCTTGCTACAAATTATCGATCATTTTATTGGTGTTATTATGATTTGATTCTTCTATTGCCAGACACATGGGGAGGCATATTATGAAATGATGGCTCAATTTTTGAAATGGAATGGGCTACAAAATGACTTGAATGCTATGAAATATGTGCATGTGTATGATATACCACATAGTTCAATTGTTTAAATAATGAGGACGAGCTTTGAAATAATGGAAAGGTAATGTAAAAATAAGAAGATTTATTAGGATAATATTGTGGCGGGTTTAGGTGGATTTAGGTAAGGTATTATATATATATATTATGTTAGGCATAGGTACGTCGAGCATAAGGTATGTTAAGTATTAAGTGAGCGGGGTAGTTAGGATTATAAAGTAGGGAAGGAGATTATGGAAAAGGTAAAACAATGATCATGTCCTTTAGGAGAATACAAATATGTTGTAGAGTAAGGAAGGAAATTAATCCTTAAAGAAAAATCAGACACATTCAAGGTAATTTACATGTTATTAACTTTGATATACATTAAGAAAAGAAACTAAGAAACAATCAAAGAGTACTTGACTATGGAGATAAGCATGCCATGAATAATTTTTCCATCAGACCTTTGTCTTCATTATATGATTTGATCATGAAGGATAGTCTCAAATAAAAATGATCATATATTTCCTTCAAATTTAATTATATTGACATCAACGATGAAAACATACATACATACATACATACATACATACATACATACATACATACATACATATACATATATATATATATATATATATATATATATATATATATATAGATGTGTGTGTGTATATGTATATGTATATATATTTATTTATTTTACATTTGTTTTCCAAACTCTACCATTTTTCCTGCACAAGCATGTCCAATTGCACCCAAATGGTTTTCACAATAGGAAGTTCTTTATTCCTAGTGATGCGAGTGAGAGTCTGGTTTTTTGGCATTACTAGTGTCAGCAGAGCCTAATTTCCAGGTTTTCTTGGACAGATATTTTCTTCTTTTTTCTCCTTTTTTTTCAACATCACATGGACTAGAAAATCAAAAATTTGTAGAGGATAGTGGGGTATCCACTTGCTCTATGAACTTCATATCATATTGATTTTGGAACCCCTAAATAAATTCTTCCTTAGATTAAGGTTTTTTATATAACCTTAATCGATTTCCATTTGTTATTAATGGTGTTCATGCCTCATCAGTGATATGAAGTCACACATACCCATTATGAAACACAATTTTGATCTCATAAGGCCCTAACCATAAAGTGTCAAATTTACCTATCAAACCCTTATATCTAGAATCAAACAAAAGAGCCCAATCCCTTTCTTTAAAAAATTTCTTCTTTATAAAGTTAGCATGCCACTTGTGTGTTGTTGTTGAACAACAATTGTCTAGTGAATGGAATCTTGTCGGATATTATAGATCTCGTTAAGCTAACATAATCAATAATTTTTTCCTTGGAAAGCTCCATTCCCACTTGCAAAGAAGTTCTCAATGTTTTGATGCCAAATTCAATAGGGAGAACAACATGTTTCCCATACACAAGATCATATGGAGTGAAAACCATATTATCCTTCCAAATAATTCTATAATCCCACATATCTTCTACAAGCTTCTTGACCCAATCCTTATGGTGTTCCTGCATTATTTTGGTCAGTGTTGTGCAGGTAAGTCTCCTCTGTGGACAGAGGCGATCCGTCTAGCCATGGAGTGGGTCTAACAACAAAGGAACAAGCTGGACTCTTGGAATCCTAGTTTATAAATGAAAACGAGTTGGGATATATGGCCTACCTTGGTCCAATGCTCTTGTTGTCATTTGCAGTAGTGATCTGCTGATGTTTGTCTTCACATGTCACGTTCCTTCAGTAATAACATCCATGTACCTGCACAAGGATCAAGTGAAAAATGACAACATATGAAAACATACTTTCATTCACAACTATTCAATTGGTCAAGGAGAATCAAACATTTTTCATATTATCAAACACAAAATTGGAACCAAAAAACTAGTCATGTATTAATGATAGAGAAAAGAAGTTTAGAACCTTAATGCCTTGATGTTGCAACCTCCTTTGACAGTTTCAGCCAAGCGCATCTCACGCATTCGATGAGGATCAAACTTAGTGAGGAAATGGGACTAAACTCTCTCGAGACAATGGATTCCTCTCTACCTTATTCTTCACACCAGCTATAGTAAGGACTATTCAACTAGCTAAAACCATGTGAGAAGGATGAATTTATAGGAGAGGAGGAGGTGTTTGGGATCCCTCATAAGGTGGAAGAGAGGTCCTATCCCTTTGGGGAGTTGCAAAAATGTAGGAAACAAGAAGGAAAAGGGAGGATTTCGACGTTATTCAATCGAACAAACCATGATGACTCCGCTCACGAAGTAGTTAGGAATGGAAAATTTTCTTCTATTTTAAAAAACATTCCAAAAACATCTCGGCATGGTAAGACACCGAGACAGAGTGTAAATGGGCGCGGGGTCTAGTGTTAATTTCCCTATCGGCGCAAGGCCATAACTTGCTACCAGCGTCAACCCAGAAACATTTGTTTTTGAGAGTCTACTTGAGGAGTGATCAATAGAGGAAATGTTCTTGAGATGCCAAGGGATGCAATGACACTTTTAGCAAGGTATGAAAATACACAGAAGTCACTAAAATGGTCCTCCAATGTGCAGGATGGGGATTTCAGGGACAGTGACAAAATACTATGTAACAAATTCCCCCTAAAGCATGAGGTCCGAGAGAGAGGGAGGAGTGAAATGCTTTATGAGAACACACTCAAACCAAACACCGCCGTCGAAAGACCTGCAAGAATTAAGTACAACAGATATCTCTGATACATGAACATGTGGCATGGGCATATCCATCCATAATAGAGTACATATAAAAATAATATCTGAGGTATCGACGCAACCATCCTGCAGGAAGGATCAATAAATAGACTCAGGTATGGTCGTAGCCATCCAATCAAAAGAGTCATGCATATAGTCATGATAAAATAAAATGTCTCAAAACCTAGATTTTATCAGACAAAACCCAGGGTCTTGCGCTCCATCTCCACCTGAACAAGTACAAATTCAAGCATGCGAATAAGTGAGTTAAAGTAGAACATGCAAGAAAATTTCTTGATTACCAGCCAATGCTGAAAGTTGTTAACAGGCGCGAGAGAAACCATGAATAATGACAATGGCTCTCAAGGTACAACTAGTACAATTCACGGAATGTGAACAGTGAGCTGGAGTCGAACACCCATGAAACCACTCAATTGAAGGCCGATGATGAGGACCTGTTGTCGAATGCGAAGAAATTTCCATTGAGAAATGCAAGTTCCAAGGTACCAGAAGGGAGACTCTAGATCAACTTCCTGGATATTGAGCTAAATTCGACAGGAAGTGACCTGGTCGAAGGAGGGCCATAACATTTCCCACGTCATCGACATGAGACATAGGAATAAGATGATAGTGAATCAGGAACAAACAGAGGATCGGAGGTTGAAAATTGCAGAAGGAAAATTCTCTTGAAAATATTGGTGACATGACTCTGGAATTTGGTAGTATTTGACATCAAGGGATATAAGTTCATGATGACATGGAAAAGAGCAGATGAGAGGTAAAAATAGATAACCTAAACCCATGGAGGAAAAAATGACGAAATGAGATATCCCCAAACCAACACGAATTGCAGACAAGTGTCATGTTCAAGAGCGACATACTGTCGACACGACTGAAAAAATTGGTTCCATTTTCCCCCACCATTTCCGGCAAGTACCCCTATCATTTTTGGAAACAAGGTTAAAGGGGATATCATATGCTTGTCATATAAGTTTTTCCTTTAGACAAATCCATCCTAGTACATTTTACGAGTTGTGGGAAGGAGGAACTCGGTTATGTCATGGTGACGATTTCCGATGTCATGTACGCTTTAACGATTCTGACAAAGGAAGAACTCAGAATATTTTCATGTTTAGAGAGTTTGAAAAGAAGCAGAAAAGAAAACTCTAGTAGCTCCCTTTTCATAGATAGTCTCACAGATCCAAAAATATAGAAAACCATATTTGAGAGAACCTCTTAGATGCGATAGGCTAAGTTATTCCTTTTTCATAAATAATCTGCCCCAGCTCAAAAAAGGGGTAAATGTATATTGGGTAGATGTAATTTTGCAGCCTTTAACAAGTTCAAAATGATAAGAGTCTCAAAAATCTTTTCAATTTTCGAGAGTAAAAAAAGATCTGAAAAATGACTCCAAGGGGTAACTTTTTCGTGTTTTTAGTGAGTCTGAAAAAGTAATAAAACACAACTCGTCACTTCATCGCCATCACGTTGAGGACCTGTTTTTGCACAAGAAACACATGTAAAACCCATTTTTCGAGATAAAATATTTAAAATAATCAAAAAATATGCTCAAAAACTTAATTAGGGTTCTAAAATGTTTATAAAATGCCAAAAATAGTAAAAATAAATTACTTTTCACTTTTACCTCTTGTGAGAAATTTTTACCCTTTTTCACTGTGATTTTGTGGAGCTGTCAATGGACAATCTGGAAGACCAATCATGAATCTGTCTCTTCCAGGTGAGAGCTCAAGCCCTTACCTGCATTTCATTATTTCACATTTGTAGGGGATTTTTGTTCAAATTAGGGTGTGGTGGTCGACACGGGTTCCGGGCATAGACTCACGCCAACTTACCTTAAATCTTAATGGGGGCACGCCAGTCGGCGCGACTGTTTCTAAAATAGTAGTGCTAACTGTGGCCACTAATTTTGCATAGAATTTCTACTATCTGGCCCATTTGAAACAGTTCAATAGTTATTAATTTGACTAATGATAGCCCCATTGATGATCTTGTAGGTGTGTGAAAGCAAAATGGTGATCGAATGGAAGGAAAGAGAACATGAAGATGAAGATCAGGAAGCCATTGGAAATGTAAGATGCATGGAGTCTTTATGAAATTGTGGGCTTCTAAAATTATGCATGGCACCATGTCTCTGAGCTCAACCGGAGCTACTACAGTACCTGATCATTGTATGGGACATTGATTGGGAAAGATTTATAATCACGATCAGGAGTTAGAGATTGATGTCTCTGACATATACTTTATCACTGGATTATCAAGGAGGGGAGCAGCACCAATCCTGACAAGCACCCTTCCTACGATGGAAAACCTGAGCATGCTCATAGACAGGGTGTGTCGAGGGGCATGAAAAGGATCAAAGAGAAGGAAAGTGGATATTCAAACCATTCCCAATTTGGCACTAAAAGTAGTGTTCACACCATCACTCGAGCTACTGGATCTCAAGCTCCACATGAAGCCACAAAAACATAGCTACTACTTGTCGTAGATTGTATGGCACTAACCCTCTACAAAAGGGTAGAGGTGGTAACGATCAATATGAAATGCCAACTGACAAAATGCAAGAATGGCAAGTTGAAACAGTTCGGCTATGGGTCCATCTTGGTACCATTCATCTTGGAACGATTACCAATATTTCAATGTCAGGAAGTGATAGTTACTACACCACCAACCCAAGAGCCATGAATGGTCTGTTGGGTAGCTTTGATGCCTAGATCAGGGGGTGGTCAATAGATGTCTTGGAGACTGGAGTTCTTTTACTGGCTCTGATGACAACTGATTGTCATGGAGGACTGGCCCTATTCTAGCACGAACTTTACAAGTGATCCAGATCTACCACTCCCAATAGGAGAGGATTGGGATGAAGCGTTGGGTAAGACTCATTTTTTATTTTGATGAGTATTATGATTTTTTTTATTATATATGTTTTTATGTCAATCCATGTATTTGTAGATGTTGGCCCAGAAATACCTGTAGGATGTCTCCAATTGCACAGAGAGTTACTCGTGATTTTTATGTGGTCCCTCATTGTGAGGGAAGCGAGGAGGAGGAAATTGTACGCAACTTGGAGGGACTCACCAGTAGAATCCCATATTATGTGAGATTTGAAGATGTTCCTCGAACATACCAAAGGCACATTGCAGGGGTGTCCAATCCTGTTCATCGCTTATTGAGGCGGCTTGTGCGTGCAGTGATATGCTACCATGAGCATCATGCTGATTAGAAGCCTAGGCTTTTATTTCTACATATTTTTTGAGAGACATGATGTCTCAGGATGTAACCAAAACATACATATTTTTTCAACTTATGATGCATGTGGATGCAAACACTCGATATATATGCCTATTTTCCTATATGAATCTTATTATGTGATGATGATGTTTTACAAATTACGCAAATGTATATCTAATACAATATTGGCTATTGTATCAGTTGGCGCATTCATTCATCTAGGAATATGCTAATATGTGATGTAATAAAAATTCCTTTCTAATAAACAAACACACAAATAAAACCTTAAGATTTGAGGATTTCTAATAGAATAATGCCCATTAAGCTAAAGAACAACAAGCTGAGAGTCTAGGTTAACAAGTAATGCAAAAATTTCGAGAGAAATGGCCTCATTTAAGAGTTCAATGACGACACTATATTCAGCGACATTGTTCGTGGTTCGACCTAAACAAATACCTTGAAGGTCAATCAACTCACCATCAGGATTATAAATCACCCAAGCTGCAGAAGACAGGTTCTGGGTACTGCGAGAGGCACCATCCGCGAAACCCACATAAGGAGTGATAAACATCTGCACAGTAAGCAACAACATAATAAGCAGGAAAAACGGCTCACAAAGCACACCAAGCCAGAAATGTACAAAAATGAAAAAACACTTATGTACAAAATAAACATGCACGAGGAACTCATGCATAGTATTTTTTGATATACACCCCATTTTTGGCCTAATCCAAAGGATAAACTTCATAATCAATTAGCTCATAAGCCCTGCTCTACAAAATGCACTTAACGATATAGCGCCCATGCCACATAGGTTGGAATTTGTGTGCCCCCAACTTATCATGAGCTTGTTCATACAAGAGGATGAGGTCCCCTTCTACAAAGGAATGAAGGGAAACCCACTAGTCAAAATGAGATTTGACCTGCTTTTTCTATGCTTATATGAAAAGAGCAGCAAAGTGGTGAGTTTCATCAATCCTCTCTAAATATCGAAGACGCTCTTCTTCTGGCGAAGTATTAGGCAGCAATTCAATAGATATTTTGAGAGAAGGGATTTCGCATTCAATCAAAAGCGTAGTTTCCATACCATAAACAAGATGGAATGGAGTGAATCTGGTCGCATCCTTTACTGAGGTTCGGTAAGCCCAGAGAACCGAAAACAACATGAGATGCTAGTTGGATTTGTGCATCTCAATCGTACGCTGAAGAATAGTGACTAGAACTTTGTTCATGACTTCAACCTGGCCATTTTCCTGAGGGTAGTACGGCATTGAGTTGTCGCGACACAGACCCAACTTGGAAGTCAACTCAGCCATCATGTAATGACGAAAATGAGAACTATGATTGGTAACAATGGCTTGAGGGACACCAAACCTTGTAAGGACATGATTGAACAGAAATTGTGCGGTTGTCTTACCGTCAGTTGTAATTGTATGCATTGCTTCAGCCCATTTGGTGAAGTAGCCTATAGCTACAATAATATAAACATGCCCCCTAGCCGAGTGAGGGTTACACATCATAAAATCGATAACGCTCATCGCAAAGGAACCATCGGTAATGACAGGATAAAGGCGAGCAAGCGGCATGTGCATCTTGCGCTGGTAGATCTGGCAATCGTGACACTTTCAGACGGCAACAATGTAGTATTTAAATATGGTAGGCCAGAAATAACCAGCACGAATAATATTTTGTGCAGTAGCATATCCAAACATGTGCCCGCCACAGGCACTAGAGTGGCAATCATTAAGAAGTTTTTCAGCCTCCTCGAGAGTCAAACACAAGCGGAGAACGGAATCAGCTCCAATGCGGTAGAGAGTATCTTCGACTATGTGATAAGGTTGCGAATGATGGTGGATGCATCGACGTGCATCCTTAGTCAACTCAGATTGGAAGGCGGAATTCTGAAGATATACGATGATATCACTGTACCAAGGATCAAGGATGCTAATGAGAAAAAGTGTGTCATCTAGAATGTGTTTCTTAGAACCAAATGGAGCAGAATCAGAAGGGAGAGAGAAAATCAAATAGGCAAAAACCAATGATTTATTTGATTTGGAGGTAGTAAACTCCAGATTGAACCCTTGGAGGATAACAATCCACTTCGAATATTTCCCCCCTATAAATTGACGAGTCAATATGTAGGTCATGAGGTTGCAATCAGAAATCACGGTTACTGTGCACAGTAGGATATAATGGCGAAAAAATTGGACGGCTTGAACAACAACCAGCGCCAATTTCTCGACATGTGCTTAATGTGTTTTGGTATTGAGAAGATTGCGGCTTAAGTAATAAATGACGTGCTCGTCATAATCGTTGTCTTGAAGCAGAACCATGGCAATAGTGCTAAACGAGGTAGAAATAGAGGGAGTAATCACGATGATAATTATGAGGATGCAACAAAGGAGAATTGATAAGAAATGTATTCAGTGGCGCATTGAAGGATTTTTGGGCGATCTCATCCCAGAGGAACGGGATGCCTTGCTTAAGTAATCACGTGAAGCCTTTGGCCACTTCAGCATAGTTTGCTATAAAACGGTGTAGGAAATTAGCTTTCCCTTGCAGAATTTGTAGCTGATGTAAAGAGGAAGGGGAGGGGAGATTGACAATATCTTCGACTATGAGGGGATCGAGACAAATTCCATATTTAGAGACAATAAACCCTAAGATTCTACTGGAATAAACGTAGAAGGCACACTTATGCGGATTGAGCCGAATGTTATATTGTCTATAAAGAAGAAATATTTGACAGATATGATCTGGGTGGTCTTTACACTTAGCAAAATGAGCCAGAAGGTCATCCAGGTAAGGTTGAACAATGCGCTTGATATCATGGAAGGCATATCACATTTCTCTTTGAAATGTATCCCCAGCATTCTTAATACCAAAAGGGAGCTTCTTATAGGTGAAGGTACCCCAAGGACAGATAAAGGCGGCCTTGTATTGATCAGTTGGAAGAATATTGATCTGCTTGTACCCAGTAAACTCGTCCATAAGGGAAAAGATCTCACTCCCAGCACATTCATCAATGATATGGTTAATAAAAGCAGTGGGATAATTATCCTTAGGGCAAGCACGGTTGATATCACAGTAATATACATAGACATGAATATTACCTTGTTTTTTATCCATGGGAACAATATTGGAAACCCATTCTGTCAAGGGAATCAGATAAATGAAGCTAGCTTTAAGAATTTTTTCAACTTCTCCCTTAATAGCAGCGGCCTTTCTAGGGTGCATGGGATGAAGACGTTGACGAATAGGCTTCACACCAGGATAAGTAGGAATCTTATGCACCACTATACTCGGATTGATGTTGGGCATTTCTTCATAAGACCAAGTGAAAACGTCGCGAAACTCACAGAAGAGACTAGTATATACCTTGATCTCATCAAGAGAATAGGTCAGCCCAATGTGGATGTTCTCGACAACCCTCGGTTTGACGAAGATGTCCATAGGAATTTTTTGCGTAATGTTTCCCAAGATACCTTCTACAAAGACTTCATGTGTCAGAATGGGTGTTTGAAGCAGATGAGAAGGAGCTTGGGAAGCGAACTTCTCAACACAAGTAAACATGGCCCCAAGGCCAGGCAGGAAAGAGGAGCGATGATGACTATCATCCCAAGGGGGATCCTTCAGACACATAGTTTCCACAATGGCCTCATCATTGGGAAATATCTCGTTAAAAAGGTAGGGCGAATCCAAAGTGCTGAGCCAAGGGGATTGAGAATACATGTCAAGGGACACACTCAAAGGAGTGTGATCAAAGGGAGGAGGAGCTGAAGCTGAAATAATTTCACAATAATGAATATATAATGGGCTTAACAGCATCGAGTCAACAAACGAATCAATATACTCGGGTGAAGGGATGATCTAGGGATCAGAAGACCTGGAGATCATGTTAACCTTAGCAGTTTTGGGTGGAGGAAGAGAAAAATGACCCATGAGGGCAAGATATTTGAAAAAGACCCAGTACTATGCTCTCATAAGGCGTAGGAATATGATCTACATATGGGACATTTCTCTCAGAAGATGAGGAAGTGAAAAAGGCCAAATGATCGACAGTGATAATCTTTCCTTCATGTGGGAATTGAAGAAAACGAAAGAGAGTGGACGGGACGTACAACATGGCATGAGTCCAACTCCGACCAAGGAGAAGATTTCAAATGAGTTTGGCCTCAAAGAATTCAACCTCAACATTAACCATTTTCCCTTCTACCATATAGGTAAACTAGCGAGAACACCAACAGGGTGAGATTATCTTCTGTCAAAAGCTTCTAAAGCCTTTGGAGATTCAGTGAGGTTTTGAGAACCAATGGCTTTCCAATAAGTGGAAGACGTGACACACATAGATGCACCCTCTTCCACGACCGCTCGATGGATATTATTTCCATTAATCCCAACTTGAATGATTAGTGCAAGTTGGTGAGGGAGACGTGGGACGAAATTTTCTAAATCGAAAGTGATAAGGCTAGAATCAGAGGGATCAATCCCTCCGATGGTAGATAACAAAGCCTTTCGTTGCGACGACAAACTCTAAAGTACTTCCAATGCAGACATATCAAATGGCACCTAAGCCAAATCCTCAAAAATACTGTAATACTGAGCGACACGGGAATTTGGGTTGTAAGATGACTTTTCGAGTACATCTTTAGAAGGTGGCCATACAACTAGCTCATTACTGGGCCTTTCGATATGAAGAGGACCAAAATCAGGTGAGGGAGGAGGACCATCAATGATTTCCTTCCCTGCCGCTTGACGCAGTTCAGTATAATCTTTCGATCAGGTAGCAATCAAGATGGATGTTAGACCGTTTATCATGAAAACCTGAGAGCCAAATGGGGTGGAGGATTGAGGTTTCTCCACCAACTGAGTTTTATGTGATGGGAAAGGTTCTTTAAGAACAATCACAGTGCAATGGATGCCTTTGAGTGGTCAACTCACCTTGGAGCGTCGTGGATAGTCCTTGGTGTAGTGCTCATCGTCACAAATTAGACAAGGGTACTTCGATTTGCGTTTTGAACCATCATTAGCATTCTATTTCAAATAATCCTATGTTGGGGTATCGAATTTAGCCTTACCTTTACCCTTCTTCTTAACCTTGGAAGTTTTATCCGCTGGATTGGACTGGACAGCATTCACTTGCATGCTTTTTCCAGAATTCAGAGGTGGCTGAGAAGTAGTATCAGTGGAAGGAGCATATTTTTTCTTTGCAGGATTTGGAGAATACTTTCAAGAGGTCTAGGACATAGAACCAATGATACCGTCAACTGATGGTGTCGTCAGTGCTTTGGTAGCTCCATGTCATGGAGCATCAGGCAAGAGTTCATACAATGTGTTGGACTCAAAGTACACAAGATCAAGGTACTAGGAATGTGCAATTTCTTGTTCCTCGGTAACACTTGCCGCCATAGCGATGTCCTTAGCAATCAGAGCAATAAAAGAGGTAGTGAACTAATCAGTTAGAAGTTGATCAGGAATCGAAAACTTGATCAAATGGCAATGCCACCTCCATTCATGAATATAATCGGAGATATGAGTAGCTCGATCCTATTTCAAGGATGTTAGGAGGTGCGTCCCAGTTTCATAGTGAACTGGTAATTAGAAGTGGGTGAGAAATTCCATAGAAAGAGAGTTGAAATCCTGAAAAATGCCACGTGAGAGTTCAATGTACCACTTTGTAGCGGCACTAGTGAGAGTCTATTGGAAAGGACGTAGCTGAAGTGAATCGTCAACCCAAGAGTTAGAGGACCACCAAAGATGATACATCATAACATGCGCTTGGGGGTCTTCTCCGGAATTGCCATCAAATTTGGGACAATCGCCAGGGATTTTAGTTGGAACTGGAGGCCAATATGGATTATGAAGGATAGGATAATTTGTCAACTTTGACACATCAGGTAGTTCCAACGTAGCGAGAAAATGTAAATGTGGATTGAAAGGCATTGCAGGCCTTTGATAAAGACCAGTATTAGTATTCCAACCAGGTTGGGAGAAATTTGGCCCCCATACGTTCTGTACCGGAGGATTTTTTCGGTAGGGGTTATAAGCCTGATAATTCTTCCCATACACCGGATGAGGACCAGGATATTGATTCTGTGCATATCACTTAGGTCCTGTCTGAGCAACATATGGATTTTGTTGCGGAATGTAAGCAGTGCCTTGGGGTGCATTATATACCACCTGAGATTAACTTTGAGGAAGATAATAAGTGCCCTGGGGTTCAATATACACTACCTGAGATTGACCATGAGGAGACAAGTAGTGCCCTGGGGTGCCCTGTACACTACCTGAGATTGACTGTGAGGAAGATAAGCAGTGCCCTGGGGTGCAATGTATAATACTTGAGATTTAACTTGAGGAATGTAAGCAGTGCCTTGAGGCAACGCGAGTTGCCCCTGGGGTGAAGGTTGACTCGGATGTTACGGTTGAACAGGCTGTCCCTATAGTGAAGGTTGGCCTGGCTATTGGGGTTGGACAGGTTGTCCCTGTGATGTAGGTTGGCTTGGATGCTAGGAGCCATCGGGTTGCCCTTGTGGAATAGTTTGGCCCGATGGTTGGAATGAGCCAGGTTGCCCCTGAAGACAAGGTTGAACTGGCTGAGTAGCGGAAGGTTGACCTTGTGCAAAATTTAGGCCTTATTGAATGAAAGTCTCATGTTGTTACATAAAAGGTTGTCCCTGTGACAGATAAATTTTCCCCTTAGGTGTATAAGATACCATAAGTTTGTCCCTGTGAACCATAGGGTTGTCCCTGTTGGACTGAAGGTTGTCCCTATAAGGGTTGTCCTTGTGGACCAGAGGGTTGTCCCTGTTGGTATGTGAACTAATTGGGGTCAATCGGAGGAAAATATATGGGATCTTCATACTCATCAAAATGATGCAGAGGATTAACAGGAGCTTGTGGCTGCTGAGAACCCTGAGGGGTGTAATTCTGTTGTTGAATGGCCAACAAGTACTGATCGAACGTCAAACCTCCAGGAATGGAAGTAGAAGCAATGGGTGCACTACCAGTATGTTGGATTCCCGAAACGTGAGGCTGTGATCCACTCACGGCAGGCCTAATGGGTAACGTGGGATCGATAAAAATAGACCTGAAAATAGCAGAAGATGATGAAAATGACTAAGTTGCACTAACAGCCGGTGCAGAAGAGGCCATACAGACAGTGCACCGGACTGGGATATACGTGACAATCATCGACGTCATGGGAGTCGAGGGATACTCCCCTGATACGGTGACAAACGATCTTCCCAAGGGAGTCGATTTACTTGACCGTGTTGGGTTCTGATACATTGATGCAACACCAGAAATGATCTGAACTAATGTACGATAATTGAATGGAAGTGATAGGGGTTGAGAGGAAGGTTGACTTGAGACATAAGGAAAATTCTTCGGAGGGAGCTAATCCTCTCCTATAGAAACATAAATCTCTTCACTACTGATGGGACTTGAAGAATCCATATCGGATGAAGCCATTGTATCGTCGAAAAGGCGATGAGTAGTGGCAAGTAAAGATAGTTCTAAAGTAAGAGGAGGAAACTCTTCCTCATTTCCAAAACCAGCCCAAGTGCCCGAAGGTTGCCAATTGATATCAAATGGCTCGTCAAGAGGAGATCAGGTAGAAAGGGGTAAGATACTTGTAATAAGAGCATGCTAGTAATCAAGAGGCCTAGTAGGCTAAGGTGCCCCCGAAGAAACTTCAGGAGAAGGATCTCCACTAGGATTTGATGAAGGGGAGGATGAAATTGGTGGTTCCGCCACTGTGACTTTGTCTAAAAAACATGAGAGAACCAAGATGACCAATGCGAGGCTTCAAGACCAAATAATAAGGAATTACTTAAGAACAAGCCAAGAAAATATCTTTAATGGGTGTGTGATCATAGGCAATTAATTTTATGACATTGAAACAAAACTCTGCCTTTTCATATTTTAAGAGTCAAGAAAATAGGAAAAAGATGACTCTAGTCATTTTCAGGTTGAAATGAGCATGAAAGTACAAGTGCTTGATGATCTTTTCAATTTTAGAGAGTCACGAAAAGACCAAAATGACTACTCAGGAAATCTAAGCAAGAGGGTGTACCAATTTTTCCTGAACTGCAATATACACCTTGGTGATCAAATGAAAGAGAAATGACCAAGGACTTAACGTACGTGTAGGCAGTCTCCCCAAATGTTGTGTTCAATGTATCACGGTTATAGGGCAGTAGACTTGGCTTCCTATGGATAAAGGATTGCAACCTATGAGGGTCTCCCTTTATATACTCTATGGTATGGGGAGCACAAGTCCGTGCTAGCGTTTCCTAATGCCAGATGGCGAACGAGAGCTACTAGGTTTAACGACGCCAGAACACGTCACTAGCCTAGACATCTAAATATGTGCATTAGGTTTCAATGCTTCCCTAGGTTGATTGAATTGATTTTAAAGTTGATCTTGAATTAATGTTGCAATTTCAAGGCCTTATCCATTGTGATCTCAAATTCTTAATGCACAACAATATGCGAAATAAAATCGTTCCAATTCAATGAATGATAGCTAAGAGAGGGATAGTAGATCATAACGAAGCAGCAATCAATCAAATACAAGAAGAAATTTTCTAATGCATCTAAGACAACCAAAGAAAAAAATGAAAAGCTCTTTCCTTGTTCACTAAAAGCTACTAATGAAAAATAAAGTTTTTCATTTTCAAACTAAGAGAAAGAATGCAAATTTTGTCCTTTTAGATGAATGAGAAGCGAAATGCACTACTACACTAAATGACAAAATAGACACTAGTTTTGAGAAATTCGAAGGAAACGATATAAAACAAAGAGATCAATCCAATATGAACATCAAACAAAATCAAAACAAAGATGCACTCCTTTAAGGAAAAAGATGACTTTCAAAATGGTTCAGTGAGCAATGTAATCTATGCTCAGGGTGACAGATGTGGAGCTAAATGAACATGAAGATGATCATTCAATGACCCAATGAGACATAAAACCGAAAGGAAAAATAAGACAATCAGTCAACCAGCTGAAAATATAAAGACGAAACTGAATCAAACTCAACTCAGAAGGTTCAATGAGGAGGGAGTCGAAAAAGCGGCAGGAGGCACCTAGAAACCCTAGGATGAAAAACTCCACTGACCAGATGAGAGACAAACAGCCGAGAAGAACAATACAAGTCAGTCAAAGAAATTCCAGTGGACCAATTGAAAGATGAAAATCCAACCCAGAGGCAAGAGAAACTGACAAAACTCAGGAAAAAGGCTAAAATTTTAACCTATAGGATTCGACGCATCAATAAGGTTGTAATCAGCGCCAAACAGAGGATGATGTACATGTGAAAAGGAAACAAGTGCCAATCAATGCGAATGTTCAAGCAACAGCAACGCCGAGCCAGAAAACCATGGAAAAAATAAAAAGCCACTGAGAAGAGGTTAGAATTGACACTCTGAGGCTAAATGTGATGGCTGAAAAGAGTCAAACAGGCAGAATAAAGCAGAAAAACAATGAAACGACCAAATTCAAATAGACAAGAAAAACACTATATGAACAACGAGAGACAACAAACACACTGATCCCTTGTGTAGACACCAACTTTTTGTGCAGGTAAATTCCCTCTGCAGATAGAGGCGATCCCTCTAGCCCTGGAGTGGGTCTAGAAAAAAGGGAACAAGTTGGACTTTCAGACTCCTAGTTTATAAATGAAAATGAGTTGGGATATATGGCCTACCTTGGTCCAATGCTCTTGTTACCAATTGCAATAGTGATCCGCTGATATTTGTATTCACACGTCATGGTCCTTTAGTGATAACATCTATGTACCTGCACAAGGATCAAGTGAATAGTGAGAGAATATGACAACATACTTTCATTCACAACTATTCGATTTTTCAAGGAGAATAAAACATTTTGCATATTATCAAACACAAATTTAAAACCAAAAAACCAGTCATGTATTAATGATACAAAAAATAATTTTACAACCTTAATGCCTTGATGTTGCAGCCTCCTTGATGGGTTCAGTCAAGCGTGTCTCAAGCATTCGTCGGGGATCGGACTTGGTGAGGTAATGGGCCTAAACTCTCTCTCAACAATGGATTCCTCTCTACATTATTCTTCACACCAGCTATAGTAAGGATTTTTCATCTAGCTGAAACCATGTGAGAAGGATGTATTTATAGGAGAGGAGGAGGTGGTTTGGGATCCCTCATAAGGTGAAAGAGAGGTCCTATCCCTTTGGGGAGTTGCACAAATGTAGGAAACAAGAAGCCAAAGGGAGGATTTCGACGTTATTGAGTCAAAAAAACCAAGATGACTCTGCTCACGAAGCAGTTAGGAATGGAAAATTCACTTATATTTTAAAAAACATTCCAAAAACATCTCAGCATAGGTAAGACATTGAGACAGAGTACCAATGGTCGTGGGTCCAGTGTTAATTTCCCTATCGGCGCGAGGCCATAACCACCTACCATCACCGACCTAGAAACATATGTTTTTGAGAGTCTGCTGGAGGAGTGCTCAACAGAGGAAATGTTCTTGACATGCCAAGGGATGCAATGACACATTTAGCAAGGTATGAAAATACACAGAAGTCACTGAAATTATCCTTCAATTTGCGGGATGGGGATTGCAGGGACGATGAAAAAATACTTTGTAATAGTCAAGATATTTTCCATTACCTTGTTAGTAACCTAAACATGTCCATTTCCTTATGGATGGTAGGGGGTAGTCACCTGATGCTTAATCCTAAATTTCTTGATGATATTTTGAATAATATTTGAGGTGAATTGAGTTACTTGGTCCGTGAAAATTTCTCGTTCTATGCCAAACCAAACAAATACATCCTCATATAATAAGTCAACAACTGCTTGCTCAATTTCCCTTTGTAAAGCTTTTGCCTCCACCCATTTAGTCACATAATCATTACATACCAAGATGTACGACTTCTACTTTGATGGTGGGTTGATTGGCTCCACAAATACAAGGGCCCACTTCTCAAAAGGCTTTAACATTATCCATGATTGTAGTCGAATCTCATCATATTTTTTTGGCTTTCCTATCCTTTGAAACTTGTTGCAACTAGGGAAAAATTTAAGGATGAAACTTTATCATAAAGTTTATAAATCTTGTTGAATGTTACTAGTCCCTAATATGTAAATTGTAAGATGTTTGACAATATTTTTATAAAAGTATTGGGATTTATAATTATATTTTGTATTATTGTATATAAAATTTTAGCGATTTTTACGGTAAAATAATTTTATAATATAAAATTTGGGTGAATTATTTTAAAAAAATGGAAATTGTCAAATTTTTTAGGAGAAAATCATGAAAATTTATCCAACCTGCGAATATTAGCCCCAAATATTTTTATGGTTGCAACTTCTGACATATTTCTTGGAACCCTTGAAAATGGTAGGCCAATAATACCCCTATCATAGAATTTTATTCACAGCCCTTTTATTTGCAAAGTTCCCCCCACAAAGATGATCATAACAAGCCTTTAAAATGTTGTAAATTTCATTCTCCCTGACACATCGCATAATTATCACATGATCAGGCCCAGTTTGAAACAAATACCCTTGAATGCAAGAGTATTTATCACTATCTCTTACGATTTTTTTTTTCTCTCTAGGAAATTGATGTTGTGTAAGTTTCTCTATAACCTAGTAGTTAGCCATATTTGTGAAACGAGGTATTTTAGTAGATAAACCTAAAAAGTGCTCATGAGGAAAAATATCTTTTGTAGAATTAAAGTTTTCTTCAGTCTTGATAGAAAATCAATGAAAAAATTTTCTTTTCAAGGTTTATCAATAATACTAATTCCAAATTCTTGCAGATAAGAAACCATCTAGTCACTCTTTCATGAGTGATAGGTATTTTTTTGAGATATTGAATTTTCAAATGATTAGTGTGTACAAGCACAGGGTATCTAGTGATGTAGTGGAAAATTTTGTTGATGTCATGGATTACAACAAGGAACCCTTTTCGGTAACTATATAGTTTAACTCAGTTGGGTTTAAATTTTTACTTATATAGAAAAAGGCATATGGTTTTTGTTCTTCTTTCTGTCCTAGTACAACCCCAATACCCGTGTTTGAAGCATCAGTGTGGATGTGAGAAGGTAGAGACCAATCAGGACCTTGGAGAATGGGAGCGGTTGACAAATTATGATTAAGTATATCAAAATCTTGTTGACATTTCTCATTCCAGGAAAACTATGCGACATTTGTTAAAAGATGAAAGGGAGAAGATGTTATCTTGGTAAAATTTTATATGAACCTACAATAATATATTTTGCAACCAAAATATTTGTAGATATCGTTTTGTGTAGTAGGGTAGCAAGTTTCATGATAACTTCTATTTTGGTAGGGTCCACTCTAATCCCTTCACAGAAAACATGATGTCCTAAAACGATCCCCTCATTAAGGAGCATTTGAAAATTTTCATTACTGAGAGTGAGATTTGTTTGTTGAAAATGATCAACACTTTTTATAGGTTATTTAATGCATATTTGAATGTGTCTCCGTAAATAGTAAATTCATCCATACATATTTTGACACAATCATGGTTTAGGTCAAAAAATATACCAATAAAAACTCATTGGAAGGTAGATGCAATGTTACAAAAACCGAATGGAAGAAACCAGTATGCATATTTCCCCATGGGAAAGTAAAGGTCGTATTTTCTTGGTCTTCAATGGCTTCTTGAATTTGATTATAGCCACTAAATCCACCAAGAAAGAGAATTTTTTCTTTCCAGCTAGGGTATCTAATACTTGGTCGATACAATGTAATGGAGAGTAATATTTCAATGTAGCCTTATTCAACTCTTGATAATATACACATATTCATCATATCCCACTTTTCTCAGGGACAATAACTAAAGGGGAAACCCACATACAGTCGAAATAAGATAAATAAAGTTAGCATTTAGAAATCTTTGCAACTCTTCTTTCATAATGTCCTTTAGAGAGGGGTTCATCTTTCATGAGGGTTCTTGATTGGTTGGGAATACTCCTTCAGATAGATATGATGAGTGTGGAGATTAGGAGAAATTTCCTTCATATCAGTGTAGTCCCAAGAAAAAGAGCTATTATTCTTTCGAATCCCTTCTATCAATTAATTTATCTAGGAGGGATCTAGGTGGCCATTGATGTTAAGAGTCTTTCCAGGATAGATTTTGAAAGCCTTGATTTTATTATCGATATCTGGGGAGGCTATCAAAACCAATTGTTGTACTAACTCAATAGGTGAGAATGTCTCCTGAAAATGTTTTACTAAGATTTGATCATATGGTGAAAGATGGTCATCATGAGTGTTAGTGTACTCCTTGAAATTAGCATCCTATTCAAGGGTCAAGAGAGGTTGAGTCGGTTCTTCATCACTATCTTCAAACCATAAAGGGTTCTCAAATTTGAGTGAGGTTTAGGAAGGTTCATACAATGTAATATTTTTCATGGAGTTTCCATGTGAGATAGTCATGTTTCCTGACCTACAACTAATATAAGCATATGTTATGGCCAACCAAGGTCTCCATGGGATTAATAGATAGCCTCCAAGGTTAGTTTTAGGTTAAATATTTATGAAACCGGTTGGATATTCCCACAAGTATATAGAAACAATTATGCCTTTCACCACTCCATTTGGTTTTATAGTCGATCAATCAACCAATTGGAGAAAAATGGGATTTGTTCTCATTATTGTTAAGCCAAGATTTTCCATGGTCTCTTTGATCATTACATTGATGGTTTCCCTTAAGTATATCAAAGTATTTTCTATATGGATATTGTTAAATTTAACCATCATAAAATGACTCTTAGGGTATCCATATTTCATTTTAATCTCCTTCCTAGACATTAGATCAGATAATTTCCCTATGACCTAGACTGTCTTAGGATCTTTCTTTTTCTTTCATGGATTTTTCAAACATAGTTTTAGAACTACTTTTGCATATATAGGAACATCTATAATGGCTTGGAATAGTGTAATTTTCACACATATATTCATTATTTTTCCTAGAAAATCAAATTTAGGTTGTATAGGGTTTTTTCCAAACTCAATTCCTTAAGGTAAAACAAGTTCCTTCTGAAGAGGTTGATTGATTGTTGTATCCTAAACTGTAGAAGAAGGAAGTCCTAGTTCTGGGGAATTGTCCTTATTTTCTTGCTCTTAAATGATGGGATAAGTTAGATTTTGGAGTACCTTCCTAGAACATAAATGGATATTCTCATAGTCCATTGATGACAAATTATAAGTGGTGAAAAAGGGTAGCTCAACATTGTAGTTAGGTTGAGATACTCTATTTTTTGTACTATGCATTGCTTGATATGGAAATTGGGGTCTTTGTTGAGTTTGATTTTTATTAGGTTGGTTTGAAGGTAGTTGAAGTTACTGCAGATAACTTTGAGATTGTGTTTTTGGTGTCATATTCTTGTAATAATAGGGTCTTCTACATTCTAGGACCCACCCTTGATTTTGCATTTGTGGGGGCCATTGAGGCCAAGGCATAGGAAAGTACCAACCAAAGGTTAGAGGAGGATAAGAGATGGATCCTGGGGTGTGATTCTAAGTGATTTAGGTGGGAAATGTTTTTTTTGGGCCACGAAGAAAATTTGTTACATTCCTTCACTCGCCTCTTGAAACATAGCCTTAAGTTTAGGAAGAGAGGGAAATTCTTGCGTTGAATGCTTATGCTCACAAATGTTTCACATTTCAATGTTGTTTAATGGGCACTCTCATAGAGGGTGCTTCTTGTGACAATTGGAAAAAAATAAAGATAGGGATAAGTCAGCCTCCTTAATTTTCTTGGCTTGAAAGGCATCTAATTGAGAGCTTAGGGTGCTAACGATACTAGTTTTAAGATTTTCTAATAAATTACCTAGCTCGGCTTTAGTTACCCTTGTTCCACTAGGTATATTAATCCTAGAAGTCACATCCTAAGAATTTCAATTATACTTTGAACTTCATATGGAATATCAGATACACAACTCACAGATCTTGTCATAAGACAACTAAGAGACATTACCTGCACCCATGAGATTTAAAGTTTTAAGGAATTCTTCCCATATTACATTAAGAAAAAGGATATTCAAAGTGTCGATATCTAGGGGATTCTTCTTTGTCCTTTGTAGGGTATTATTGAAATCTATATGTTGAAAATGTAGCAAGGAATGGATTCTTTGACTTGTGACTTCATCAAATATTCCAATTTGAATTCAATCTCATAGATGATTGATTTAGTTGACAGTTAACATGTGTGATATGGCCTATCATTGAGTTATTGTGAGTGAATTCGAGCTAGATATCATTCAATGAGTTGTGGACTAGTTTATGGCTTAAATTAGCTATCTAGTGGAGTTAACTCTAGTGTCTGTCAGTTAATTAATCTCTATTTATAGAATATATATGGTTATGAGTTTAGTTTAGTAGTTGACTTTATGTTATTAACTCAACTTACTCTCAGTTAACTAGTTGCAGCTACTAAAATTATGCCTAGTAGGTCATGAAATTTGGATTCCTATTGAGATTGAATGAAGGCACAAATTTTATTTATTATAGTACATAGGTTTTTGTGTGTAGAGCTTGAGAAGAAAGAATATAAACTCTCTGGGGAATTGCGCGAGGAAATAAGAGAGATTCCTATTTTTTAGGGTAATATTTGCGCTAGGAAAAAGGAGCTCCTAGAAATTATTATTTGCCTAAGTGTTGGGCAAGATCAAGAAAGAGTTTATTAGTATTATAGGTGGAATTGCACAAGGAAATAAGAGAAATTCCTATTTTTTAGGGGAATATTTGCACTAGGAAATAGGAGCTCCTAGAGCGTCTGATTTTCCTAAGTTTTGGGAAAGCTCAAGAGAGAGTTTATTAGTATTATAGGAAGCTTCAGGCTTGAAGCATCTTCTTTGTAATAGATCATATTTCTCAGTTGATTTAATACAAGAAAGATTGTTTTTTCCCAATTGGGTTCCCCAGGAAAATATCATGTTCTATGTATGATTGTGTTTCTTTTCATTGTTTTCTTTCTGCAAATTTTTGGTAGAGAAATATTGTATCTTTTGTGATTAGTTTTCTCTAAATAGTTGTTTCAATGTTTCAAGGATTTTTTACATGGTAAAATAGCATAAAAAAATATAGCTACAAAGTTTCTTGATCATATTCAAAGTGAATTGGAGAGAATATTAGTTAGTGAAAGAATTCTACAAGTGTGGGAATCATGTTAGTCTATGTATTGATGAAAGAGAATGCACTGGAAGGGACTTTGAACTTTTGTGCATGGAAGGAAAATATTGATGTTGTGTGATATTATAATGGGGTTTTGGAATACATCAAGATTACTATTCCTAAACCTCCTGTATCAAATGCAAAACAACTGACTTAATGGAGGAAGGGCATTGCCAAAACTAGGAGGATGACCCCAGAAGGAGTGAGAGACCATATTGTTCAAAATTTACATGGGAAATAAACTCCATTAAAAATGCGGAAGGAAATTATTGATATGTTTTAAATCAGTATTGATGCCAGAAAAATTTCTTTAAAGATCAAATTGAGGAACATTCGAATGGGCAAGGATGAGCCCATTCTTACATATATATCTAGGTTTTCTTAAGTGAGGGATGAAATTGGATGTGTTGGAGATATAGTTCCACTAGCAAAGCTTGTGAGCCTTGCTCTTATTGGGCTTCAAAAATCTTGGCATCATTTCCAGGATGTAGAGGATGGTAGAGATAATCTCCTTGATTAGGAGAGACTGTGGTCACATATTGTGTAGGAATAAATAAGGAGTAACACAAGGGATGGAGTCTTATGGGGATAGAAGATGAGGTGAACTATGCTTTAGTTAGAAAAGGGAGGAAATCCAAAGGTAATAATTCCCAAGGAAAAACCAAGTCTAGACAGAATGGTGGAAAAGAAAATAATGATCTTAGCAATACCAAGTGTTTTCATTGTCATGAATTAAGAAATCCAACGAGCATGATGCAAAAACAGTAGGAGGAGAATCACTCTCTTCTCAGTTCTATTTGGATATCTCTTTGATTTCTTGCAAGGAAATCGCAGTTTGAGGTAGTCTGTGGTACATTGACTCAGGGTATTGATTCCACATGACAAGGAACAATGATCTCTTCAGCATTTTGGAGGAGAAAGACATGTAATTCCATATCGAGCTTGCGATGATAGAAGATACTTGATCAAAGGAGTTGGTACAGTGAGATTTAAGAGTGAGTCTGGTTCCCTTGTCCATCTCAAGAATGTGATGTATGTTCCATGATTGAATAAAAACCTTGTCTCAGTATCAGCCATTAAAGACAAAGGGTATGAGATTGTATTCAATAAAGGGAAGGCCCACCTCAAGCATTATGTTTCAGTAAAAGTCAAGAAGATTGGTGTCAATATTGAGAAACTCTACAAATTGGACGTTGATACATGTGAAGAAATGGAGGGAGTAATTGTAGTAGAGAAGTGTTGGTTGAGTGGCAACAGGATAGATCACTCAATATGGAGCCTCAACCAATATCTCAATTTCAGTCTAAGATAGTTGGTAGTTGGGTTGACTAGTAGGATGATAATGAGGACCATAGCCTAGAGCAAGTGGAGGAAACCACTCAGTCAGAGACTTCCAGTGTGGGGAAATTGTGAGCCAAGTGGGCTGAGGATTTTGTTAAGGGAACTTAGAAGAGAGTTTAATCTCCCAGAATCAAGGAGTAAGCACCTAGGTACACAAGGTACATGGCACTTATGACTAAAATGGTGAACTGAAAAAGCATGGTGGGAAAGGATGGGTATTCAAAGTAGGTTCTACAGAAGGAAAGAGAAAATTATTCTAG
The DNA here is from genome assembly GCA_034641835.2 of Pinus albicaulis. NCBI lineage: Eukaryota > Viridiplantae > Streptophyta > Pinopsida > Pinales > Pinaceae > Pinus > Pinus albicaulis. Next base: position 726,469,100 of record CM076578.1, on the reverse strand, counting down.
TTCAGATAGATCAGCTGCAATAACAGAGAACTTGGTAGAGTTGAAGATGGGTTCAGGTGGACAAGGTTCTTCAAATAATCCCTTCCTCACTAAGAGGGAGTGTTGAAAATGTAGCAAGGAGTGACTTCTTTGACTTGTACCTTAGTCAAAGATGTCAATTTAAATTTAATATCATAGATGCTCGAGTTAGTTGTTATTTAACATGTGTGATGTGGCCTATAACCGATTTATTGTTAGTTAATTTGAGTTAGATGGTTTTCACTGAGTTATGGACTATTTGATGGCTAAAATTAGCTATCTAGTGGAGTTAACTCTAGTGTATGTCATGTGACTGATCTCTAGTTCTATAATAGAGATAGTTATGAGTTTAGTTGAGTAGTTGAATTTATGTTAACTCAACTTACTCTCAGTTAACTAGTTGCAGCAGCTAAAATTAGCCCTATAAGGTCATGCAATTTGAATTGCCTATTGAGATTGAATGAAGGCACAAATTGTATTTATTATGGTACACAAGTTTTTGTGTGTAGAGCTTGAGAATAAAGCAGAGAATTTTTCTTGGGAATTTCACAAGGAAATAAGAGAAATTCTTATTTTTTAGGGGCATATTTACACTAGGAAAAAGGATCTCCTAACAGGTCTTATTTTCCTAAGTGTTGGGCAATCTCAGGAGAGGTTTGATCAGTATTGCAGGAAGCTTCAGGCTTGAAGCATATTCTTTGTAATAAATCAAATTTCTGATTTGGTTCGTCATATAAATATTTTTCTATGTGTGATTGTGTTTCTGTTCATTTTTTTCTTTCCACAAATTTTTGGTAGATAAGTAATCTATTTTTTATGATCATTTTTCTCTAATTATTAGTTTCAAGGTTTCAAGGACTTTTTACACATTCCACATAATCCTCAAAACTCTCATCATCAGCTTGGGACTTCCTGAATATCTATTCCTTAATGTCTCTAACTTTACAATAGTTTCAATACCTTTTCAAGAATATTCTCTTCATTTCATCATAGGTTCAAATGAAGTTTCCTCCAAGCCCCTTAAACCAACCAATAATTGCGTCTCTCAAATTCGCATGAAATAATTTCAATTTTTGTGCATCTTTGGAGTAGACATAACTATGAAAAATAATGTCAAACTCAAAAATAAATGTGTTAGGGTCCTCTTAGAAAGTCCATGAAAATTCTGGAGAGAAGAGAGAGGAATATTATTCATTTCAACCATTACATCGGTATCTTGGATAAGAAACTCATAAGTAACAAGGCCTTGTTGCCCTGGTCCATTTACTTCTTCATCTCCAATATTGTCCTCTCCTGTAGTTTCACGGGTTTGGAATTTATTAGATGTTGAAGAGTTTTTTGTCTTCTTGTTAAATTTAATTCCTCCCCCTATTTTTTCCCCACCTTTCAGTGGTTTTCCTACCACATTGTTCTGCATAAAAGGGCCCCTCATTAGTTTCTCTTCCTTGTCTTCCATAATGTTAGTCGGTGTGGTTCCTATTGCACCACATATTGGGGCTTTTACATACTTTTTCTTTCTTCTACCTTTTTTTTCTATCTATTCTAAAATTCTTTTAAATGTAACACACTCAATATGTAGGTTACTAAATTGGTCAACTAACTATCTCCCTTTGGTCGCTTCTACTCCAAGTGTCATTTCCTATTTGATAGGAGCCTCTAATACTTTTGAGTTCCTCCTTGGAAACAAAGCCAAAAATGATGGTGTGAATGTTTATTTTTTTATTTAGGAAGATTCACATAATAATTTAATTATCAACCATGGTTTTTAACCTTTGAGGACTCTCTGTTGTATGCACAAGTACCAAAGTTCCTACCAAGTTATATGCTTATGCATTAAACCTGCAGGTAATGCCAATAAATATTCAGACAACTTGAATTACTTAAATTTTTTTAACCACAATTTTAGCTAGATACTAGAGTTTAAATATTAAGAACAATACCCAATTGTAAACAAGATTTTCTATCAAGGCCTGATTTTGCAACACTTTCTATAGTTCTGTAGCAGACGGTTGGTTTCACGGTAGTGATTTTTTATTATGAATCAATTGTGAAATAACATATACAAACACCCTAAAGAAAGGAACATGGCCCAGGAAAGTACAAAAATGGAAATAAAATCAATCACTTTCCAATTAAACACACCATACAAATAAATTTGGTTGATCTGAATCTACTGAACAATTAAAAAAATGAATATTGTAAGAAAGTAAGACACATAGGTATAAATTATTGGAAAGAAAAGTGTGTGCAGAGCCTTACCACAAGTAGACCCAACTTAGGGTTCGATCTTCACCCAAATGCTCAAATTTAAGAAGACAAGCTCAACAAATCAAGTGTGCATCCATGGGAAATTTCATTATATAAAAATTATGACAGTGTCTTAGTAGTAACATGATATCATAAAGTTATACACACATACTTTAGATAAATGAGGAAACTTTTGTCCAAACGATTAACTTAGTGTAGAGGCTACAATATCCAAATTGTTCGCCCCAATTTCTAAAATGAGACCAAACACATTTGACATAGATTACATATGAAATGCTAATTCGAGCCTCAACGATGCAATGACTATTTCTCACCAAGGAATCTCGACGATTAAGACATTAATTCACAGGACATAAAACACCTCTTTCGAATTGGGAAAATATCTAAGAACTAACTAAACCATCTAATTATCTCATGAGAAATGACTTAAAATATGCCAACGTTCAGATATTAATTCATAATTGAGATGCCATCTTCTGAGAAAGATGCTCATCGTTGTTCCTTTCTTATTAAATTATGTATGCTTGAATATGCCAATTGTTCCTTGAATAATAGGTGTCTAATCAATTATCCATCTTAGAAGCCCATGTTAAATGGAGGATCAAAAGTGTTTTATAATGGGAAAGAGGGAAATTGGTCAAAATGAGAGGAATAATTTTGCAGCAAAAAGGGTCCATTTCGCAGCTCATCAATAATTTACTTGTGCATGTAAATGGAATATTGATCTCATTTTAATTATTGGTTTATAGCCTCTAATTTATTTGTACTAACTATCCATGAAATTATCCAAATGTATAATTATTAATAGTGACTCTATATTTCCTCTTATTCCAATATTCCTTGGAGATTCTAATTTATATATCACCATTGTGACTATTCTTTCCATATGTGATCCATAAATTGTTGTGGATATTTCATTGGACAATTAACCACAACAAGTATGCACAGATGTATTATAGAATATTAAATATACACTACGAGGGTTTATTTCTCCTTATATTTAGGGATATGTTGATAATTTTTTATAGTGTATGCATGCAAATTATAAATATGTAGAAAATAGAAAACAATGAAATAAAAACACACAAACCAAAATTGGCAAAAGATATATTGTGGGAAACCCTTTCGAGAGTGTTAGTGTCAGTCTTTTCATACTGACATCAGTGATCGAATTTACTGTTTTTCATTTGCATAGTAGGAGTTCCATACCATAAATTTTCATCATTCCGTTAGGTCATGGATTCATTGATGGTAGTGTTTTTTCATCAGTTTTCCCTCATGTGATAACTTGTTGATTCCCCTCTCTATGGTCCTCAGTCATGACTCACTTTCACTCACCAATTCATGTTATTAGGTCACAGGGTTGATCTTATTAGGTTCTAGGGTCCCATCATGGTCAAATTAATGAGCCAAGTGTCAATAAATATCAGCAAGGTCATGAGGAGGTCAAATAAAATCAAAGTCATAGTATCTAGAAAATTCAAAGAGTTGTTCTATTAAGCTTGATGTAATTTTCACTTCAAAACATGTCTTGAGGTGAAAACATGATAATTTGCTTTTATTATCATTTCTTATGTAATTTTATGTCCTCATATGTAATAATTTGAGCTTCAGAAGCTGCTATCTCTACACAGCGACCCCCTGCTTTTCAAAGGAGTTTTCCATAGTATTTTTAGGGAAAAATCATGTTCTAAGTATGTCAATCAGATAGAACCTAGAAAGAGCTTTCCAACGATATATCATGCTCCCAAAATTGACTCTTGGATTGGAAGATATGCCTAAGTGAATAAAAGTCCCCAAAAGCCTAACCTTACCCCTTCTCATTTGTCCCTTAGACTTTACAACTTCTACCTTTTCATATAATTTTAAAGTTTTTCATTGTAATCCCCTTCTTTTGATCCGATCGCAACCCTTTTTTTCGATCCGATCGCAACATTCAATCGCATGGTCCCAATTGACCCACCTCCGATTGAGAAATTCCGATGCGATTGACCCCCCCTCGATCGTATTTGGACCGTTGATATTCTCAGTGATCCGACGGCCCACATCCGATCGCAATCGCTTGATCGCATCGCAAACTTCGCAGCGCTCCCAACCTTTGTCCCCGCTCCTATGATTTTCTTCGGTTGCGATCCCTCCCAGTCCCACACTAAGGCTTTTCCACCCCGCTCCAAACAAAAGTGGTTTTCTCTTTGTAAAAAGCCATAATTTAATTTAAAATATTTCTTAAGTCCCTCATTGCATCGGCCCCATCGCAAAGTTCTATTTCATATTTCCCTTCCTTCCATTTTTCCGATGTGATTGAGTTTTCCCGACACTTCCGATCACTCCATCACAATCGCATGTCACAATTCCCTCCGTTATGTGTTAAACCTGCTCCCCTTTCTGATTCCCCTTAACAAGTTCCATGGGTCCCACCTTGAATCCCTTCCGCCTTTTAAATGAAAAATGGATTTCCTTTGTAAAAGCGCAAAGCTTATTTTAATTTTTTTTAAAGGGATTTCCCCATTACTCCTTCGGCTTATCCTTTACCCGCATCGCATTTCTTCCAATTGCATCACAAGTTTCGTTGCGTTGTTCCAATGCGCCCTCCCACTGTGATTCCCGATTGGCGATTGTGATTTCCCCATAAAGACCCATTTCCCCCTATACACTATCGCATCGAAAACTTCCAATCGCATCGCAAGTTTCATTGCGTCGTTCCAATGCGCCCTCCTGCTGGGATTCCCGATTGGCGATTGTGATTTCCCCATAAAGACCCATTTCCCCCCAATACACTATCGCATCACAAACTTCCAATCGTATCGTTCCAATACACCCCTCCCCCTTCCGATCGCGATTTGCGATTGTGATCTGCGATCACGATTTGGGCCCACGATCCTTTCCTTTGCTCTTTTTCACCCAAAAGGGGACTTTTCTTCATTGAAATGGCAAATATGGTTTTCATCGGTTTCAAAGGAATTATTCTTTGACAGTTGGTTTTTCTTCAAAGAGTAAGACAAAGACAATGGTCAAAGGCCGTGAACTAATTGTGAACCAGAGACATCTACAGCGGCGATGAAAAAGGGATCTGTTCCTCAGATTTCCTATTTTCATTCGTTGGGTGCAATAATGAATCCTCAAGATGGTCAAAATGTTTTGTTACCTCTTCTTTTCAAGGGCAAATTGTTGGTCTTTTCCTATATTCAGATTTTAGCATGGAAAATTTTAGGGGCTAATATTCGCAGGTGGGCTAATTTTCCATTGTTTTTCCAAAAAAAAGATTCGCCAATTTCCATTTTGTTTAAAAAGTGATTCGCCCAAATTTTTCAATATAAAATTATTTTACCTTACAAATCGCCAAAATTACATAAACAATATATATAATATCATTATAAATTTGAGTAATTTTACAAATACATCAATAAAAATTTTATATTTTTCACGTTAGGGACTAGTGAGATTCGCCAATTTTTTAAACTTCAAAATAATTTTCCATCCTTTAAATTTACCTTGGATTTTAGTTTCTGGGTTGTTGAAACAACCCCTCCTTTCGTGGATCTACTCTCCTCAAATTCTTCCTATTTAATGTAATTCTTCATCATTTGTAAAGGGGGGGTCACAGTGGAATAAGTGGGAAATCATTAAGGACGCTCTGCGCTCCATTTGTAATAGTTTGGCAGGGAATTAATAAAGAAATGCAGCACTAATTTGTGGGATTCCTGTGGTATGGATTTTAGCACTATTCTTTCCTTTGTGTTCATCTGTTAATTGTTATGTTTACCATTCATTCATTCATATCTCTGGTTGAATGCTTTCAAGATAGATAGGTAGAATCCATTGTACAATGCTCTGCCTTGGGAAATCATTCAATACGCTATGTTTTCTGTTGTTTGAAAAGGATCCATATTCTATGCCCTTTTCAACTTCTCACCAGTCTTAAACATTCCATCATTATTTAAACTAAATTGTTAAAATCCCTGCCTATCTTTCCCCACATAATACCCTGTATCTCTGATTTAATTCCCCAAATTCAAACTGCCCAACCCCATTGGATCCATACAACCCTGAAAAATTTATAAAAACATTCCGAATTTATTATACCTAGCCTAAAATTAGTTTTCAGTTATACTTCATTGGATACTTTTCATGGAGAGATCCCTCTCCTGACCTTGTAGGGCTAGCTACAAGGCTGAGCATGGTTTGAAGGTTACCCTAATTTTCCTTCCTTCAGCCTAAGGTTCAAATTAGGTGCTAACAGAGAGAAAACCCAATTGGAAGGCGAGGCGTCTCTACTCTCATTCTCTAAATAAAAAATAGAAGAAAGTACAAAGAAGTAAAGTATGTGGCCCACTATCTACTATATTTCACAAATCCTCTCTTTATGCTCTCTCCATATCCCTCTCAGCTACTTTTCTCATTTGTGGAAAAAAATTTAACTCGGAAAGAAAGGAACCCATTTTCCTCCTATTGGCTTGGTTATAACAAATATTTATAGCCTAGAAGTGGTTAGGATTTACTCCTTAAATTCTTAACTAGAGTTAGGGTGGGTGTAGCTCAGGTGGTAGGGGGGAGTCACTATTATCCTCCACACCCAGATTCCAGTCCCACCGAGATTGACATGCTTACTTCTTGGGAATAATTTCTACATGAAAGATAACTAGCTCACCTAGACACGGGTGGGTTTTTCATGGATGTAGCTAGTATCGATCTCTGGTACAATGAACCTGATCAGGAGCTCAAATTTAAGCTCAAAAATCAAAGTTCTGAGAATCATTTGAAACCTGAACAACCGCAAAGTGTTCGTCACCCTGAATTCGGTGCACTTTGTTTCATCAAAAGCTGACTTCATATGTGAAAGTTAGAGCCTGTTGTTCATTTTCACAAATAGCTAAAATTTGTGCAGAATTGATAGAATGATGACTAGGTAGCCTAGTCAGCAAAAAATAGATTATTACCAAAATATTCCTTCAATTTCTCCAATGACACTATGACAAGTGTCACTTTAGGATTGGTTTCTAAGTTGGTGAGTTGTTGCAATGTTATTCGGTTTTGGAAACACACCAATGGGAAGAGGGCATGTGGTGCAGCAAGGGGCCACCACATTCCCCCTCCCAAATGTCAAAATGGTGGACTAATGTATAATATAAATTGTATTTATATAGTGGCAAAATTTTATATCAAAGGCCGGGCAGAGGTCGGGCTCGACCCTGTGACCTCCCCCACACGAACGCAATGACATACCACTATACCCACACCAAAGTTCTTAATATATTATGCAAGCGGAGTGTATTTTATTTAACCCAAAGTGATATGTGAGGGTAAGCGGGGGCCACCCCTAATCCATGTGATCTTGTGTTGTGACCACCGGCAGGACCAGACTAAAGCACGGAGTTAATATTGTTTAATTAACGTTAACCCTTGTTTAGTAATGTTAATTGCATTTCTAAATGCGGATTATTAAACGTGCCATTAGCACCTAACCCATACATAACTCCCACTTATCCACTAATTAATCTGAGTTTATTTTGGCGATTAAGTTAGTGGAGTCTGCAAATTTTAGCAGGATCTCCAATTCTGGCGGAGTTAAATGGAGTTGCTCCAGTTTTAGAGGAGCTTTCTTAGGAGAAATTGATGGCCATAACTTGGGCCGTTTTTTACCAAATTGAGCAGAGGAAGAGGCTAGATAGCCATTTTCAAGCCTTATTGACTCATTGGTGTAGGTTTCAGATGCATAGGATATTTTTTGGAAGTGATTTTTCCAGCTTGAAGATTAAATATGCCTAGGGCCAGTGGGAGAGGAGGCCATATCTGCTTCATCTAAAAACCATTTGAAGAGCCAGAAGAGGCTACTTAGGGGTTTTGGGATTATCTGAATCCATTGGTAACCTTTTTTTACTGATTTGAGCACATATTTAGAGTCATTTTTCCAGTTTGACAAGTAAGGTGTATGGATCAATCAGATGTTTGAAGCAGTTTTGGAAGTTGTTGAGCAAGGAGGAGAACTTGTAGGGGTTTTCCCAATTCCAAAAAACATTTTGCAACAGTTCTGACCAGCATGGTTCAAATCTAGTTTGAATTGTAGGAGATATGTTGTGTTGCTCATATTGTGAGAGTTCTTTGCAGGAGAACATTACCTTGAAGGGGTAATAGCCACATGTTATTGGAAGCAAACTGATATGTAATTTTGACACCAAATACAAGATAGGTCTAGTCATGTTGACAGACCAGGAGATGCAGCCCAGGAGGGGTGAAATCCTTCATAAATGGCTTTTGTCTTGTTGTTTGATGCACATTTTTTTTCAAGTGTTTGATGATTTCATGATTTACAATTTTTTCATGGAATTATATTGGTTAAAGAACACTTAAAAGAAACCATTGAAGTAACATGCTATTCAGTTCAAATCTATTCATATAAGAAGTAAGCATGTTTAAAATATGAAAGAGGTACTTAGCATAGCATTCAATAATACTCCTCCATTCAAATAAAGTTGGTATCAGAGCTAAAGTTTATTGTTAGCTTGTGTTGCTTGTGCAAAGAGGGTTTGACTATTTGCATGGTGAAAATGCTTATAAGGTTAAAGCTCAAGAGCGGAGAAGGAAAAATTGTTGGTGTGGATTCCCAAGTTGGAACAAGGAGAAGGAAGTCGGAGTTTCCACAAGCTCCACCCCAAGTTTCACCTCTAGAGAATCCTGAGACTTCGGTAAGCATGTATCAAGGAGGAGAGCATCCAATCCTAACAAAAGATGAAAGCTTCAAAAAGGATTTTTGGGACATGTCAGAGATGGTGAAGGTCCTCTATGAAGAGAGGAACTCACAACTGCAAGGTGAAGGCTCTATATCTTCAAGAGGGGAAGGTTCTCCAACAAAGGAAGAAGGTAAAAGGAATGGTGATAAATCACCATCTTCTCCACAAACTTCATATTTTTATACAATTTTGATGAAAAATGCTAATGTAGAAAGACCTTCAAAGATGGAATATGGAAATGTTTGTGCAATTTTTCCACATGATGTGGAGGATGAGGCTCAATCTACACCTCATGTTAAGGAGCTGAAAGAAGAGAAAAAAAGAGTCCAAGAGGACACCTTCAAAATCAGAAAGGAGTATGAAACCATATTTGTGCCTCAATCAAGAGATGACACAAATGGCGAGCATGCATATTATCCTTATTTACATGCATCTATTAATGTAACTTCTTTTGTAGCCTTTGAAAGACACAACAGTGGTAGTGGGTCTAAGCTCTTGGAAACGATGGGTTACAAGGAAGGCTTAGGTCTTGTGTGAATGAGCAAGGCATCAAGAACCCAATAGAGGTAAAAGAGAGACCTAAGTATGAAGGCTTGGGTTATGTTGCACTAGAAGAATGGTCTTTTGATGACATCTATTGTGTATCATGTACCTCTATCACAAAAGAGGACATGAGAAGGCAAGGTGTTGAACTTTGCATCCAGAACTAGTACCTGCTTGGTTCTCCAAATACAAAAGAGACTTAAAGGTATCTCCAGAGAGAGATAAACAAGTTGAAGAAGAAGCTGATTCAAGTTCTTCTTGTCATGCAAGTTCATCATATAGGAAGCATAATCGAAAGGACACCAAGAAAAGGTATACTCGTCCTGTTCATTTAAATGCTTCTCCTAAACAAAAACAACCTGTTGATTTGAGTGACATGTTGAGGAGAATGTCTCCATGAACCTTTTTCATTTCTTCTAACCATTGTGTAGATGAGTGTGACAAAAGAAAATCCATCATCAAGAAGATGTTTATGTATCTTGAGATTGAGAACGAGAATAGGAAAACTCAATCAAAGAAAAAGGCATGTGAGCTAAGAAGAGCTGAAAGGAACTTTTGCACTCACTGCAATATCAGTGGGCATTGGGTTGAGAAGCATTGGAATTTTTTTTCCACAACTTCATCCTAGTAAAGATAAGCAAGTCATGCAAGCATCGGAAAAGGAAGCGACAAAAGAAAAAGTGGTGCAAGATGCGACCATCCATGAAGTAGCTTCAAAAGAAGGAAAATTTCAAATAGAGGGTTCAGTTACCATGTTGGGTAAGAAATCTTTGGAATATTTGTCTAGTTGAAGATTGTAAGACTTTGTTTCCACTAGTTTCATATCCCCATAGTGGGTACTTTGTAAAAGTGATAATTCCTGAATAAATCACTTACATGCAACAGTGTTTTCTTTATCATTTTTATGCTATTTTGGCTTGGTTGTTAGTCAATTGAAATGAAAAAATTGGGTGTCAAGTTTCTCCATGTTGTGAAATGAATTTCTCTTTGATTATGTTGGAAATAATTTTGAAAATTTTTGTATCAGTAGTAGAAGCATATTTTGTATGTACAAATGTGTTCAACACTCAATTTCTACAAGTATTCTCCATGTGCAGCTTCTGTTGGTTTATGTCAAAGTCCTTTGGATTTTATCCTCGATAATTATTTTTGCAGATAAACACCATTGAATTCTTCTTGGTAAGTGGCGAGCCCTGGTATTTCATCAAGAGTGTTGCAACTCTCAAGGGCTTCCCTACTATACTTTATTAACCCGGGGTTTGTACAAACTTGGAGGTGACAGTGTGATATACACAGCAGATGCATTCTACTCATGTCATCCTCTTCCACTCTACGAAATGGTGCTACTTCTAGGGGTTTTGAGTGAAGTATGCCACACTTCAATGGGACTAAAATAAATTGCAGAAAGGAAATGACAGAAAGGAAACTAAACTAAATTGCTAAAAATAAGTGATAGGAAAGGAAACTAATTTAACTTGCTGAAAAGTAATGGCAGAAAAGAAACTAATTTAAATTGTATAAAGGAAATGACAGAAAGGAGACTAATTCAACTTGCTGAAAATAAATGGAAAGAAGGAAATTAATTTAAATTTCAGAAAGGAAATGACGGGAAGGAAACTAATTTAATTTATGCTCTATCTACCATGATTCTATCCATGCAGCTAACTTATCCATGACTTAATTCTAATTGAAAAATTGTTGATTACAGTCTGGAGGGAAAGGGCTAAAGATGCTAATGGAAGGGTTAACACATGAAACAAGGCTCGAAGGAGTGAAAAGGGGGGTTTAAACCTTTCTAGAACTTTATTATAGTGCAAAAAATTCTTTGGAGTGGAATGCTTTGAAAAGTGCGATGGTTGAAAAGTAGGAGTATAGTTCGGGAGTGGGAGAAAAATGTGATTTGCGAAAAGGGCAAAGGTTGCGATCTGCGATATGAAATATTTCAATATCGCAATCAACAGACAGGAGTGATAATTTTTAACAAGGAGCAGATAAATATTGCGAAATGTGATTTGCAACGGGATAAAGACTGCGAAATGCGATTTGCAATTGGTGGTGTGGCAGAGTATGGAGCGATATCACAATCGATGTTTGGAGCAGTAAGTCTTAACAGAAAAGGGGAAAAGGTTGCAAAATGTGAAATGTGATGGTTGATGTGGTGGTGGGACTGGTGGCGAAGCGTGATACGAATGTCGTAATCGGCATTAGAAGCGGTAAGTGTTAACGGGTATCAAATAAAAATGTGAATGCAATTTGCGATGTGGCGGAGTATGAAGGATATCATAATTGGCGTCGGGAGCGGTAAGTATCAAAGGGAAAAAAATAAAAATGTGATTGTTATTTGTGATGCGGTGGAGTACGGAGGATATCACAATCGGCATCGGGAGCAGTAAGTATTAATGGGAACAAAATAAAATTTTCGATTTGCAATGAGCGAAGTATGGTAGCAGGAAGTTCGAGGAGGAAGGGCGGAGGTCCAAATTTGATGGTTTTTGTGAATAAAAATGGTGCGGAAGCTACAATAAGTGAAATAGAAGGGAATAGAAGCATAACATAAGAGATGGAAGGGAGATGGGAAATGAAGAGGGGAGGTGTCAATGAACTTCTTCTTGGTGAATATTCTTGTACCTACAATCAACCATGCCTACTTATGCAAAAAAAATAGACAAGTGTGTGATAAAAACAGTGAACAGAAAGCAGTTTTTTGGCCTATGGGAAAGTCTACCCCCCTCGATCTCTATTGACAGAGATAAGAAGGGAAGTCTAGATCCACAGCTTTTAGAGTTTTATCCTCTATTCTATTATTCATAAGAAAATGAAAACCTATAGTAGCAATTCGAAACAACAACTTGAAACTATCAGAAGCAAGACTAACTAAATGATAGAAACAAAAATAGCTAATTGATAGAAACAAAACTAGCTAAAATGACAGAAAGAAAAGAACGAAAACAACGTAGAAGCTGAGGCACATGGGTTGGCCCTAACCCACGAGCCCATCTCTCTAGAACTAGATCAATAAAAAGTCCTCTGAATACTCATTGCATTAAAAATACAATCTTATTACATCCCGAAGGTCTTAAACAACAAAAGCCTAATAGAATGGAAAATGAATGACATGGGATGTAATGGAATGAAAATGGAATGGGATTGACTGCATTGAATGGACCAGAATCCACTGGAATCGAAACTAATTAGCTCTTGATCAACTTTATTTATACTCAAGGGCAGCTACCAACAGCTCCCTAAAAAATAGGTAATGAGTCCACTTGACTCCAAGTGAAGTATGGATTGAGTACAGTTGGTCTTGAGTTGCTTGGCTACCTCTGGAATTCGAATTACTAGAGGGGATCTCATGAGGATCCTTTGGTTGCCTTTAAGATTTAAGGAGGGTGGACAACCCCCTTTAATCTCTCCAAGATTTCTCCCTAATTTCCTTATATTGTGCTCATTTATTCTTCACCCTTGATCTTCCAGTGGTAGGGAGAAAGTCCCTAAATTATCTCCTTCTCCAAACCTGCATAATCTGCCCAATATTCTCACAATATTCTACAAAAATAACCAATATTAGGCACAAATATGCAACTACCTTTAAACCTTCCTAAGAAAATATTAATGCATAAGAAAACATTATTAAGTGCAGAATGAGATATTTAATATATCTTTTCATGTGCATAAGGAAGGTAGATGGGCCTAAGAAAGGTTAGATGGGCCTTAATTTATGATTAATTTAAAGGTCCATCACCACCCCCCTACTGAAACTGTTGCTCATCCTTTGAGCAACCTATTCATCCTTCCTGCCTTCTCGTTCTTCCTGCATGTTGGCTTATTTCGTTTTTTGTTTATTGGCCCATGTGTTGCTCCTCTTGATAATATTATTTTTATTCTTCTTGCATTTCTTCTCGTTGGTGCTTCATGGAGGTCCTCAGATGCCTTAAGAAAATCTGTTTCATATGCCAAGAGGTGGTGGATCCACATTTTATTTAATTTTTTTTCTTTTTTCTTTTTATTGCATGCAAAATAAATTATTTTCTGTTAGCTGATTTCACCCTTGGTTACCCCTTGGCACTTCTTGTCTTCTATTACAATGAACTTCTTACTAACCACTTTCTCAAGTCCTTTTACTTTTGACTTGTTCCTTTTCTTGGTGGACAAAGTGAGGCTAGTTGCTAGATAAGGCTGAGGTTGCTCTGCTACCAATTTTTGCTATATAAAAAAATTTCTTCCCACACTTTTTAATGTTTTCTTAAGCTAAATAGATTCGAAGAAAGGGTTATATGATTGCATACCTGATCCTTACCATTGATTTTCTTTTGCAGGTGATATTGAAGCTCCTGATATGGCTATTGAAGCTGTCTTCGGTGGTTCTGAAGCCACATGTGATAATCTGCATGAGGTCCTTTTGGAGCTTTTGAGCACATGAGGAGGAAGTCCAAGTTTCACTACCTTTAACGAGGGTGTTGACCAAACTTTCATTTTGTTCCAACTTGTTTTTTTCTGCTTGCAAAGGTTGAAGAGAACATCCATGCATTAGAGAGAGATACATGTAAAAATGCAATTTTTTTTTAAAGGCCCACTAGCTGCCTCAATGAGGTTTTCCACTAGTAGGTCTGCCTAGGTGCCTCAAAGGAGGTTTTCACCTAGGATCTTTTTTTTCAACCCAATGACCACCTCATGGAGGTTTTCAATCAGTGAGCCAATCTCAAACACCTTAAAGAGGTTTTCATCTGAGATTTAATTCTTTCCCTTTTTTTCCTTTTTTATTCTTTTCCTTTTTTCAATTTCCTACTCTACTTGAAAAAGAAAAGCCTTTTTCAATAATAGGAATAATTCTAATGGATCCATGTACACATCAAGATGACAGATAAAATCATGTGCACACTTGGAATACATGCTCTGACATGTACCTGAATATGAGAGATGAATTGATTTGATTGGGATTGTATCAAGTATTGTTGGAGAAGATTGTGTTGCTACAACTTAATGACTATTCGGAACCATATGTCAATATAGTTGTGATGTCCCTGGTCCACTTGCTGAGTTGGATCACCTTGGATGTCCTCTTCTTTTATGACATTCAAATATTCCTCTTTTTTATTATTTTTCTCTTGAACACATGGAGGAAATGTTGGTAAACATGAGGAAAATTTCTCAACATATGATTCTGATGTTGGCTCTTCATCAAGTGTAGCCCTTGATCTTTTGGTCTCCTCATTTGAATTTTCTTCTTCTTGATGTTCTCCTTCAATGACATTAAAAGAATCTCTTCTTTGCAATATCGTTCTTGAAATAAGATGCAGACCATTTAGATCAAGAGGATATGTTTGGTAGTGTTGTACCTCAGCATTGTAAGTGGGCTGAGATACTCCATGGTGTGGGTTTGGAAATGGCGGTACAGGTAGTTGAGTGGGGCTGGATATATGAGATGGATGTGGTTGAGGTTGTAGTTGTGGTGAAGGTGGATGGTAGGGATAGCATGGAGTTGGGTATGGAGGATATTGAGGGAAATATTGAGGATGTTGAGGATTTTCCCAATAAGGTCCTTGCCAACCATGCTACCAAGATTTGTTTTTGGGTTGAGATGGCCAAGGTTTCCAAGGAGGAAGTGTGTCCCAATTATTTTGAGATGGATGTGGATAAGCTTGAAATTGTGAAGTGGGCCCTTTCATCATATCAAGTTGACTAGGCTGCCAGGGTATCCTTGGAGCTACATAACATAGCTTCTTTGGTGATTGCCTTGCTCCATTGTCTTCCTGATAAACTTCTTTAAACTTGGGAAATGATGGACTACATTTAATAGCATATAATTCTACATGGATAAAAAAAATATCAACATCTTCTTTTTTCTCATTTTGCATTCTTAACATTTCTACTTGTTCACTTAGATTGCTAAGAATTTATGTTTTAAAGTTATCAAGTAAATTTCCAAGTTCATCTTGCCTTACCAATGTTTATGTTGACTTACTTACTATTTCCCTTCCTCTTGATATGTGCTTGCATGTTTCAAAAATTTATTCAAATGACAGTTGGTATACATCTCCTCTACTCATAAGATTAAGGAGATCAATCCACTCATCCCTAATTGTTCTAAGTAAGAGGGATTTTAGTGTGTCAAATCCTAAATGATGCAATTTATCCCTCTTAAAATTATACATGAATCTTTCTATTAGATCCTCAAGGCTCTCATCTTCTTCTTGGTTCATTCTAAAAATTTCTTCTCTAAGATCACGATTTGTATATTTTTCTAGAAATATATTTTGCATATCATTCCATGCTCTTATTGAATTAGTACGTAGACTCATGAACCATTTAAGAGCTCTATCCTTCAATGTTGCAGGAAGCAATATTATTTTTTGAGTGTGTGATAAGTAGCCATAAGATCTACAAAGTATCTCAAATTGAAAGAGAAATGCTTCTGGATCCTCTACTCTCATACAGTAAATTTGGGAAGGAAAGATAGAGGGGTGTTCTTCATATGTACACTGATGTCCATATCTTGAGTGGGAAACCCAATAAGATCATCTTCTTTTTCATCATATCCATCCATCTCTTCTACCTTCAAAAGTGTATGGTGATGTGGTTCTTACCGCACCACGTGGTCAAGTGGGGGGGTTGGTATTGGAGAAGTTTTTTTTTTTAATTCTGAGTATCCCTACTCCTATGAGGCATGAAAATCAGAATTTTTTTTATTTTTCAATATTTCAGAAACAACATGAAAAAGGAAAGTAGAAAATAATGCTAAAACATAATCAAAGCATCTACTAGACACCTCCCCAGTAACGACGCCAAAAAGTGGTGAACCCTGGTATTGCACCAAGAGTGCTACCACTCCCAAGGGTTGTCATACTTTACTTTATCAACCTGAGGTTCATACAAACTTGGAGGTGACAGTGCTATATACACAGAGATGCATTCTACTCATGTCATCCTCTTCCGATCTACAAAAGGGTGCTACTTATAGGGGTTCTCAATGAAGTTTGTCACACCTCAATGGGACTAAAATAAATTGCATAAAGGAACTGATAGAAAGGAAACTACACTAAATTGCTGAAAATAAATGACAGGAAAGGAAACTAACTTAACTTGCTGAAAAGAAATGGAAGAAAGGAAACTAATTTAAATTGCAGAAAGGAAATGAGAGAAAGGAACTATTTTAACTTGCTGAAAATAAATGGAAAAAAGGAAATTCATTTAAATTGCAGAAATGAAATGACGGGAAGGAAACTAATTTAATTTATGCTCTATCTACCATGCTTCTCTCCATGCAGTTAAGTTATCCATGACTTAATTCTAACTGAAAATTTTTTCATTGCAGTCTGAAGGGAAAGGACTAAAGATGCTAATGGAAGGCTTAACACATGAAACAAGGCTCGAAGGAGTGAAAAGGGGGGTTTGAACCTTACAAGAACTTTATTAGAGTGCAAAAAATGCTTTGGAGCGGAATGCTTTGAAAAGTGAAATGGCGGAGAAGCGGGAGTATAGTTCAGGAGCGGGAGAAAAATGCGATTTGTGAAAAGGGCAAAGGTTGTGATCTACGATATGTGACATCACAATATCGCAATTGGAAAATATGTGACATCACAATATCGCAATTGGAAAATATGAGCGATAAGTGTTAATAAGGAGCAGATAAATATTGTGAAATGCGATTTTCGACAGGATAAAGATTGCGAAATGCAATTTGCGATTGGTAGTGTGGCGGAGTACGGAGCGATATCGCAATTGGTGTTCGGAGTAGTAAGTCTTAAAGGAAAAGGGGAAAAGGTTGTGAAATGTGGAATGTGATGGGTGATGTAGTGGTGGGATTGGTGGCAGAGCTTGATACCAATATCACAATTGACATCGGAAGTGGTAAGTGTTAATGGGTACCAAATAAAAATGCAATTTCCATTTGTGATACGTCGGAGTACGAAGGATATCACAATCGGTGTTGGGAGCGGTAAGTATCAACAGGAAAAAAATAAAATTTTTATTGTGATTTGCAATGTGGAAAAGTACAGAGGATATCGCAATCGGTGTCAAGAGAGGTATGTATTAACAGGAACAAAATAAAATTTATGATTTGCGATGAGAGAAGTATGGTAGTGAGAAGTTTTAGGAGCAAGGGCAGAAGTCCAAATTTGATGTTTTTGTGAATAAAAAGGGTGGGGCAGCAGAAATAAGTGAAATAGAAGGGAATAGAAGCATAACAGTAGAGATGGAAGAGATATGGGAATACAAAGTGGGGAGGTGTCAATGAAATTCTTCCGGGAAAATATTCTTGTACCTACAATCAACCCTGCCTACTTATGCAAAAAAAACATACAATTGTGTGATAAAAATAGTGAATGAAAAGCAGCTTTTTGGCCTGTGGGAAAGTCTAACCCCCCTCGCGCTCTATTGACAGAGATGAGAAGGGAATTCTAGATCCACAACTTTTATAGTTTTAACCTCTATTCTATTACTCATAAGCAAATGAAAACCTACAACAACAATTCGAAACAACAACTTGAAACTATGAGAAGCAAGATTAACTAAATGACAGAAACAAAAATAGCTAAATAACATAAAGGAAAGGACGAAAACAACAGAGAAGCTAAGGCACATGGGTTGGGCCCTAACCCACGAGCCCATCTTTTTGGAACTAGATCAATAAAAAGTCATATGAATACTCATTGCATTAAAAATACAATGTTATTACATCCCGAAGGTCTTAAACAACAAAAGCCTAATAAAATGGAAATGAATGGCATGGGATGGAACGGAATGAAAATGGAATGGGATGGACTGCATCAAATGGACCATAAGCCATCGGAATCGACCCTAATTAGCTGTTGATCAGCTTTATTTATCCTCAAGGGGAGCTACCAACAGCTCCCTAAAAAATAGGTAATGAGTCCACTTGACTCCAAGTGAAGTATGGCTTGAGTGCACTTGGTCTTGAGTTGCTTGGCTACCTCTGGAATACGAATTGCTGGAGGGGATCTCATGAGGATCCTTTGGTTTCCTTTGATATCTCTCCAAGATTTCTCCCTAATTTCCTCATATTATGCTTATTTATTATTCACTCTTGCTCTTCTAGTGGCAGGGAGAAAGTCCCTAAATTATCTCCTTCTCCAAATCTGCATAATCCGCCCAATAGTCTCACAATATTCTACAAAAATAACCAATATTAGGCACAAATATGTAATTACATTTAAATCTTCCTAAGAAAATATTAAAGCATAAGAAAACAGTATTAAGTGCAGAAGGAGAGATTTAGTATATCTTTTCATGTGCATAAGGAAGGTGGATGGGCCTAAGAAAGGTTAGATGGGACTTAATTTATGTCTAATTTAGAGGCCCATCAGGAAGGATGTTGTTATGCATGGTCATAGCGACATGGGAAATTCGAGAAGAAAAACCAAATTGAAACCTTTGGTCAAGTTACAGTTCAAGTTCAGCATGAAAAAGAGTCATGAGGGCACTTCAAACTTCGATTGGGTCGAGTTTAAAAGAATGAAGAAATTGTACCTTCAATTGCTAAACAAATGCAAATCAACTTTTGGAGACCAAAAGTCTTTTAGTGGGGAGATATGATCATGAGCTCAAATTTAATCTCAAAAATCAAAGTGCTCATAATCATTCAGAACTTGAATGAATACGAAGTGCTCATATCCCTGAATCTAGAGCACTTCGTTTCATCAACAACTGACTCCATAAGTGAAAGTTAGAGCGTGATGTCCATTTTCACAAACAACTAAAATTTGTGCAGAATTGACATAATGATGACTGGGCAGCATAGGCAGCAAAAAAAATAATATTCTCTAAATATTCCTTCAATTTATCTGACACTATGACAAGTATCACTTCAGGATTTGTTTCCTAAGTTGATGAGTTGTTGCAATGTTATTGGGTTTTGGAAATGCACCAATGGGAAGAGGACACGTGCTGTATCCAGGGGCCACCACATGCCCCCTCCCAAAGGTCGAAATTTTGTACTAAGGTATGGTCGAAATCGTATTTATATAATGGAAAAATTTTATATCGGAGGTCGGTCAGAGGTCGATCTTGACCTTGTGACCTCCCACACACAAACACAACGACATATTGTTATACCTGCACCGAAGTTCTTAACATACTATGCAAGCAGGGTGTACTTGATTTAACCCAAAGTGATATGCAGGGGTAAGAGGGGGCCAGCCCCCAATCCATGTGATCTCGTGTTATGACCACCAGCAGGACTAGAATTAAGTGCAGAGTTAAGATTGTTTAATTAATGTTAACCCTTGTTTATTAACGTTAATCACATTTCTAAATGCGGATTGTTAAACATACCATTAGCGCCTAGCCCATACTTAACTACCACTTATCCCCTAATTAATATGAGTTTATATTGGTGGTTAAGTTGGCGGAGTCCACCAATTTTGGCATGATCTCTAGTTCTGGTGGAGTTAATTAGAGTTTCTCCAGTTTTAGAGGAGCTTTCCTAGGTAAAATTATTTAGACCATAACTTAGGAATTTTTCGACCAAATTGAGAACAGAAAGAGGCTAGATAGCAATTTTGAAGCATTGTTGACTCATGGGTTCAAGTTTCAGAGGCAGAGGAGCACTTTTGGAAGTTATTTTTCCATCTTGAAGATTAAATATGCCTAGGGCCACCAGGAGAGGAGGCCATATCGTCTTCACCTGAAGATCATTTGAAGAGCCAGAGGAGGCTACTTAGGGGTTTTTGGATGCTGTGAATCCATTGGTAACCTATATTTATTGATTTTAGCACATATTCAAAGTCATATTGCAAGTTTTACAAGTAAGTTGTATGGATCAATCAGATGTTTGAAGCAGTTTTCGAATTTGTTGAGCAAGGAGGAGACCTTGTAGGGGTTTTCCCAATTCCAGAAAAAAATTTGCAACAGCTGTAACTAGCATGGTTTAGCTCTGGTTTTACTTCTTTATTCATAAATTTTTTTATTGTATTATTCATTGTGGAATTGATTGGTGTATGTGAGGGGCTTCTAGCTCTCATCGGTGAAAGAATGTCATCTCTGTAGGAGATATGTTGCATTGTTGATATTGTGAGAGTTTTTTGCAAGAGAACATTACCTTGAAGGGGTAATAGCCACATGTTATTGGCAGCAAACCAATATGTACTTTTGACACCAAATACAAGAGAGGTCTAGTCATGTTGACGGAGCATGAGATGTAGCCTAGGACGGGTGAAATCCTTCATCAATGAGTTTTTCTTGTTGTTTGATGCACATTTCTTTTCAAGTGTTTGATGATTTCATCCTTTAAAAATTTTTCATGGAATTATACTGGTTGAAGAACACTTAAAATAAACCATTTAAGAACCCGCTATTCAGTTCAAATCTATGCACATAAGAAGCAAGCATGTTTAAAATATGAAGAGGTACTTAGCATAACATTCACTAATACTCCTCAATTCAGATCAGAACCACACGAAGAAAAAAAATATATCTTCAATATTAACTCTTCTAGAGTCTTCTTCCTCATGATCATGTGGCTAGCCCCTTTTCCATGAGTAATGTGGGTTGACGTGGAATCCTCTCATATTATGGTGTTCAAAACAGGAAGGTCAACCTTCAAGTGGCATAACGTTTTCATATAGACTTTGATTAAGGTGGTTTTTACATCATTAGAAAGGTATCTATGTGTATAATATGAGTAAAACGTGTAGCACTCAAATGGAAAATCTTTACCCAAAAAAATTATTTTTAATGTCTCAAAATGCTCGAGAAGGTTTTAAACCTTAATATGCAAAACTAGGGCTTGGTGGTAAAAATGGTCCTATGAGTTAATTTCTCCACTTT
The DNA here is from genome assembly GCA_034641835.2 of Pinus albicaulis. Taxonomy (NCBI): domain Eukaryota; kingdom Viridiplantae; phylum Streptophyta; class Pinopsida; order Pinales; family Pinaceae; genus Pinus; species Pinus albicaulis. Next base: position 726,447,756 of record CM076578.1, on the reverse strand, counting down.
TTCCACTCTGAAAGCATCAAGATGAATGAAAAATAATATAATAATGCAATCGATATCAATATATTCGATTCGGGTTAGTCATAAATATTTTTACTAAAACATTTCTAAGCCCTCAAATTAATTTAACATTGAAAGTTTATGTATTTTCCTTGGTTTGAGAAAAAAACATCTCATTTGAGAGATACCAATTATTAACATGAAAAGCCATCAAATATTTGATACAATACTACACTCATCTTTTATTTTTCGTTACTTCACTTATCAAACTTTGGCATATACTTGATCTTATGGTACCAATTAATTACGAAAGGGGATTATATATACTAAGATGTAAATGTTTATAGTATTTAAATAATTTGGAGTTAAAAAGGATTCACTTGTGTGCATACATATGTTTATTTGTATTTTTTTATTATTATTATTTAAAAATTATATATATATATATATATATATATATATATATATATATATATATATATATATATCACTGGTACTACACATCTTCGTTTTATTTTAATTTTTTTTTTCAATATTACATTGGATATATTTATGTGATGTGTTGCATTAGAAATATATTTTACACATCTTCCTCATAACAGGTTTAGAATACACGTTACTTTTCTCATAGCTCGAAGAATAATTTTCTTTTTTTTCTTAATATTACTATAATTATAATACAATCAAAGGAATTAAATAACATCGATGTTTGTCTCTACTGGTATGCCACTTAGGAAAATAGACTAGTATCATAAGCATAGAATTTTTTTATTTTTCATATTATTCTCTACTTGAGAGTTTAATAACTAAAATTTTAAACATTGTATTGCATAAAAAAATAAAGATAGACTACATAACATAAAAAGACTACTAAAAATAAAATGTTGTTGCACATAAGCTCATGATGATCTTAATTTTACATGGGTGTCCTCCAAGCCAGGTGGTCATGGCTCTCGAAGTTCTAATCTTGGCAAATAATTCAATCTTGGTGCTTGAGGTAGGCTCTTGTGATGATTTGGACTTTCTCCTCTGATATATCCAATGGATCTTTTCTTCTCCATTTTTCAGCTAGGGTTTGTAGATTGATGTCTTGCAACTCCATTTCCTCTATATATTCTAGATTGGAGGGCTCTAATGTGTCTTCTCTTATTTCCTCATCTTCTTGATTTACCTTGTTGGTTAGTGTTTCCTTTTTGTTTTCCATATGTTGAGTTTCCTACACATTTTCTACCATTTGGAACCTCTTATCTCCACCTATTATTTTATTATTTGTTAACTTTTAAAGGAATGCATACCATTTTTTTATTGTCAACTACGAAGGTAGAGTCGCTAAAGTATTTTTTGGATTTTTTCCTTCTGTTAGTTATTTGGGAAAATCCATCTTGATCTAGAGTTTGATTATCTTGAACAACTTGTTGAAATTATTTGGGAGGGAAATCCCAGAATAAATGACCCTATTCATGATTTTGCGGCATCTAAAGGAGATTTTCTTGTAATCAATTGGTTCCTCCCATATTTCATCTTCGTTGCTAAATTGAATGTTGGATGGAAGGGTTTTAGATATGTCTAGGTAAGCACAAAGGTGTGCATAAGAAGTGTAATGACCCTGCTTAGTGGTTTTCAAGATCATGACAAAGTTCCCAATGGTATTGCCAATACACTTTAGGATTTATGGATCCCAAACTTCCTGTGGAAGGGAATAAAAGTGAATCCACATAGGAGCTGAATGTGACAACTCATGTAGCTAACCCTCTTGTAAATATCATTATGAATTGTAATTCATGTAAATTATGTAGAATTGTAACACATCAATTGGATGAGATGGGACATTGATTCAAATGTTTGTAGGAGGAGGAGATTGCTTGTAAACATAAGCCTTGCATTTATTCCATCACCTAAATCCATGTTGGTTTTTTGAAATTGCTATGTAATCATTGAGTGGAGGATATGGGCCTCTTGAGTGGAGGACGAGTCTGCAAATTTTTTCTCATATCTCGTGTTGATAAGTTGAACACGTAATAATGAAGAGGTAGAGATAGAAACATAGAGAGAGAGAGGGGGAGTATCCATTATGTAGAGCCAAGGATTATGTGATGAAGGGAAAAGAGAGAAAATGGGACATAGAGTGGAGTTTGGAAACTGTTGTGATATGTCTAGAAGACTTGACTCCTATTAGGGTCTATGTTGTATGCTCATGGAATGTATTAACTATGTTTTTTCTAAGCTTTGGATTTTTCTTATGTGTTGTTTTACTGATACCTAAGTGTGTGATGTGTGATGTTTTCCGAAAATATTTTGGTAGAGCTATGATACCTAGGTTCTTGTTGAGGTGATAAGCTAGTAAGGTATTGTTCAATGATAAACCATCTAAGTCATGGCTTGCTACGAGGATGATAAACCACTAGGAACTTGTTGGGTTGATAAACTATTGTTAGGTTAGGACACCCAAGTTATTTCTAAAGGAGTTGATAAACCACCAAGTACTTTCCTTGGGGATGGTAAAAACAAATTGTTTTTACTTGCTAGGCTAGTAGACCATCTATATAGTTGGATTTTGAATCCTACAATAGATAATCCAGCTGATAAACCTCCCATTGTGCTTACTATCCTTATCTAGCATTTATTTTAGACTCTTTTTTCCTTAATCAAACCTTTCGGTTGTATTTTAACTAATTCTGAAGTTCCCATGGTGTTATAGTTCTGGGCTATTGTAAAATCACATGTGAAATGAACTATTCTTCTTATCTGGTTGACTAGTTGTTGGTGAGAGAAAATCCTGAGTAATTATCTCCTCATATTCTAAATCCAACTTGGCGGTGGTCAATTACAAGAACTATTACAGTTCAATCGGCCTACGATTGGGTGGAGAGTTGAAGTCCCACTCTTAATTTCTAGCCATTTGAAGATAATAATATAAGTGTCTTACTTTTATACTTGATGCATTGAAAAGATGAATATTGTTTCTATGTGATACATACATGTATTATTATTGTAAATGGAGGAATACATTATCCATGTTTTTCTATGATGAGACACATTGTATATATGTGTAATTCTCATGTTTATAAGGGGCCTGAAGGCATTTGTTTTAAGCTATCACATTCATGATGCATAGAGTTTATCGTATGGTCCTATGTGACTATGGAATTTGGTCGGATGGTATGCTATGGATATTGTGACACTCGACATGTTTGAGATCATGATCATATTTTCCAAGTAGGTACTAAGTATGATATTCCATATGGTGTATTAGTCAAATATCATCAATAGACATGTAGCTAATGAGAAATCCAGTTAACATTTGGTCGAGAGGAAATTTGCCAATTATATATGTTAATATTACTAATTTTTGGCCTAGACGAGGGTTTCAAATGGCTAACAACATTAAGTCTTTGTCAGACCATATTAGCGCCTTGTCTAGTTGTGGTAAGGAAATTGGTTGGGTCATCTTGACTAAGGTTTTCTAATAGTGGTAAGATGACTGGTTGGGTAATTTTAACTGACATTTTATAGTTGTGGTAAGTCGACTAGTTGGGGAATTCAACTGATCTTGTATAATCATGATGAGTTGACTGGTTGGATCATTTTGATTGATCCTGTCCAGTTGATTTAAGTGCAGTTCTTTCTTTAGGTCAGTTAGTAGTCTTAGGTCAACTAGTTGGGTTATGTTGAAAGGCACTCAACCAGTTGAGCACGGTGGTGTATTCCAAAATTAACATAGTATTCTTTGGAGAAGTTGGAATTTTATAAACCCATTTCCATAATGAGACAATGGTCTCTATGTTAAATGAAAGTAACACCTTTCACTAAGTTAGTTTATTCTACGTGGTGGAAGGGACCATTATAGAGTGGTATCAGAGCTAAAGGTTCAATATTGGACCTTTGGGGATAAAATCTATATGCTCTTTTACCAGGTGTAGTAATCAATTTGATTAATTGTTATATGCTACTACAGAATTTGATTGTAGATTTCACATTGTATGCAAGCGTAAAACTCAATATGATAATTACTTTCTAACATACATGCTCACCTGAGGTGTGATGTTTCATATAGCTTGCACTAGTAGACTTAAAGTAGCAAGCCAAACTGATGATTGAGATTATAATTTTTTTCTTTAGGTTTTCTAACAATTATGTTTGTATTACATCACATAAGCAGAGACTAAGGAATGAGGGATGAGAAGCAGAATGGTGCAATATAGTACTGAGAGATCACAACATGGTCATGAGGAATGGTCAATTGAGAAGAGAGGAGAGGCATGCTCTCCTAACTCGTTAGATACATTGATAAGCTTAAGGGATGAGTTAAGGATTTTCAAGATTGAAAATGAAAGGATTGTGAAATCATAGGATAAAATTTGAAATGAGTGTAGTCATATTAGAAATCTTTTCATATTTGCATATATAGAAGAAACATGAGTTGGTTTCTATCTAAAAGTGTAGGTAATTAGGATCATCGGGATCGTTGAAACAAGAAGTAATAATGATAATGTAGAGGGAAACAGATCTAAGAAGAAGCATTGATAATCAAGTTAAGATATGAAGAGAGAGGGTACCCCATTGAGTACTCTAGAAAGAAGGATAGGTAGTTATGAGTAGATGTTGGGTGCTACTAAAAGAAGAAATCATATACAAAGAAGTGAATAAATAGAATTTGTATCATAGGAATTTAAGAAGGCCAAGCCTTTGCATTTGACAGAGACATAAATAAGGTTGAGGATGCAAAAGCATGATTACTTGGAATAAAGAAGCCTTTCAAGGTCCATAAATACTCTAAAAATATGAAGGCAAGGGTGGCCATCTTCAGTCTGAAAGGTAAGGATGATATTTGGTGGGAAGATTTGATGAATGCCAAGGATATTAGGGAGGAAGAGTTTTCTTGGAGAATATCTAAGAGTTACTTCCAAGGGAAAATTACTTGTCGGAGAGATACTATGATAATAAGGAAAAATAATTTTATGAAAATAAGCTAGGGAAGTTGACAACTAATGAGTATGTAACAAAAATTTTGGAGTTTTAAGGTATATTCCTTACCTTGAGGATGAAAAAGCGAAGATACAATGGTTCCTTTTTGGATTTTTACATGCATTTAGGGACAATATAGGGTTCAATGAGCCATGAACTCTAGAGGATATTATCAAAAATATGAAGTGTTGCTACGACCAATCAAAGCACAAGTCTAAATACAAGGTTGATTGGAATTCAAAGGAAAAATCCAAATTTAAGGGAAAGGGGAATAAAACCACAAGAAGACAACAAGGTGGATCCCAGAGTGAATTATAATCGCAAGTGTACGAAAAAAAAATCACTTTAGTTGTGCATAAAAAACAACCCTAACATCAAATGTGGTTGTAATTTTCATTAGATTTGCAGTAGGTGATCAAAATAAATTCTACAAAAATCCATATCTATGCAATTAAAGACATTAAACAGCGAAAATAAACAAGAGTTGCTCCATACATCCAATAGACAAGGCAATAATTTATAAGGAATTTTTTGTATTATGACACCTGGGAAGGGAACACAGAAAGATGTTACTAGTCCCCCTCAAACGGATGGGTTCTTGTATGTCCTCAATGCTTCAGATCCAATATATCTCTCTCTCTTGATGGTGTAGAATACCCAAAAAAAATAGAACTCAAAGGGAGCTCACAAGAAAAAGTAGAAAAAATATGACAATGATGGAGGATCAAAGTCAGACCAAAAGTATAGATCAAAAGGTGATAAAAAACGTAGTGAATGAATGGAAAAACCCTTCTATTTATAACAAAATATTGAGTTATTCTAGATATTGATGCATAATTAAAATATTATTAACCAAATCTAGATCCAAGTTACTTGGAATATTTTATTATTTTAGGTGGAGGGAAAATGAATTTAGAATTGGTTAAATCCCTTTATTTAGAATAATAAATAAATAAATGATTTATTTATTATTTCAAGGATGAGGTTAAGGAATAATTAAATAAATAATGATTTATTTAATTATTTTAAAATGATTTAGTCAAATTCAACAAGGAATAATATTAAATAATGATTTAAATAATTATTCCTAGAGAATAGTAAGATAAATAATAATTTATCTAATTAATTCTCATGTTTTGGGTTAAATATGACTATGAATATTAATTAAACAATGGTTTAGTTAATTATCCCTAGATTAAAATTAAAAAAATAAGGATTTATTTAATTATTCCTCATGACGTTCCCTGTTTAGACCGGAAATAATTTAATAAACTATGGGTTATTAAATTATTTCTCATAATGAAAGAAATTTTACTATGATATAATTGGTCTTACATGATGTACTTTAGTCCATCTAATAGTAGCAGGTTAGATGACCAAAAAATAGTGTAACAGATTGTCCCCCAATGTGCGATCGTTAGGAGATAATCGTATGACCGAAGTACTTTGTAAGAACACAATCAATAGTCACCGAAGTAGAGTCAAAGAGAGAGAAATATAAGACATACAGAAGCGAGAGAGGATAAGACCCTGAGGAGGTGAGAATTACAGGTGCGAAAAGTCTCTTTTATGAGTGAGTACCTATTCTCAATGAGGTGGGGGAGGCATACCTATGCTCGCCGAGATGATAAAGTACAAAGAATAATGGTGCACCCAGCAAACATGGGACTGAGCTATATAGTACATGTTGGCATAAACATGGGCCAAATAAAAAACATAATGGATCCCACACACATATTCTGCCTGGGACAAAAGCCATGACTTATACAATAATATACGAGTACATGAGATATAATAACAACCAAAGAGGCCATGTAAAACAGGAAAGGGATCTGAAAATTTGAATGATACATGAAACTAAAAAGGCGTTGCAAGTAGCTAAGGCTGGAACCATCAAATCTGCAGAGTTGCATCCAAGGCTGTAGTAAATAGGTCATCCCAGTATGTGGGGGGCTACCTGAATTTCCACCCCCTCATGAGGTCTGAAACATCTCACACACACCCAAGAATCACTGGTACAATCTGTTGCATCACTGAACCATCAAGTATATGGATGTTGATCATCCCATAAGGAGCGGGAACTGAGAAACAATCAAGTCAAAGGGCAGTAAAGGGTCCCTTTTCCTGATTTGAGGCACCGAACAAGAGTGGAAGCTGGAACCAAGGTACACCACCCTCTAGACCTGTCTTTTGGAATGAATAAGCTGATGTTAACAGATGGAGGTCCGCCATAGGTGAGGCAATAAGGAATCCTCAACTAAGGCTTGAGGGATAATAGTAGAGTGACTAATAGACTGACACCGGGGATGATGGTGGAATGGGGGGTACTGAGTAGCTGGAGACTTCCCTTGTTAGAGCATAAAGGGCATGAATGACCTGGCAGTTACTAACTTGACTCTGGAGGGGATAGGGGACAATATGACTGAAGACCAAAATGTGCGACACGAGAGAGGTATAAAGCAATGAATGATGGAACACTGTGATGAGAGACAAAAGGAACTGGGGACAAGCTCCATGGATGCGATGATGACTCAACTCGGATTCTCTAAACAAGGGCAACTTGATGATGCTGCCACACAGAATAGGCCCGGTGGAGACCATAAAAACATGATTAAAAGATGGCTACTCACGACGAAAATCGACACGAGCATCGAAAAGTATGAAGGAAAAGTGGTGCCCCAAGTACAAGTGTCGTAAGTAAAGAAATTCGAATTTGAGAAGCGGCGAAGTGACCCTTCTTGAAAAAAATTATTTCGGGTGAAGTATAAAATCACCGAACAACAAAATATAGGTACCTACAAGAAATAAAACAAACATTTTAAAAAGGAAATGCTAAGGGTAAAATTTCTTAAGGTAGAGTGCATTAAGAGGGTTAGGAAGAGGTTGGTCTTTGAAATCCTCTAGAAGGTATGCCCCTTTACCCAAATCCTTACTAATGATGTAAGGGCCTAGCCATAATGAGTCAAACTTCCCATGACCGAGGACATCATGAGCCTGGTCATACACTAGAATGAGATCGCCTTCGTGAAAAGTACGAGGGTGGTCTTTTTGGTCATATTTAGCTTTGGTGTGCTTCTTAGCTGCTTTGGTGGTTTGTAATGCAACATGACAGTCTTCGAAAGCACGCTCAAGCATGATAAGTCTTTGTTCTAAAGGTTGGGTGCAAGGGAGGAGTTCGACGTCTAGGTGAAGGGAAGGGATTTCACACTCTATCGGTAAGACTGCCTCCTCACCAAAAACAAGGTTGAAAGGAGTAAACTCGATGGCGGTTTTAACAGAAGTTCTATATTCCCACAAAGCAGGGTAGAGCATAAGGTGCGAGTTGGTTTTGTGCTTGTTCACCATCTGTTGAAGCATAGTTTTAAGTATTTTATTGACCACTTCAACTTGGCCATTACCTTGGGCGTAATAAGATGATGAATATTGGTGATCAAAGCCCAGAAAAGAGGATAGCTCACGCCATGTCTCATCTTCAAAATTTCGGCCATGGTTAGAGACCAATTGTTTCAGAACCCCGAATCAAGCGATAACATGTTTAAAGAAAAAGAGGGTTGTGGTAGCTTCCGTGTTGTTCAACATTGGCATGGCCTCAGCCCATTTGGTGAAATAGTCAATCACCACAATGATATACTTGTGGTTACCAACAGATGGAGGCCGACACTCCATAAAGTCTATGGCCCACTTACAGAAGGGACCAACTTAGATGATAGGATGGAGGGGAGATGGAGGGGCTCGAGCCTTTGGGGTGAAATGTTGGCAGTTGGAAAATTGTTTGACTGCTTCAATGCAATCTACAAAGAGATAAGGCCAAAAATACCTAGCGCACATGATTTTCTATTTAGTAGCGAGACTGGAGAGGTGGCCAGCACAAGCGCCGCTATGGCGGGAATTAAGGACTTTCTCAGCTTCAGCGTGCATGAGACAACGACGAAGGATAGTATCTACACTATGACGATAGAGGTCGTCAACGATGAGAAGGTAGCAGGGGGCCTGCTTTCGGAGACATCGTCGAGCATCACGATCAAGATGGAGGGCAGATTTTTGGGTCCACAGATAAGTGAGGATGTCGCCATACCAAGGATAGTCTGAAATAATGCCAAACAAATGTTCATTGGGAAAATCATCATTAATTGGTGGATCTTGCGTACTGGTAGGTAAGTCATAAATGAGTTTAGTGAGGGCTAAACCTTTCTTACTTTTTTGTGTGACGAATTCAACATCAAATTCCTAAAGAATAACGATCTAATGGGAATACTTCCTATTGATGATCTGTCGACTCAATAGAAAGGCCATAAGGTTGGAATTAGTCACAACCTTGGTGGAACGCATAAGGATATAATGACGAATTTTTTGGACCGAGAACACAATAGCCAGTGACAATTTCTCTTCATGTGAGTAGGACACAGGGGGGCCTACAAGGTTTTACTGACATAATAGATAACATGCTCGATTTCGTTGTCATCTTCCTGAATAATGACCCCAGCGACTGAGTGGGTGGAGGCTGAGATGTACAGGATGAAGTCCCTATCAAATTTAGGAGGAATAATTAAGGGAGCAGAGGTGAGAGCATGTTTCAGGGCATCAAAAGACTCTTGAGCATAGTCATCCCATACGAATTGAATGTTAGATATGAGGAGTCTAAGGAACCCATGCGCGGTGGTGGCATAGTCAGGTACGAACCGACGAAGGAAATTAGCTTTACCTTGGAGGCTTTGTAACTAGTGTAAGGTACGAGGAATAGGAAGCCCAAGAATAGCTTGAACTTTCAATGGGTCAAGTGTTATACCATCTTTAGACATAATGAATCCTAGAATACGGCCGGAAAGAACACAAAAGATGCACTTCAGTGGGTTGAGGCGAATGTTATACTTGCGACATCGGAGAAAGATGATACACAAGTCATGGAGGTGTTACGCCTGATGTTTAGAACGCACAGTGAGGTCATCTAAATAAGAAAGGATAATATGAGCTAGGTCATGAAAATAGTATGACATGGCCTACTGAAAAGTGGCTCCAGCATTCTTAAGTCCGAATGACATGACCCTATAAGTGAAGGTTCCCCACGGACTAATGAACGCAATTTTAAGCTGATCAATGCGACAGATAACAATCTGGTTGTATCCAGAGAAACAATCCATGAATGATGGAACCTCATGCCCCACACACTTGTCGATGATTTGGTTAATGAATGGTGTTGGGAAGTTTTCTTTGGGACAAGCTTTGTTCTGGTCGCGAAAGTCAGTACAGACATGGATGGTGCCTTATTTCTTGAGAACATGAACTGGATTGGACACCCAAGTGGTATATTCAATGGGATATATAAATTCAAGGGTGGTAAATGCTTTCATAATGTTTTCATAACAATAGAAGATGGGGTGACTGGTGGAAGTATGGCCACATGATGCAACAAATCTACCTGACTCATCATTATGAGAAGTGAGGTTCACATTTGCATTGTCACGGAGGGTGAAAAAAGAACAAGTAGATGAATAATATACCAATGTTGAGCCTAAATTGATCGTTGAAGGGAGGTTAGTCGAAACATAAGGGGATTCCCTAGACAGGTCTTCCACTGTGGATCCCATAGATGATGACAGGTAGAGGATAGTGGCTGAAGACTCCATCATATCGACATCAGGAGGGGGTATGTCAATGGGAGTGGATGTGTCCTCTTGTTCTGCCAAAACAAAACTCACAAGTAAGGTAGAGGTGGACTCATTGCGCTTGCTCTCGAATTGGAAAACTACTTCCAAGGAAGTCTACAAAGCTAGAGATTTTGGGTTCGATCCCAAGTGTATTCGCTAGTTGTTAGAGTGAATTCTAATCACAAGCATAAGAAAAAATCTCACTTTAGATGTGCATAAAAAACAACCCTAACATCAAATTTCGCTATCAATTTCCTTAGATCTGCATTAGGTGATCAGAATAAATGTTACAAAAATCTAGATCTATGCAGTTAAAGACATTAAACAACAAAAATAAACAAGAGTTGCTCCATACATCCAATAGAAAATACAAGAATTTATAAAGAATTTTTTGTATTATGACACCTTGGAAGGGAACATAGAAATATGTTACCATTCCCCCTCAATGAGATGGGTTCTTTTATGTCCTCAACACTTTAGATCCAAGATCTCTCTCTCTTGATCGTGCAGAAAATCTAGACAAAATAGAACTCAAAGGGAGCTCACAAGCAAAAGTAGAAAAAATATGACAATGATGGAGGATCAAAGTTGGACCAAAAGTATAGATCAAAATGTTATCAAAAAGGTAGTGAATGAATGGAAAACCCCTTCTATTTATAACAAAATATTGAGTTAGTCTAGATATTGGTGCATAATTAAAATATTATTAACCAAATCTAGATCCAACTTACTTGGAATATTTTATTATTTTTGGTGGAGGGAAAAGGAATATAGATTTGGTTAAATCCCTTTATTTAGAAATAATAAATAAATAAATGATTTATTTATTACTTGAAGGATAAAAGTTAAGGAATAATTAAATAAACAATAATTTATTTAATTATTTAAAAATGATTTATTCAAATTCAACAAGGAATATTATTAAATAATGATTTAAATAATTATTCCTAGAGAATAATAAGATAAATAATAATTTATATAATTAATTCTCATGTTTTGGGTTAAATATGACCAAGAATATTAATTAAAAAATGGTTTAGTTAATTATCCATAGAGGAAAATCAAACAAATAAGGATTTATTTAATTATTCCTTATGGGGTTTCTCATTTAGACCAAAAATAATTTAATAAACTATGGGTTGTTAAATTATTTCTCATAGTGAAATCAATTTTACTATGGTAAATTTGGTCTTACATGGTGTACTTTAGTCCATCTAATAGTAACAGGTTATATGACCAAAAATTGGTGTAACAATGGAGGCATGAGGTTCACCACTACTACTAGTTAGGACTATCCCTCTAAATTTACTATGGAAGAAGTTGGTGGGTCTAGGAGAAAATCCACAGAATTTTGGACATGTGGGCGAAACCATTTTCAGAAGGACTTCCCTCAGTTATACAGGAGAAACCTAAAGTCGTATAATGTACATGAGGCAAACATAGTAATGGAGACGACCCAAAGCATTCCTAGAATATATGCTGTAGCGAATACTATATAAGTTGATTATCAGGAATCCATTGTTGAAATGGAAGGTACAATTAACAACCAAACTATTTCAATTTTAATCCACTCTGGCCCAACATTTAGTTATGTGAGTCTATTAGTAGTCAAGAAATGTGCATTACGAAAGGAAGCACACAAGTAATCATGGCTAGTTCATATGGTCACAAGGATAAAGAGACGAGTGGAGCACATGGTAAGATCATGTCCAATCATGCTAAGCATGATGCCCAAGATGAAAATTTTAAATTTATTGCCATTGGTTTCCTATAATGTCCTCACTGGGATGGACTAGTTGGCTAGTCACTAAACAAAATTTGACTATTTTGGTATGTCAATTGAATTCCTTAGTGAGGATGGTGAAAAGATGGTGCCGTAAGGAAATTGTAAACCAATATTGGTGAGGTTAGTAACAATGCTACAATTGAAATGAAGTATCCAGAAAGGGTATACATGTTTGTTGTTTGAATAATCAATGATCCCGTAGGGAATAGTAATAGCTCAATAGATCACTCAATTTTAGAAAAAATTGATGTATTTCCTAAAGAAATTCCTATACGGCCACCACATAGAGAAGTATATTTCTCTATAGAATTGTTACTTGGGATAGTGTTAGCATCCAAATATGCTTAATGAATGAGTGCTATGGAGCTAATAAAACTAAAGCTACAAATAAAATAAATGTCAGACAAATGTTATATCAGACCGAGTGTATTGTCTTCGGGAGCACCATTTTTGTTTGTGACAAATAAATATGGCACAATGAGACTATGTATAAATTATAAAAAAATCAATAAAGCCACCACAAAGAATATATACCCCTTGTTATAGATTGATGATTTATTTGGCCAACTTAGGGGAGCAATGGTCTTTTCAAAAGTTTATTTAAGATCTAGGTATTACTAGGTATGCATCAAGGATGAAGATATTCACAAAACAACATTTAGGACCAAGTATGGGCACTATGAAATTGTGATTGTACCTTTTGGCTTACAAATTCCCCTACCACTTTCATGTGTTTAATGAACAATGAGCTTATTCCTTACCTTGAAAAATTTGTACTGGTTTTCATTGATGATATATTGGTTTAATCAAAATCCATATAAGAGAATGAAGGGCATCTAGCAACACTACTACAAATTTTAAGAGAGCATGAGATTTATGCAAAGCTCAACATGTGTGAGTTATTTCAGTCCTAGAATTAGTACTTGGGACATATAGTATCAAAATATGGAGTGGATGTTGACCTAGATAAGGTTAAGGAAATTATGTGTTGGATAACTCGCATAATTTATTTGAAGTTAGATCATTCATGGGGTTGGCAGTTTAATAGAAGAGGTTCATTAAGAACTTCTCTAAGATTGGAAATCCAATCATAACACTACAAAATAAAGGAGTAAAATTCTAGTGGGTATTGGAATGTTAACCCAGATTTGAGAAATTGAAAATCTACTCACTCATGCACCAATACTAAAGATAGAATATTCATATAAATATTTTGTAGTGTGCACGAATTCTTGCAATGATGGGCTTAACCATAGTCCTCATCCAAAAAGGACAAGTTGTGAGCTAAAAGTCTATAAATTTGAACAAGAATGATTACAATTATATGACTCATGATCTAGAATTGGCAATGATATTCCACATGCTAAAGATGTGGATACATTATCACCTTAGAATAAAATTTGTATTAATGACAAATCATGGAGGGTTGGAGCACTTGTTCAATCAACCTAATATGAATGTTAGGAAAGCAAGGTGATTGACCTTGATTAATGATGTTGATATGGTCTAACCAAATCCCTTGCTCATTAATTTGCTTCCAAACACAATCATTAGTAAACTCACTTTATCAAAAACCAAATAAAACCATGAAAAAATTTTCCATTAAACATTATACAAATTAATTGACCTATTATACAATTTCACGAGGCTACAGTTTAAATATTATACACTTTAGCAAATTCAAAGGTTAGGGTTCGGGGGGTTTCATTAATTTCTACCTATGTGTATAACTAAGGTTAGGGTTCACTATGCTAAGGATAAGTCGAGAGTTGGGCCCGAATATACTTATTCATCAATACAAAGGGTTCGGCTATACAAATTCACCAACTCGATTTCCAAATTTTTTGACTGGGTTGTTGGAAATGTTGTCATTAATGGCAAAGGAGGTAGCAGATGCAGAAATAGGAATAGTTACAAGGAGACAAAGACAGACAATGGAGGCATCAAAGAGGAAATGAATATAAAGGAGAAAGGCAGAGGCAGAGGAAGCAAATACGGAGACAGAGCCATTATCACAGCAGTAGAGGAGCAAGAAGCAGCATCAGTCAAGGAGAACAGAGGCAGCAAAGGCAGAGTAGAGTGCAGTAAGAGGGCCATTGGACTGAAGATCTGGTCAGAACCAGAAAACCCTGTAAATAAACTCACTCTGTGAAGAAAGAAATTATTTTAGGGTTATCTGTGCATTGATTGAATTGAATTCTGTGTGTATATATATATAGAGGTGTCTATTTAATGATGGAGAATGTGCGTTAAAAACCTGTGTTGAGGGTAAAAGATCAGTGGTCGAAATGACAAAGAGTACTTCTGTTGAATGCCAATATATAAAATATGTTGTAAATGATGATCCTACACGCATTTTTGAAATGATGAAATCACGAGGATGGTTATCGTGAACCCAACCCTATGGGTTATTGAAAGAATATATGGCAATATAATGTATTCTGGTGGTTGTGCTGTGCATAAATTGTAATGTCAAACAGTCATGGGTAAGCGGAATCATAGTCATAACAAAATATATATATAATTGAAATGCGATGAATAGTTATATATATATATATATAATTGAAATCGTGGAGGACCGGAACCTGGAGCGTAGGGAGAAGCGGAACCGTGACAGATGAACAGTAACAGCGGCTTGGAGAAACAGTAAAAGCTGGAAGCGGGTTTCATTGCACCACTATTATATGGAAGGCGGTATTTTTGAATTTCACAGTGATTCCATAGAGGTGTTGATGCGTGTCCTGACCGACATTGCAAAACCACTGTTTAAAGTGCGCCATCGTGCGTTATTGTTTGCGCATATTGATCAAGCAATATACATTGGATCGGGCAACGTAATACCAACCGTCAGATGGGCGCGTGGGTTAACAAGGTACGGTGTATGCGTTCGTTTGATTGTATTGTGGGCCCCTGCGGAGATATATGTAATGAATTTGGTTCATTAACGTTATTCAACGTATTGAAATCTTAGTATAAGGTCCGGTGAAATATATTAAAAGAGTTTAATCGTATTGGCGATCAATCCTTACGGATGTCGGGTTATTTGAGTGAATGAATTGCATATATATATTATATATGTTGAGATATTATGTTGTGCGTATAATAATGTTTGAATATGATCCGGGCACGTAACAAATATAATATATAATGGTTATTGATTGTATGTGTGGGGCCCAATCAAACATGTATTAAGGTTTATGGGTTTAATCCAAAGTTGGGATTATATGCGATGATATATATAAGCGACGGTTAACCTTCTATTAAAGTCAGTATATATGTATGAGCGAAGTGCATATATGGCAACATTCAAATGCTGTGTGAATATTCATATGACGTCAGTGAGTTATACACAAGTGCACAATAATCAAGGTATGGTCTGGCATAACGTTGGGTTGCGGCTCTACTGCTAACTATAGTGAGGAATATATGCATTGATATAGAGCGCATAACATAAGGGACTCGGGATTAATATCTCAAATATTTGAGATATTAACATTCTCATATTTAAATTTAATTGAATTTGCCAGCGTGGAATTAAAGAGAAGTGTGAGATTGTCCGGATTGGGAAAATGATTGGGCATGAAACTTGAATGCAATTATGGAAAAAGAAAAAGAAGAGGAGAGCATGTAGAGATGAAAGTTTGGTGAACAGGAATATGTACAAGAATAAGTTGGACAGGTGAATAAGCACAGAAAACAGGGAATATGCAGATGACAATGAACAAAGAGTATGCAGAATAGGTTCTTAACAGCAGCAGGAAAAGACAAATCCAGTAAAGCTAAAATCCAGAAAAGGAGTTGAGTAAAATTGAAATATGTAATTAAGAATGTGAATGTAAATGTTGTAATTAACCTTTTTTATTGTTTGTGATGCAAAGGCAAGTATCCTAAGGAAAAGACAAAATCCCACTGTAGCATGGAAATTTGTACATATTGTAGTAATTCTAAAAATAAGTTGGAAAAAGGAATAAGAAGACAGAAGCCAAAGAGTCATGACTGTTCACTCCAAATTCCTTGTGAAATACAAACAGTCTTGTGAGAATTTCTATATATATAATATCAATTTGATAAACTCAGAGAGAGAGAGAGAGAGCAAATATAGAGAATGCAGAATATAGAAGAATAAAGCAGAGAAGATTAAGAGAAGAAGAGCAGAAAGAGAAGCTACAGAATAGAGCTGATATCTGAAGTAAATCAGCAAACATTCAGTTTGATAAATTGAGGGAGTTGGTGCTTCCTTGAAAGTTTTAGTTTTCAGAATTGAGGTTGGAGCCTCCTGTAGGTTGGTGCCTACAGAAAAACAGTGGTGAGAGGGAGTTGGAGCTTGCCTTTGCATCACAACAATAATAAGATGTGGTTTTCTCCATTTATGGGTTTCCACTTATATCTGGTGTCTCTGTGCATGATATTTATGTATTGATCTGATATGTATCATCTGCTTAATACCTGCTGCTCTCATACTAAGTCTACTGCTATATTATACTAACACTTGCTGCTTACATTCTAAGATTACTCACACATTAAATTGGATATGAAATGAATGTGTAAATAAGTTTAATAAAACTTTAAAAGATTAGGAATGTGTTAAACTGATTCAACCCCCCCCCCCTCCCCCTTACCAGTTTAACTAAAGGTTCAACAATTGGTATCAGAGCAAGTTCCTTTTGTATCGGTCTAACAACTGAAAGGAGATCCTAGGCCCTCAAGATGGCTAGTCAAGAAGGAAGCTCAACCAATAAAGCACCTTACTTCACTGGTGCTAATTATGCTTTCTGGAAAATCAGAATGAAAGCATATATAATGTCTTTAGGATTAGAAGTTTGGGATGCTGTGGAATTTGGATATGTCACAAAGTCAACTGATTCAGAGAAAGAAGCTAAACAAAGCTTTGTAGCTAATGCAAAAGCAATGAATGCAATCTTAAATGGACTATGTGAAGTTGAGTTTATCAAAATAATGCACAGTAAGACTGCCAAAGATATGTGGGACACTCTAGAGAATATCCATGAGGGAAATAAAAATTTAAAAATGAATGATGATGAATATATTGGCAGCTTCTTCTTAAAAGTTGCAGAAATTGTTAACAATATGAAAGCTCTTGCAGAAACCATGCCAGGAAGTATAATTGTGCAAAAGATTCTAAGATCACTTCCATCTAGATTTAATCCCAAGGTGTCTGCAATAGAAGAAACAACTGATTGGGAGACCTTGACCATGAACCATCTACTTGGAAATCTAACAGCATATGAAATGAGGCTCCCACAGAAGAAGCCAAGTACGAGGGAGGCAAATTTTAAAACAGAAAATAAGAAAGAAGAAACATAAGACATATGCTCTTGCTCTGATGAAGAAGAGGCTAAATTTTTCAAGAAACTAGATAGAGGCTCAGGTAGATACAAAGGTAAACTACCCTTCAAATGCTTTAACTGTGGAAGATTTGGACATTATGCTGCTAAGTGTCCTCACAAGAAAGTAAGGAATCAGGGTCAAGAATCAGAGAAAAATACATCAAAGAACTGGCAGAAAGGAAAGAAATTCAACAGAAAATCCTTCTATGCTCAATAAGACAGCAGTACATCTGAAGACTCAGATGAATCCTCAGGAGAAGAAGGAACCTCTGAATTTTTACTGATGGCCATAGAAGAACTTGAAGGACTCTTGCTAGAAGATGAAGAAGAAGGTGAAGTTGACCTTGAGGGGGAGCTAAGAAGTGCCTTGGAGGAGATTGAAAGAATCAAACTAAAATGCAGAAAACAAAAAGAGATTCTCCTCAAATATGTGAAAGAAGAACAAAATTCAGAAGTCCTCATGCAGCTGAAGGTAAAGCTTGAAGAAGCCAAGAAGATAGAAGACATGTTACTTCAACAAATCAAGGATAAAACTCGAGAACAAGAGAAGCTGGAAGAAGAAGTTGTATGTCTAAGGAAGAAATTAGAAAATGCTCAAAAGAACGTGTATATAAACTCTTCTCAAACAACAAGCTCTGGTAAGTTGGATGAAATTTTGGATGCTCAAAGATCTCCCTTGATAAAAACTAGAATAGGCTATGAAGGAGAATCAAGTAAAAGCAAAGAAAAGGAAAACAGAAAAATTATTTTTGTAAAAGCAAAGAAGGATGAAGCACCTCAAATAATTCCTACAAAAGAAGAAGCCAGTAAGGAGGGAGATAGAACCTCGAATAACAAAGAATGAAAGAAATACTCAGTCAACAGAAAAAGGTTCATATACTCCTGAGTTTGTCAAATTTTCAAGCCATCAAAGGAGATTCTTCCCTCCTATGAAGAATGCCACCTGCTATGTTTGCCACAATCTGGGACACATTGTTGCATATTGTCATGCAAGGAGGAGTAATTCAAACCAGCTAAAGATGCAAACAGTAAAGAGACTGTCTCAAATAAACAACTGGAGAAGACAACCTCACATCAGGTATGCAAGTTGCTTCTATGGTTACTATTTTTATTGTAAAGAATTTGGCCATAAAATCATTGAGTGTAGAAAGTATGGACAAAGATTGATTTTCAACACTTCAAGGAGATTTATGAATCAAAGAAATTTTGTTCATACTCACAATTCTGCAAAAAGTATGATCAAATGCTTTATGTGCAATCAAGCTGGACATATGCCTTCCAAATGTCCTCTAAAAGGATGCAATTCATCACCTCACAAAAGATATCAAATAGAAGGATGCCTCCAGTGGAAAAAGAAGGAGAATAAGTGTGACCTGGCTCTAACTGTTCAAGATTTGAAAAGCCAGTGGTATTTGGATAGTGGCTACTCTAAACACATGACTGGAGACAGAAGTAAGTTTATAACTCTTGATGAAAAGAAATCTGGCAATGTTACTTTTGGAAATGATAAATCAGGTAAGATCAAGGAAAAAGGCTCAGTCAGCATAGACAATGGCAGAGGAAAGGCCCAAGATGTACTATTTGTAGATGGGCTGAAAGAAAATTTACTGAGTGTCAGTCAAATGTGTGACAAAGGTTGTGAAGTTCTTTTTAGCGCTCAATATTGTGAAGTCAGATCAAGCACAATAGGAAAGACTCTGCTCAAAGGTGTTCGAACAGAGAGTAATGTGTACATAGTGAAAGAGGAGGATGAAGCCTTCCATCTTAGCAAACTTGAGGAATCATGGTTATGGCATAGGAGATTGGGACATCTCAGCTTCGACCATATCATCAGACTGAGCAAGAAGAAAGTTGTCAGAAATATGCCAGAAATAAGAAGACCTTCAAATACCATATGCAAATCTTGTCAATTGGGGAAACAGACTCGCACATCCTTTAAATCTAAAGATGAGCTATCAACAAGAAGACCACTTCAGCTTGTGCACATGGACTTATGTGGACCTGCTAGAACTAAGACACCAAATGGAGAATCCTACTTCATGCTGATAATAGATGATTTCTCTAGAATGACATGGGTTTCTTTTCTCAAGAACAAATCAGAAGCACTGGAAAAATTTAAGATATTCAAAGCATTAGCCGAAAATCAAACTGGATGCAAACTTAAATGTATCAGATCAGACAAAGGAGGTGAATTCATAGATTATGACTTTGCAGACCTATGTAATGAACATGGGATAAAGCAACAATTTACTATTGCAGGGACACCTCAGCAGAATGGAGTAGCAGAGAGACAAAACAGGTATGTACAACAAATGGCCAGAGCTATGATGCAAGAGAGCAACATTACTCAAACCTTTTGGGCAGAAGTTGTACACATAGCAGTACATATTCTAAACAAAGCTCATTTAAGACCTAATAGTGATAAGACTCCTTATGAAATATGGCATGGTAAACCAGCATCAATCAAGCACTTTAGAATTTTTGGCAGCAAGTGCTACATAAAAAATAATGACGAAAATATGGGGAAGTTTGATGCAAGAGCAGATGAAGGAATATTCTTAGGATATGCATCCAAGAGTAAAGGATATAGATGCTACAACAAGACTCTTCAAAAAAGTGTAGAAAGTATTGATGTAAGATTTGATGAAGAACTCCCAAACAAGACAAGAGATATAGACTGCAGCAGATATTTAGAAAATCATGAAGAAGAGGACCAAGATGATGATGAAACAAGAAAGACATCAGAAGATACTGAACTGAACTCAGAAACCCCCTCGAGATACACTCAAAAGAACCATCCAGAAGATCAAATCATTGGAGACAAGAGTGTAGGAGTGCAGACAAGAAGGCAGCTAACTGAACAGACATAAGAGGTATACATATCCATGTTGTCACAAATAGAGCCAAAGAAATTTGAAGAAGCCAGCAAGGACAAGTCTTGGGTGAATGCAATGAATGAAGAATTGGACCAAATTGAGAAGAACAATACCTGGGAACTAGTTCCTAGACCTGCTGAGAAGAATGTCATAGGCTCAAAATGGGTATTCAAAAATAAAATGAATGAGGAAGGACAAGTAATCAGGAATAAAGCCAGACTTGTCTGCAAAGGATACTCACAAATTTAAGGACTTGATTACGATGAAACATTTTCCCCTGTAGCCAGAATGGAAGCTATCAGAATGTTCCTGGAATTTTCATGCTATCAAAACTTCAAAGTATATCAAATGGATGTAAAATCTGCATTTATGAATGGAGACTTAGAAGAAGAAGTCTACATGGAACAACCAAAAGGCTTCTCATTGACAGACAAAGAAGACTATGTGTGCAGACTGAAGAAGGCCTTATATTGACTGAAACAGGCTCCCCGTGCTTGGTATTCAAGACTGGATAAATATTTGCAAAAACAAGGCTTTAAGAGAGGTGGAGTAAACAACAATCTATACATAAAAGCCCATGAAAATGAACTCCTGATTGTTGTAGTATATGTTGATGACATCATGTTTGGAAGCAACAGAGAAGAACTAGCAAGAGGGTTTGCTGATGAGATGAAAACAGAGTTTGAAATGTCCATGATTAGAGAACTCAGTTTCTACTTGGGACTGCAAATTCAGCAAAAGAACACAGGAACATTCATCTCACAAGAAAAATACTTAAAGGAAATGCTGAAAAAGTTCAAAATGGAGGACTGCAAACCTGTGTCAACTCCCATGACAACAGGTTGCAAGCTATGTATTGATGATGGGTCCGCTGATATAGATCAAAACCTCTATAGATCCATGATTGGAAGTCTATTGTATCTGACTGCATCAAGACCAGACATCATGCTAGCAGTAGGACTAGTGGCTAGATATCAAGCATCACCTAAAAAAAATCACCTTCTTGCAGTCAAAAGAATATTCAGATATCTACAAGGAACAACACAGTATGGACTTTGTTATCCTAAAAGAAAAAACTTCAATTTATCAGCATACACAGATGCAGATTGGGCCAGCTGTGTGGATGACAGGAAGAGTACAAGTGGAGGTGCATTCTATCTAGGAGAAAGTCTAGTGGCATGGTTAAGAAAGAAACAAACATCTATCTCCCTATCTACAACAGAAGAAGAATATATTGCAGCAGCAGCATGTTGTACACAAGTCATGTGGATGAAGCAAACTCTTCAAGACATGAAGGTAAGCATTGATGAAACTATCTCAATCAAATGTGATAATACAAGTGCTATAAGTATATCTAAAAATCTTGTACTTCACTCAAAAACTAAACATATTCCAATCAAGTATCATTTCCTCCGAGAACAAGTGGCTCAGAAGATAGTAAAACTGGAATATGTACCAACGAAAGAACAGACAGCTGATATATTTACCAAACCTCTTGCTAGAGAACCATTTCAATATTTGAGAGATAAACTAGGGGTAGTATCTGCAGATGCTACTCTCTGATATAAAGAGAAAGCACAATTTCAGGGGGAGAACAGCCAGCAAGGAAAGCATGAATCAGGTCCTCAGGATCAAAGGATTAAGGCAAAAGAACACCAAGTTATTATCCTAGAGTTATCTGCATTATTCAAGCATCAAAAGGACAATTACAGAGCAAAAGGATCAGTATTGTGTTCTGAAACATTGTATTAAGAATCTGAAACATAAAAGACGATTAGTGATTATCATTTGAAGCCTCTCAGCATTTTAGTTGTTGAATCCAATCATACATCTCTGACTAGATAAAGTTGATACAATGTATTCTATGAAGTATTATTATTCTCACTTTTAGCTCTATACAAGTGAAAGAAATGTATCAATTTACAATGTATATTCAAATTCGATAATCCTCAAAGTGTTCTCTCAACAATTCTTATACATCACTATGGAGTAGCATGGTACAAAGTCAGCAGAAGAGGGCCTAAACATAACTCAGAGAGAGGAAATGCAAAAAGCAACCCTTTTCCATTTATGTCAAAGGGGGAGGAAGAGAAAACAACAGTAGGAAGAGCAGGAAAACAGGAAGAGCAAGCAACATGAGAAAGAGCAGGCAAACAGAGAAAATGTATTGCCATCAATGCCAAAGGGGGAGACTATTGGAAATGTTGTCATTGATGGCAAAGGAGGTAGCAGATGCAGAAATAGGAATAGTTACAAGGAGACAAAGACAGACAATGGAGGCAACAAAGAGGAAATGAATATAAAGGAGAAAGGCAGAGGCAGAGGAAGAAAATACGGAGACAGAGTCGTTATCACAGCAGCAGAGGAGCAAGAAGCAGCATGAGTCAAGGAGAACAGAGGCAGCAAAGGCATAGTAGAGTGCAGTAAGAGGGCCATTGGACTGAAGATTTGGTCAGAACCAAAAAAACCTGTAAATAAACTCACTGTGTGAAGAAAGAAATTATTTTAGGGTTATCTGTGCATTGATTGAATTGAATTCTATGTGTATATATATATAGAGGTGTCTATTTAATGATGGAGAATGTGCGTTAAAAACCTGTGTTGAGGGTAAAAGATCAGTGGTCGAAATGACGAAGAGTACTTCTTTTGAATTCCTGTATATAAAATACGTTGTAAATGATGATCCTGCACGCATTGTTGAAATGATGAAATCCCGAGGATGGTTACCGTGAACCCAACCCTATGGGTTATTGAAATAATATATGGAAATATAATGTATTCTGGTGGTTGTGTTGTGCATAAATTGTAATGTCAAACAGTCAGGGGTAAGCGGAATCATATAACGAAACATTGAAGTGGAACACTTTATGATCAAAAGAAACGATATAATGGAGCAGAACCATAGTCGTAACAAAATATATATATATATATAATTGAAATGCGATGAATAGTTATATATATATATATATATATATATATATATATATATATAATTGAAATCGTGGAGGACCGGAACCTGGAGCGTAGGGAGAAGCAGAACCGTGACGGATGAACAATAACGACGGCTTGGAGGAACAGTAAAAGCTGGAAGCGGGTTTCATCGCACCACTATTATACAGAAGGCGGTATTTTGGAATTTCGCAGCGATTCCATAGAGGTGTTGACGTGTGTCCCGACCGACATTGCAAAACCATTGTTTAAAGTGCGCCATCGCGCGTTATTGTTTGTGCATGTTGATCGAGCGATATACGTTGGATCGGGCAACGTAATACCAACCGTCAGATGGGCGCGTGGGTTAACAAGGTATGGTGCATGCGTTCGTTTGATTTTATTGTGGGCCCCAGCGGAGATATATGTAATGAATTTGGTTCATTAACGTTATTCGACGTATTGAAATATTAGTATAAGGTCCGGTGAAATATATTAAAAGAGTTTAATCGTATTGGTGGTCAATCCTTACAGATGTCGGGTTATTTGTGTGAATGAATTGCATATATATTATATATATGTTGAGATATTATGCTGTGCATATAATAATGTTTGAATATGATCCGGGCGCGTAACAAATATAATATATAATGGTTATTGATTGTATGTGTGGGGCCCAATCAAACATGTATTAAGGTTTATGGGTTTAATCCAAAGTTGGGATTATATGCGATGATATATATAAGCGACGGTTAACCTTCTATTAAATTCAGTATATATGTATGAGCGAAGTGCATATATGGCAACATTTGAATGCTGTGTGAATATTCATATGACGTCGGTGAGTTATACACAAGCGCACAATAATCAAGGTATGGTCTGGCATAACGTTGGGTTGCGGCTCTACTGCTAACTATAGTGAGGAATATATGCATTGATATAGAGCACATAACATAAGGGACTCGGGATTAATATCTCAAATATTTGAGATATTAACACTCTCAGATTTAAATTTAAGTGAATTTTCCAGCGTGGAATTAAAGAGAAGCGTGAGATTGCCCGAATTGGGAAAATGATTGGGCATGAAACTTGAATGCAATTATGGAAAAGGAAAAAGAAGAGGAGAGCATGCAGAGATGAAAGTTCGGTGAACAGGAATATGTACAGGAATGAGTTGGACAGGTGAATAAGCACATAAAACAGGGAATATGCAGATGACAGTGAACAAAGAGTATGCAGAACAGGTTCTTAACAGCAGCAGGAAAAGACAAATCCAGTAAAGCTAAAATCCAGAAAAGGAGCTGAGTAAAATTGAAATATGTAATTAAGAATGTGAATGTAAATGTTGTAATTAATTTTTTATTGTTTGTGATGCAAAGGCAAGTATCCTAAGGAAAAGACAAAATCCCACTGTAGGATGGAAATTTGTACATATTGTAGTAATTCTAAAAATGAGTTGGAAAAAGGAATAAGAAGACAGAAGCCAAAGAGTCATGACTGTTCACTTCAAATTCCTTGTGAAATACAAACGGTCATGTGAGAATTTCTATATATAATATCAATTTGATAAGCTCAAGAGAAAAAAAAGAAAGAAAGAGCAAATATAGAGAATGCAGAATATAGAAGAGTGAGGGAGAGAAGATTAAGAGAAGAAGAGCAGAAAGAGAAGCTACAGAATAGAGCTGATATCTGAAGTAAATCAGCAAACATTCAGTTTGTTAAATTGAGGAAGTTGGAGCTTCCTTGGTTGCTTGCGAAATTAGGGTTGGAGCCTCACGGCTAGGTTGGTGCTGTGACAGTGGTGAGAGGGAGTTGGAGCTTGCCTTTGCATCACAACAATAATAAGATGTGGTTTTCTCCCTTTATGGGTTTCCACTTATATCTGGTGTCTCTGTGTATGATATTTATGTATTGATCTTATATGTATCATCTGCTTAATACCTGCTACTCTCATATTAAGTCTACTGCTATATTATACTAATACTTGCTGCTCACATTCTAAGATTACTCACACATTAAATTGGATATGAAATGAAGGTGTAAATAAGTTTAATGAAAAGTTTTAAAAGATCAGGAATGTGTTAAACTGATTCACCCCCCCCCCCCCTCTCAGTTTAATTAAAGGTTCAACATGGGTCTTGTCCCAAGTTGGAGATCAGATGGATAGAGAGGTTGAATGACTATATAAAATATTATATACTAAGGGTCCAACAATGTGTCAGGGCCGACTACACCACATTTCCTACACAAAAAGGGCCCTAACTATGGTCATAACCGGCCTATCTTAAAAGTATGTAGGACAATAATTATTATGATGTGAAATTATTTTTGGCTTCAAATATTCATTACGAAACTAACTCCCTTAAATTCAAAACTAAGTCTCACCATTTTTTATATTCTCAAAGGAATGGCTACGACTAACATGAATCTTGTCACATGATTACACATGATTTTGATGCACAACAACACTTGTGTAACACATCTTTGATCACCTATCAACTTCCTTAGTTTTCTAGATCATTGATCACATCATTTGATCAAATGATTAATAATATTATTGATTCAACTTATAAAAGAAATGATTCTACCTTCTATACTTCATTATTGTGCTACTTCTTTGAGTCACACTTTTTCCAGAGCTTCCAAGAACAACTTCGCAACCTTTTGTGCTTGTTCTTTACTTACTCTCTCCAAGTGTAATCCCTTATCAACTTCAATATAACAACCTAAAACACATCTACATTATATTGGGATACAACAAAAATTACAAAGCTTCAATTGCAAATTATAATAGAAATTTGAATTCACATCAATTTAGTTCAAAACACTCGAAACATAGTGTCTCCTCCTATCTTACTTAATATTCACAAAAATATACACAATGATTACATGTAAGGCCACTTTTCCTGAATTACATATGATTAGCCTTCGATTTGGCCTTCGCCGGTCTTTAACTCCACACTCAATCTCTCCACTCTACTCTCTCTCAACATATATCCCAAACAAATACATACTCTTAGGCTACATAGTTATACAAAGGATTCTGAAACTGTAATCAGGTTTAGATCCACAAATTTCTCAACAAACCTCTATCTATAGGATCCTCTAGATGTACATATTTCTCAATAAATCTAACTGATATTAAAACTTCTCTACCCCTTTCAACATTCTTGAGGTATCCTCAAATAGCATATATGATTAGAATAATCCTCATTCTCAATCCTATGTAGATAATTTCTCTAGTTTTCCTTAAAACCATAGGAAATACAAATAAGAAATAATTACACTCAATTATGGAACCAACTCCCTTAGTATATGATAAAGCCTTTCAAGACTAGTCAAATTGTAGTATGCTCCTACATTAGACTCCCAAGGAGCAAAATTCATGTTCTCCTGGTCATGATTTTTGGGCTAAGTCCTCATGGATCCGAAACTTTAGTTTGCAATTTTCTATCTACTCTGCTATGATGATGTTGTTCTGTTTCCTCTAATTCTCCGGGCTTCCACAATTTATGTTGTTGTTTCCATTTTTCTTTTCTAATCCAAAGTTATTCAGTTAGTTACATTTCCTTGTTGGTTTTCCTCCTTTGTTTGTTTTATTTTCTCTTTATTTTCTTCCTCGTCGGCATCCATAATCCATCAATCTCCTTATCTAATTATGCCTTTTGTTGAACTTTACTTATGTTGTTCATAGGTTGTTGCATATCCTCCTCTTGTGTAAGATTTATAAGACTCTTATTCAATTCTTGTTTACATCCTCCCTTGTCAACCTTTTGATTATACTTTTCAGTCTTCTCCTCATTATCTTTGAATACAATTTCCTTTTATTCCAGTTTTAATTTTGCATGTTGAATATGTAGTCTTTGGCTTATTCTCCTCTCCTCCAGTTAATTCAACTTCTCTTAAAATTCAACAAAATAATTTTGAATTGTGTTTTTGTCCTCCATGCAATATCTATCGCTTGGATATTCTACCATCCACACTTCCGAAATCTCCATTTCTTCATATGCACTTCCTTCTTTTGCCATAAGATTTTCATTTAGTATTTAAATTATTGGAATCTACTCGAGCATACATTCCTGAAGTGACTCTTCGCCCTTAACACTTTCATAATATCCATGATATGGTGTTTCTTCATCTCCTTTTGGAATAGAATTTAAGGTCTATCTTACTTTAACAATTTTTCCGTTAAATTCATCATCTTCAAAATTAACAAACATATGCTCGATTAATCTCTCTCTTTCAACCACTTCTTCTAAGATTTTCATTTCTTCATTAACATGCACTAGAATATCATCTAATTGTTGGCCATTTTGTTATGAAACCTACAATCACACATAAAGTGTTAGATTAAAGAACATAAGGCTCCTCATTTGATGCCTCAGCTACCATATCTTTATGTTGATCTAAACTTTCCCAATAGTTCATAAGACCCTCAATAAACACCTCCTCAACATTTAAAGCTCCCTATTCACAAAGGAATGATCTTTGTTCATGTTTACATATAAATATATTCATTCTTTCTTCAATCTATAACACATCCCTTGCCTCAGCTTCATTTTCAATGAATGCAACCCCACCTTCTTCTTCTTTATTGTCAAGCCATATCTATGGTCTTCCTCATACTCATGTAGAACCTCATCTAGTATAATAAGATGTACTTTTAATTCGACCAATTTCCTCTCAAATTATTCATCAATTATATTCTTCATGCCAAATACTTTGGCACTCTTTTTCATTTGATTATGACTTCTCTTTGAAACTTTCTCATGACTATCACTAGCCATCATTTCCTCCTTCTATGGACTCTCTTTTTCCACTTGTGAGCTGCAATAAGCCTTTCCCAACTATGTAGAATGTCTTTTCACCAGTACCAATTCATCCTCTTGGTATTATCTCTTCTTCTTACAGTCTTCTGCAGTAGAACCTCTTCTCGAGCACTTCTGCTCCTCAACTTTCACTTTTACATCTTCAACTACTCACTTATCTCTTTATCAGTTGAGAACTTGTGTTTTCCTATTCTCATTTAGCAAATTAAATTTCTATTGGGTGTTTTCAAAAATTTCTTTACTTGATATATTTTCTTGCTCTCTCTTTCTCTATCACAACTTCACTGGTTGTAATGGTTGTTTTCTGCAACTTTCCTTCTCTGCTACCTGCAAACAGAATTTATTTATGACTAGAGATAACACAAAAGAATCATATTAGGGCTATATAATATTTTTTCCAAGGTATTATATTCAACATTATTCCTTTATACACTCCACTGAACTGATTCCTTTCAAGAGTAGACCTAATTTGTATTCTTTCAAAACAATCTCTGTCAAGAGCATACCTCTCTTTAAATCCTCTACAATCACCTCCAATTTACAAATTATATAAAAGTAGCCTTTTCTTATAATCTTTAAAGAACCTAGGTGTTCTTTCTCTCACTTTCAAAATTCAATTCCTACAATCTTCAACCAAATTGAAATGAAAAATATTTATCTTCCATATGCTTCCCAAATTTGAATTGTTGTAACATTATTAATGGGAAAAATTATTGTGCCTTTTCTTCCAATGAGCATAATTTTTCTATGTTCCTCTAATTGTGTTGGTTCTACCTTCATTTTTTCAATCCTTTCATGTCCTTTAGTCTTAGAACATTTTTTTTTTTTTTGGTTCAAACATATGTTCTACTTTCTCCTCCTTCTCAGAGGCGCTTCATCATGTAATCACCAATCTCCTATAATCTAATCATTTTTCTAAATAAAATAATTCATATTTTTCATATTTATTCCCAATATGATTTAGTTATAGCTTTGGCATTCCTTTTCCAACAAGCATACATTTCTTGATTTATTTTTCAAGCAAAAATGCTTATATATATCTTCAAAGAAATTTTTGTGTTCTCACTTCCCAAGAGCATTCCATCTTGTATTTAATTTAACCTGCACAAATACTTTCAAAATTTTTCAAGTGTTCCTTTTCATTCCAAAACATAAAATTCAAAGCTAATTTAACCCAATGCATAAGTACGTAAGCAACATAAATTACAAACAAGTTTTCCACAATATATTTTATGCACAAGTAACAATAGTTTTGTGCACAAGTTTCAATTTAAATTCAAATTTTATACTTCATGCTCCCTCTCTAAAGCAGCACAAACTTCACAACACAATTCCACATTATCCATGGCCTTTACTCCTTAGTTGATTATGTCCTCAAATATGCTCTCTCAAGTTCTTTTACAAAACTTCATTCCTTTACACAAAAATCCTTCTAACAATACATGTCTCATTCAGAATTGAAAATAAAAACAAATACCTTACCTCTGACCTATATTCTTTGTTAATTGTCATTAAATTTCAAAAAATTCCTTCTGTAATTTCTAATTTTTGAACCTTCATTTATTAATAGACTCTTATGCTATAACTATTCAATTCCTTGCCTCATTCACTCAAGAACACAATGGTCCTTTGTTACAGCTTCCCCTACTCGTATCATTGTTATCAAATATTTCTATCTGCTTCAATAATTGCAAGCAAGTCCTATTTACACTATCAAAATTTAGAATAAAAAAAAAATACCTCAATACCTTTATTGATCTACTTCCAGTGCTATCAAATTTTCTTGATCTTGAAAAGAAGCAGGCTTCAACCTGCTCTGATAAAAAAAATTATGCCAATCTGGCCTTACCGAATCCATTGCTCGATACTTTTCCTCCAAACACAATCATTAATAAACCCACTTTATCAAAACCAAATAAAATCATGAAAACCCATTTTCCATTAAACATTATACAAAACAACCGACTTGTTCTACAATTCATGAGATCGGATTTTAACCGTTATAAATTTTAGCGAGGTCGGAGGTCGGGGTTTGAGATGTCTCATTAATTTTTATCTACGGGCATAACTAAGGTCGAGGCTAACTACGATAAGGATAATTTTATTGTCGAGAATGGCTATATTTCTTCATCAATAAAAAGGGTCTAACTATACAAATTCACCAACTCAATTTCCAAAGTTTCTTACTAGGTCCTACCCTTAGTCAAAGGTTAGATGGATCTGGAGAGCGGTCGAATATATAAAGTCTTATATACAAAGGGTCTACTTATGGGTCCAGGCTAACTACAAAAAATGCCCTAAACACAAAGGGCCCCAACTGTGGTCAGAACTGACCTTCCTTAAAAGCGTCCAGGACGAGAAATATTATGACGTGAATTTCTTTCTGGCTTTGAATCTATGTTGTGTAACGAACTCCCTTAAACTTAAAACTAAGTCTCACCCTTTGTTCTGTTTTTAAAAGGAATGGCCACCACTCACAGACTTCCCGTCATAGGATTATGTAGGACTATGATTTGCAAAAACAATTTTGTAACACCTCTCTAATCACTTATCAAGTTCCTTCATTTTATAGATCATTGATCGCATCATTTGACCAATGATCAAGAATATTATCGATCCAACTTATAAATTGAAGGTTTCAACCTTATATGCTTCATTCCTGCACTACTCCTATGAGTCACACTTTCTCCAAAGCTTCTAAAAAAGACTATGCAACTCATTATGCATGTTATTTTCTTACTCTCTCCAAGTGTAATCCCTTCTATACTTTAATGTAACAACCTGCAGCACATCTATATTATATCGAGATTCAACATGAATTTCAAAGATCCAATTCCATATTATAATAGAAATTTGAATTCACATGAATTGAGTTCAGAACACTCAAAACAAAGTGTCTCCTCTTATATTACTTATTTTTCACAACACTACACACAATGATTATATATGAGGCCATTGTACCTGATTTTCATGTGATCAACCTTTGATTTGGTGTTGGCTAATCTCAGCTTCCACACTCAATCTCTCCACTCTACTCTCTTTTCGCAAATATCCCCAAAAAATACATGCTCTTGGGCTACATAGTTATACAAAGGATCCTGAAACCATAATTAGTTTCTGATCCACAAAATTTTCAACAAACCTTTATCTCTAGGATCTTCTAGATCCACATATTTATCAAGAAATCTAAATGATCCTGAAACTTCTATAACTCATTCAACGTTCTCGACATCTCCTCAAAGAAAAACTATTATTACAATATTCTTCATTCTCAATCCTATTTACATAATTTCTCTATATTTCCTTAAAAACATAGGAAATGCAAATAATTAATTAATTAAACTCAATTAGGGAACTACCTCCCTTCGTAAATGAAATACCCTTTCAGACCTAGTCAAATGTGTTTAACTCGGAGATAGGATTCTCCTGCATCAGTTAGTGAATTTTATTTTGAAATAAAATACATCAATGGAAAGGAAAAAAAATCATAGTTGATGCATTCAGTAGAAGGCTACAAGTGGCTCGTGTAGCAGTTGATTACTTGTGGATTTAATATTCAATTAAATATTAAAGATATTGAGGAACAAGATGAGAATTATCACCAATTAAAAGAGAGCTTACAACAAGATATTGAAGGGGTGCTAACTGGTTTATGCTTTATTGATTTAGCTAACTAACTTGAATAGACATCTGTACTATTGCTATCTTCTGCTGTTTTAGTGTTATTTCTTGCAAGAAGCATTTTGCCTATAAACCGCTTGAATTTGAAGCTACAACCGAAGTAACAGAAGGATCCATTTAGAATCGCTTGGATTACAAGTAAGCCTCTAATCCTTTCTGTGTGTCTGCTCTGAGTTAGGAAAGGTAGTCATATAGTCTTTAATCTGTTGTTCTAGAATGTCATCTGTCTAGGGAAGTGTGTTTTATCCGTAATTCACAATTCTACCCAACAAATTGGTGACTCCACTGGGGAGAATTTATTTTAGATCTATGTGACTTAGCCTCTGATTTACTTTTTTTATCCACCTAATAGTTTTTATTCACAGAGATCTAACTTTTAAAGATCTTAATTTGCAAAAGAAGTGTGTTAAACAGTGGTGTTTTTCCTTATACACTATTCCCAACGCACTCTTGGACAGTATACAATGCTTTGCAGAGCACTGTCTCCCTTTCAGGTCTGCGTTGCAGAGCACTGTCTCCCCTTAGAGACTACTTTGCCTCCTAAAACCATCCAGATTCCCTTGAATTTGTCTTTGCAAATTGATTTAGTGTGTTTGTTGCTGTGTTTTCAAAAGTTTGAACCTCATATTGACCAGTGAATCTATATATTTCTTCTTCCTTTGAAAGAAAATTTGTTCAATGTTTGTTTAAAAACGTTTTTCTTTATCATTGACAGATTTATTTCGAAGTATTTTTACTATCGCTTTAAGCTCATATGCTTTCGAAATAGGAAATTGTCATAAATTCTTCATTTCCTGATAGGAGAAATTGTTGTTAAATTCCTCATTTTTCCTTCAAAAGAGAAATTGTTGTTTGCTTTTCTCAAAAGTAAAAGGAATTTGATTTGTTGGTTTAGTGCACTTAGTTTCTTTTCTGCATTCATGAAATTAAAGGAACTGAAAAATAAAAACTTG
Source organism: Pinus albicaulis (assembly GCA_034641835.2). Classification (NCBI taxonomy): domain Eukaryota; kingdom Viridiplantae; phylum Streptophyta; class Pinopsida; order Pinales; family Pinaceae; genus Pinus; species Pinus albicaulis. Next base: position 726,414,748 of record CM076578.1, on the reverse strand, counting down.
CATTTTCATGTAGGATTTTGTGTGTTTTGCAAAAAAGGTACAATTAGGAAATTAGCATTTAGTTTGTGTTTTCTGATTTGTTTGCTCACAAATTGATTTCTTTTTCCCTCTAGTAGCTAGGATTTTCATTGAAAAAAAACTAAAAGTGAAAGATTGCTTATCATTTTTAGTTGCATTTTAGGAATTTTCCAATACATCATCACGGTGAACCTTTGAAAGGAAAATTGTTAAGCAAGATCAACATAAAATTAATTTCAATTTACGCAACAAAGCATTGGAACCATAACAATAACATTTAGAAAGTCTAGGCTAGAGACGTGTTCCAGCATCATAAAACATAGCAGCTATCGTTAACTTGTCTATGATACATTCCGAGTATGACACTTCACTCCACGTACATAAGTACATCGTAGCTTGTCCATGTACTTTTGGGTATATCGGGCGGTGTTACAGTACGATAAGTATAAAGGGGTGCTCTCATTGTGCAGTTTCGCATCAAATAGCGCTAATACGGACTTGGGCCTCCACGTACCTTTGGGTATATTTGGGAGGACAAATTTTAGGCGCTATCCATCCATAGTGACTCGAGTTGGCCACCTTGAAAAGTATGATACACCAAACACAACATTCGGGGAGATTCCCCGCCTGTACTTCTTGGTTTTCCAAGAGGTATTCTGCAGTTCACAGTTTCTTGGTAAACCCTTTTTCCTAGCATTACCCTCTTATTTTTTTTATTTGTTTTTGGTTAAAATAAATCAATAATCGTGGAATAAAAAAACCCTTTTCCCCATCGTTCATGTAGATTAGCTTTAAAACCACTTTTACCACCAGAAGTTACTTCTGGTAGACAATTCGTACTCTAGTGAAACATCATTTTTCCATAAACCAAAGTTATCTCAAGTTGTTTCTACACATCTCGGTTCATCTACTGTTGTCGAAACGAAGTCTTCACAGCTACCCATGGTCACGATCCATCCAATCAGTGAGACCATACCTCCTGGACCCAACGTTGTTCAACCACAAATTGATCGAGATCCTGTCTCTTCTTTGCCAGAACATCTAAATCCTGAAGTCGAACAATGAAAGTTGTTCCAACCTTGTTCATCCCACAAATTTCTGTAGCCATTGAAACTCCTATATCACACACTCAACCATCTAAAATATACTTTGGGCCTGATGGTGAAATAATTCCACCTGGTTTAATTATTATTGAGCAAATCCCACAAGATGATACACCTTTAACTCTAACCCATTTTGGCGAGGACCTTTACCTGTACGAGTCTTTTCCTCAATCGACACCCTCTACTTCTGTTGAACCTACTCCTTTTCAAATTCCCGTTGATTCAAAAGGGTATGCATTTGGTCAAGCAACCATGAATGAACCAACATCTTTGGTTGGGCCAGCTATTCCAATTACGTCAGCTCCTGCCCTAGCTACCCCATCGATGTTTACAAATTCACCAGATTCATATTTTCATGGTGGCCCTATGGTCCCATCAGGTTACAAATCATTATCTGTAATTTTCTCTGGTGCATCTTCAAATCCATGGACTTTACCAATGTCATCATCCGGTATTTTAACTAGTAATCCTATCATAATTACTGAACGAATTGATTCATTATACACATCTTCAGGGCAATATCAAGTCGGTCCTTTTGGGTCTATTCCTTCAAGTACCACATCAACTAGACTCCCATCATTTGGAAAGCAATATTTTCTGTCTTATTATCCTCCTCATGCTGGAGGGCAACCCTTGGTCACCCAATATGATAGTACTCCATCACTTTTTGCTCAATCTAATGTTGAAAATAATGTTTTTCAATGGAAAGCCACTCTGCCTATCCAACCACAAATTTTTGTACGCTCATATCAACCATTTAAACCTGTTACACCCACTTCATTACCACTTTTTAATACATATTTACCCCTGTTATAGAATCAAAATGTTGTACATCAACCTTATCGATTGGGTCATTCAACTCAATACCATCAAATATTGGGTCCATAGACTCAAAATCCTTTGATTAATTTACAACAACCTATATCAGGAATCATTTTTTCACAAGCTCGTCTACCATTTTATCGGATGTCACAACCGCAACTTGGTTATACATATCAACCGAATCCAAGTTATCCTAATTTGGGTTATAACATTGGTGGACAGACCCCTTGGCAACCTCAGGCGCACATGCCTCAAACTTCTTTTCAACAAGTATCATATCCAGGTTTTGGTCAAAAGAATCCTCAAGCATTTTCTATGCAAAAAACCCCTATCTGGGTTACCAACACCAAATTCCTTATGCTGGTGCTCAACGACCCGTTGCTCAAGCAATTCCATCTTAACCTGGCTATGCTTAACCTGACCTTAATAGACAATTTCCCTTTGTTTCAACTTTAGAGTTACCATATTTAAATCGGCTAACTAATGATCCAATTAATTATGCTCCTTGGTGGTTGGTGATACCTCACAAATTACACTTGAATATTCCTAAGTTCAATGAAAACCCTAGAGAAGATCCATCGACTCATGTTATGACTTATCATTTATGGTGTTCATCAAACTCCCTGAATGATAATTTTGTTTGACTACATCTTTTTCAGCATACACTCACAGGTCCGACTGCTAAATGGTACATTGAATTACCTAGAGCTTCTTTTGACAATTTCACAGCCCTAGCTACTGTATTTTTGACACATTTCCAGTTACCCATCAGATATGAAACTGGAACGAAACTCTTGAATAATTTCAAACAGACTAATGCTACTCACATTTCTGATCATGTTCATGAGTGGCGTTGTCGTTGACGAATCGTTAAGACCTTTTTTTTGGATCAGCTCTTTGCTGAATGGTTCATTAAGTCCTTGTTACCATCTATAACTGAGGATGTGGTTAAGGGTGGCATCGTCATAGAAGAGCAAGTTATTACTCGTGCCCAATATTTAAACTTGATTTATACTCAGTCTAGCATGCTCTATGAAAAAATTCCTAACACGCTGAGATCTAATTTCAATGTTCCTCCTCAATTAAAGGAATCTCATGCTGGAGACGGCTTGAACACAACACACTAAAACATCTGATCCTACTGCTACTTCCGAAATTAATGTCGTTTCATTTGAAAAAGGTAAAGGTGACAAGCAACCAGGAAGTAAGAAAAAAGGGAAATCAAAGAAAAAGCAAAATTCTAACCTGTAGGAAAGATCATCTGATCAACCTTTTGGACCTCAGAAACCTCGATATCCATGCATAATCTGTAATGTGAAACACTTTGTTAGGGATTTTCGTCACTGTGCTGAGGTCTCAAAAATCATCAATACTTCCCATGCATCAGCTGTGTTGACAGACCCATTTCCAAATCCGGACACCAATATGGTTGCTATGGATCCAACTCCTAGTTCACAAGTGTTAATGTTATCCGTCACTGATCAGGAGATCATGTCCAAGTTATGCAAATTGCTCAAAAATGAAAGTGTTCAATAGTGGTTGCATTCTAAACAACCAGAAAGGTCTCGTCGTTGTGATGCTAGCGCAGTAAATGGTTCTCAAAACCGAGGTCATATGCGAAAGTTATTGAGGTTTGAAGTCTCCGGTAAACTCCAAAATTCAGTTGACCAAGTTTGACTTTTATAATTTGGAAAAATTTTAAAAATGATCTTCCAAGGAATATTCTGGGAATATTCCTCGAAATATTCCACAAAATATTCCATGGAATATTCCATCTGGGCAAATGATTTTCAGACAAGTGGCATCGCCTTATTTGACAGTGGTTTGACTTTTTGGAATTGGGCCAATTAAAGGGTGCCACATGGCAAGCCCGGAGGCCGCCACGTGGCCCTAGGCTAGTGGAATGTTGGGCGTATCAAAATTTTTTTTCAAGTTACAGGCTTTGAACCTAAAACCTTTTCGCAAAAAATCCCACGGCTTACCACTATACCACAATGACGGTTCTTAACATGTCACGGTGGCAGATGCTACTTATGTTTTAAAATATGATATGGAAGAAATTTAAAAGGGCTAGCCCTGACACCATGCGACCATCCCCTCCACAACCAGGAGCTAACAATGGCAATGAAACTTATCTGCCTGTAAACCATCACATATGAGCACGTCTCGACATTAAATGCGGGGTTTAGTTACAGTCAAACTTGGCGGTTTATGCGGGGAGGTCACATGCCCCTGCCCACCATTAAATATTATAGTTTGGAGTCTGAAGGTTTGGAGGGCACACCATTTTTGGTGGCCTTATCCAATTTGGCCCTTAACTAATAGTTCCTCCACATTTAGTGGGGTTTTGGGGGGACATTGGGCATGTTTTTTGGAAAAGCCATAACTCCCTCATTATTGAACCAAATTGGATGAAATTTTGGTCAATTTTGGGTCTCTTCGAAATATTGAGCACTTCGAGATAGGTTCGAATGGAGGTGATCATCAGCATATTTTTCTTCAGGGATGATGAAGGAGCCATCAGGGCCACCATGAGACAAATTCAGTTTGAGGCCTAACTAGGGGAGTTAGAGTCATTTTCCAGAGTTCCAATAGAATAAATTGGATAATTCAGATGTTATGAATCTGATGAGATGATTTTTAGAGCCTTTAGAGAATTTTTGAAGGCCGAAAATCTTTAGTAAAGTTCCATGGGTCATTAGTGCCAGCTTTGGCTAGCAGCAGTGCAGGGCTTAGAAAGAGTTGTTTGAGACCATATGCAGTGAACCAGTGGTCATTCTTGACTAAAAAAATCATTCTAAATCTATTTACATAGCTTTTAGCATGTGCTAAATACTTTTAGAGGTCGAAAACTCATCAGATACATTTTCATTAACCCTATTGCCAGGGGGTGTCGATAGGTGATTGAGGCGAAACCGGAGCAGCCGGAGGATATTTTTTATGAATTAAAAATTTATCTTGACTATTTCAGTCATTTTGGAACCAATGTAAGTGGTTTCAAAACATTTTGAGAACATTTAGAGCTTGAAAAGCTGATGTGAAGTTCTGGGCAGTCCTGGGCAAACCGTGGAGGATAGCCTATTTGGGGAATGCAGTGCTCAATTTGAGAAATTTATCAGTTGATAGTTGATTTCTGATGTGTATTGCATATAGAAGGAGCATTTTAAGTGACAAAAATAAAATTCTGATGGATTTTGTGCCATTTAGAAGCTCAGAGTAGCTTAGTGCACCGACAAAATGAATCATGTCAATAAGAGCCTAAAGTTGTTTACAAAGTTCGGATAGCCAATTGAGGGATATTTATGGTATTTTCAGTCCTTTGGATCATTTTTTTATTCATTGGAATTAAGTATTTACTTGTAAAAAAACTTACCATAATCCCAAAGAGCTGAGTCATGACGACAAAGCTCAAAGGAGACGTAGCCCACGAGATTTCGGGTGAACTCCTAGATTAAAATTGTTTTTGTGTTTAAATTATTATTTGCTGCATTATGTTTCTATCATACATGTTAAATTACAACAAGAAAAAATGAAGTTAAGACAAATAAACAGTAAAAATTCATACATCAATTTCAAGTTAATAATTCCGCAAAATTGTCAAGTACAAGCTAGATCATTTTAATTTAAACTAAGTGGTAGGTTCTTGAAATACATACAAGTTATCCAGATGATTTTCAGATCATGTTGGTATCAAAGCATAGTTTCTTGCTTGACAGAGCACTTGGTTGCTTGATTGTATAGCTTGAAAGGTGTTTAAACAGTGTAAAAGATTGACTATTTTACTATTTGCAAACTGATTGTTGTTTGAGTTTGCTTGATATTTGGGGATAGCTACTGATTAGCTAAGTCCTGGAGAGGAAAAAAAGGAAGAAATGGCATAAAGGAATCTTCCTTACCCCAAAGGACCTCAAATTCACCCTTGGAAAACAAACCCTCTTGATATTTGTTTGTTAAGAAGCTCTTGGAGTTTGTTTGTTGTTTGGCTGCTTGAATAAGAGTTTGTCTCTATAGACATTTGGTTAAAAAAGCTTTGTCATTTTTTTTTAAAAGCTTTGAGAAATTTTTTAAAGTTAATTTGTTCATTGACATCATAATGACAACTTCTACAAGTGAATTTTCCTCCTTCACAAGATTCTTCGATGATGATTTGAAGCATGACTTTATTATATTTAAGGACATGGTGTAGATTTCATTTGAGGATAAAAGAGAAAGCACTGAACTTCATGAACAGTTGTTTTCCATGAAGGAAGAGAAGGAAGAAATTCTTCAAAAATTGTATGATATGGATAAACAGCTCCATCAAGCCCAAGAGGCTTTGACCAAGAAAATGCATGAGGAAGCGGTAATCCATTCTAACTTGTCTTCACTTTCCTCATTAGAAATATGTGATGATTCTTTCGAAAATCACACGAGAGGTATAGGGTCCAAGTTAATGATTAAAATGGACTATGAAGGTAAAGGATTAGGCAAGCATGCACAAGGCATGGTTGATCCCATTTCGGTTGTGGAACGACCCAGGAATCTTGGTCTTGGTTATGTGCAATTTAATGGCGAACACTCCAAAAACATGAGAGCATGTGAGGCTATTTCAAAGAGAACATTTATTCCAAGTTCTAAGATGCAAATATGTCAAATTTGTTTCAAAGATGATTTCCATTGCTTTAAGCCTTTGCTGTAGCAAGAAGATGGTAGACATGCAGCTTATGGCGAGCATGCAAGTTCATACAGTTTTCAGCACAAGAATGATGATGTTAGTTTGAAAATTAAAGTTGTAGCCTCTACTAGTTCATCTTCTCATGAAGACAAAAAGGATGAACATTCAAAGTAGCACAAGAGGTATAGACCTTCTCATGATCAATTAGATTATGTTTCTGCAAAGAATGATAACTTTGCATGCTTAAATGGAAGAAATATTTGTTGTACATATTGTGGTCAATTTAACCATGATGTTTCGAGATGCTAGATGACGAAGAAAGCATACAGGAAGCAGATGAGGCAAAGACAAATTTCAAAGAAGGTGCATAATTTTTGCACATTTTTCCAAAAGAGGGGACATGTTGTCTCCCATTGTTGGACTTTGCATCCAACTAGTCATCCAAAGCACATGTGGCAAGAGGACAAAAATATTGGCACAAGTGGAACTAAGGATTCCATTATCGATGTGAAAATGGAAGATTCACATGAAGAAGTGTTGAAGCAGCAAAATTCGCTATCGAGGTGTCTTGGAAAGAAGCGGATGGACTTATTAACACAGTAAGAAATACTCCTTTGTACATATGCACATTTTGGTTGTATACATGTATTTTTGTTGAAAATTTTGATGCAAGATTGCATATACTATTCAGTTGAAGGAACTTGTTTGTTGTTGCAAAATTTCGCCATGGAAGTGTAAAAGATGAGTATGATACTCACTTATATGGCAGCAATATCTTTTAGTTCAGATCTTATAGTCACCCACATGTTTTTGGAATTATGTACTTGTTGGTAGTTGAAAGGAAGAGTTGAAGGTGTACATGTGCAATATCGATTGTGTTGCACACTTTTTACATTGATTTTGTGTCAATTGTATAGCACATTTTATGAAGACTTGTTGTTGATGTCGCATGTTGCATGAATTATGTTTGAGCCACCTTGGATCATTGATCAAGGCAGCGATGTACAGTTTATTTTTGCAAATTTCTCGCCAGAAATTTTATAGAGTGAGTGCAAGAAAGACAGCTCTTGATAGGAGGATAAATGCATCAAGGAAGGGAAGTGTGAATTGCTTTCTAGTTGTGGTTCAAAGTCACTAGCCATGCACGGCAAGTGTTTGGAGGTTGAAGAGAAGAGGGTGCAGTACTCTCATTTGTTGTACAGATCAGTTTCAGTATTCCAGAGAGCTTTTGGGGTCCAAAATCTTCTCATTTGGGAGGTGTGATTAGGAGATCATGTCCAAGTTATGCAAATTTCTCAAAAATGAAAGTGTTCAATAGTGGTCGCATTCTAAACAATCGGAAAGGTATCGTCTCTGCGATTCTGGCACCATGAACGGTTCTCAAAATGAGGTCATATGCGAAAGTTATTGAGGTTTGAAGTCTCCGGTAAACTCCAAAATTCAGTTGACCAAGTTTGACCTTTATAATTTGGAAAAAAATTTAAAAATAATATTCCAAGGAATATTCCGAGAATATTCCTTGGAATATTCTGAGAATATTCCTCGAAATATTCCATGGCATATTCCATCTGGGCGAATGATTTTTGGACAAGTGGCATCTCCTTATTTGACAGTGGTTTGACTTTTTGGAATTGGGCCAATTAAAGGGTGACATGTGGCAAGCCCAAAGGCCACCACGTGGCCCCAGGCCAGTGGAATATTGGGCATATTAAAACATGTTTGCAACAAATCCCACGGCTTACCACTATACCATAACGATGGTTCTTAACATGTCACGGTGGTAGATGCTACTTATGTTTTAAAATATGATATGGCGAAAATTTAAAAGGGCTAGCCCTAACACCATGTGACCATCCCCTACGCAACCAGGAGCTAATGATGGCAGTCAAACTTATTCGCCCATAAACCATCACATACGAGCACGTCTCGACATTAAATGTGGGGTTTAGTTACAATCAAACTCGACGGTTTATGCGAGGAGGTCACATGCCTCCAACTAGCATTAAATATTATAGTTTGGAGTCTAATGGTTTGGAGGGCGTGCCATTTTTGGTGGCCTTATCCAATTTGGCCCTTAACTAATAGTTCGTCCACATTTAGTGGGGTTTTGGGGGGACATTGGGCATTTTTTTGGAAAAGCCATAACTTCCTCATTATTGAACCAAATTGGATGAAATTTTGGTCAATTTTGGGTCTCTTTGACCTCCTGAGTGCTTTGAGATAGTTTTGATGTCGAATGGAGGTGATTTTCAGTAGATTTTTCTTCAGGGAAGACGAGGGAGCCATCAGGGCCACCATGAGACAAATTCAGTTTGAGGCCTAACCAGGGGAGTTAGAGTCCTTTTCCAAAATTTCAATAGTCTAAATTGGATAATTCAGATTTTCTGAATATGATGAGATGATTTTCAGAGATTTTATAGAACTTTTGAAGGCCAAAAAGCTTCAGTAAAGTTCCAGGGGTCATTAGTGTCAGCTTTGTCTGGTAGCAGTGCAGGGCTTAGAAAGAGCTGTTTGAGACCATATGCAATGAACCAGTGGTCATTATTGACTGAAAAAATCATTTTGAATCTATTTACAGAGGTTTTAGTAAATGTTAAATAATTTTAGAGGTTGAAAACTCAGCAGAGACGTTTTCATTAACCCTAGTGCCGGGGGTGTTGATAGGTGATTGAGGCGAAATCGGAGTAGTTGGAGGCTATTTTTGATGAATAAAAACTCTATCTTGACTATTTCAGTCATTTTGGAACCAATGGAAGTGGTTTAAGAACATTTTGAGAACATTTAGAGCTCGAAAAGCTGATGTGAAGGGAAACCATGGGCAAATCGTGGAGGATAGCCTATTTGGGGAAAGAAGTGCTCAATTTGAGCAATTTATCAATTGATAGTAGATATATGATGTGTATTGGATAAATAAGGAGTGGTTTAAGTGATAGAAATAGGATTTTGAGGGATTTTGTGCCATTTAGAAGCTTAGAGTAGCTTAGTGCACCAACAGAAGGAATCGTGTTAACAAGAGCCTAAAGCTGTTTACAAAGTTCGGATAGCCAATTGATGGATATTTATGGTATTTTTCAGTCCTTTAGATCATATTTTTATTCATTGGAATTAAGTATTTACTTGTAAAAAAACTTATCATAATCCCAAAGCACTGAGTCATGATGACAAAGCTCAAAGGAGACGTAGCCCATGAGATTTCGGGTGAATTCCTAGATTAAAATTGTTGTTGTGTTTGAATGATTATTTGTTGCATTATGTTGTTGTCATACATGTTAAATTATAGAAAGAACAAATGAAGTTAAGACACATAAACAATTAAAATTCATACATCACTTTCAAGTAAATAATTCCGCAAAATTGTCAAGTAAAAGCTAGATCATTTTAATTTAAACTAAGTGGTAGGTTCTTGAAATACATACAAGTTATCCAAACCAATTTCAGATCAGTCACAAAACCTTCAAAATATATTTTGGTGTCGATGCGAAATAAATATTATGGTAGTCAGACCACTAATTAACCTACTACCTCGACAATGAATCCATCTACAGAATCAGTACCGCCTACTGTTATTCCAGAATTGACAATCAAGCCACCAAAGGGAGTAATTCAGAAATCAACATATAATCCTCGAGCAAGAGTTTCACAAAATTATAACATAGTTGAAGATTTGGCTCAATCCCCTTTAGCTATGTTTGCTCTTGAGGTATTGCAAAATTGTCCCTCCCAAAAACAGGTTTTATTGTCGGCTATTAGTGGAATTGATCCAACTGATTCTAATGTTGTCATCTTCAATCATACGGGCTATATGCCGCAAATACCAGCAAAATTGGAATTCTCCATACAAGTAAATGTTCTAAATCACCTTATTCATCACACTTTTATTGATGAGGGAGAATCTACATGCATTATGTCTCTAAATTGTTGGAAGTCACTTGGCTCGCCACGCTTATCACAATCATCAACGACATTGAAGGCATTTGAAGGACGTACATATAAACCTTGTGGTATTATTAATAATCTACATGTCGAACTAGGGGGGGAAATAGTGAATATTGATGTTGAGGTTGTTGACGGACCCCTTGACTATAATATTTTACTTGGAAGGCCATGGGTATATGCAATGATTTCCATCGTTTCTACATATTTCAGAATGATTTCCTTTCCACGTAAAGGTAAAATCACAGTCATTATTCAACTATCCTTCTTTGCTTCTGCTTCACAGGTAACTCGATGCGTTCCGTTTTTTCACATACCCCAACTAGAACTTCAGAACATTGGTGTAGGAATCTTAAAGGATTCCACTCTTATGGGAACCATTGCATTACCACCACTCGCGACGTCGGCAGAAATTGCAAGTATAGAGACCTGCTACATGATCTCTTCCACTCTATCTGGCTTAAGAAGAGTACGGGTGGTTCTAAAATTTCTACGTTGGATGAATTTTTACCGCCTGTCCCTATTGAGCTGGCATAGAAATCAATCTATTTAGCTTGGGCGGAAAATCTGAAATCAGCTTCGTCGAGTGTTTGGGTTTATCGTTCCTTAGATTTTGGTACTCCATCTGATCCATTTTCCTCAATGTTCTTGACAGATGTGAATATTTTGGAAGCCATGATGTTAAAAGGAGAACCATGGGAAGATCATCATCATCGTACCCATCTTCCTAATAATGAAGAAAATAATCTTAGTGAACTATATCACCCATCCATCAAAAATTTCTTTTCGAACTATTTTCCCATTAATGCAATTGATTTCGAGCAAAATCTGTCAAATATTGAAGAAACCATTTCTATCAATATTTCGACCAAACCTAGCATTGTAGAGAATATTCATGTTGGTGTATCTTGTTCTCCATCAGAACTCGAATCATATCGCTCTCTCTTTTGTGAATTTCGTGACGTATTTTCTTTGCTTTACGAGGAAATTCCAGGCATAGATACTAGTATAGTTGAACACACTATTAATATGTATCCTGATGTCAAACTGGTGCATCAACGACTTCATCCTATTCATCTGAAGAAAGCTGCTGCCATCAAAGAAAAAGTTGAAAAACTTTTGCGTGCTGGTTTCATTTACCCTGTTCCGCTAATTGAGTGGGTTTTCAATATCGTTCCTATTATGTGTCTTAACTTCATTTGTTCCTGTCGGGATGTCAATCTTGCTTGTCCAAAAGACAACTATCCTACTCCATTTATCGACTAGATTATTGATGATTGTGCTAGATGTGAAATATTTTCGTTCATGGACAGATTTTCCGGCTACAATCAAATCAATATCCATCCAGACGATCAACATAAGACATCATTCATCTGTCCCTGGGGCACATTCGCTTATAGGAAAATTTTGTTTGCCTTAAATAATGTTGGGGCAACTTTTCAGAGAGCAATGGATTAAGCTTTCAATGGCATCAAGCACATTGTTCAACCATATCTAGATTATTTACCAACACATTCATGAAATCAAACTGATCACCTTATGCATTTGAGAGTCATTTTCTTACGCTGACGACATTACAAAATATGCCTCAATCCACATAAATGTGTGTTTTTTGTTGGTTTTTGTCATTTGCTTGGATTTGTAGTCTCAAAAGAAGGGATTTGAATCGACCCATTGAAGGTTCAAGCCATTCTTGATTTTCCTGCGCCATCAAACTTACTTCAGATACCTACTCTGGTTGAGCTTCTCTGTGACCTTCCTTCTGATAGTACTGAAATTACGTCGGAACCATAAATTCCAAACGAGTCTCTGTTTCTGATTGGATCATCTGATCCTTGGTATGGGGATTTCATCATTTATCTCCAAACCCAAACTTTTCGACCTAATACCGCTCGCTTTGAACATCGATGTATTCGATACCAAGCCAAAGATTATCTGATCGTCGGTGATACACTTTACTGTCGTGGTGTCGATACCATTTTAAGGAGGTGCCTCACTCATGAGGAAGACGACAAAGCGTTAAATGATTGTCTTGTTGGGGCTTGTCATGGACATTTATCTAGATATGATACTCTGCGCCGGTTACTTTTGGCCTACTAATTTTCGAGACTGCATCCTCACGGTCAAAAGTTGTCATGCATGCCAGATTTTTTATCATAAGATCCATAAAACACCAGCGCCAATGCATCCTGTTGTCTCTGTTGGACCATTTACGAAATGGGGTATTGACTTCATGACCTGTAACCATCCTTCATCTAGGGGGCATGGTTACATTATTTTTGCAGTCGACCATTTTACCAAATGGGTCGAAGTAATGCCTACATTAATCAACACAAGACAGACAACTGCATTGTTTTTCTTTAACCACGTTATTGCATGGTTTGGGGTTTCACAGGCTATAGTTACAGATCATGGGAAGCATTTTCACAACCACGTGATGTCTGAATTGACTGCTAAGTTAGGATTGTCACATGATAATTCTACTCCTTATTATCCACAATCGAATGGACAAGTTGAGGCTGTTAACAAAATTCTTAAACGAACGCTTCAATGAATGATAGGAGTTCGTAAAAGAAACTGGAATTTGATCCTGTACTTCGCCTTGTGGGCTTATCTAACCTCGGTGAGAAACATGACTGGATTTACTCCTTTTCAATTGGTGTATGGTCTGGAAATTATCTTACCAATCTAATGCGAAATATCATCATTAAAACTCGCAATAGACTTGTTACCTGACACCTCAGAAGAAGAAGCACGTCTCCTTAACCTCATCCATCTTGATGAAACACGCCGTGAAGCCCAATTGGTCAACGAAGCGCATAAGATATGTATAAAGGCGCAATACGACAAAAATGTCTAGCCTCGCATCTTCTCAGAGGGCGACTTGGTCCTTTTTTATGATCAAGAAGCTGATGTAATAGGTATAGCAAAATTTGAGCCATTATGGTATGGCCCCTATATTGTCAAAACATTTCTTGCTAAGGGTGCCTATGAGTTATTTGATTACGATGGAATTCCATTGCCGCAGCCTAAAAATGGGTTGTATTTGAAACGTTATTATGCTTAATCATGAGCGTAGTAAAATTTTGTATTATATTATATATATGTTGTTGATTTGCATTCACTATCTTAATTTGTTTTTAGAGTTTTCTTAACGTTAGTAATCCACTTTACATTTCATCACAGATGTCTAAACCTTTGAAACCATTTGTTGGATATGTTGATGGTGCTAGTCGTAGTACACAGAATCTATCCTTTGCAGTGTGGGCCATTTTCGCTCCGAATGACGAGTTAGTGATTTTTCATGGGATTTGTATTGGTAGATTGAAGAACAATATCGCTGAGTATAGCGAGTTGATCGAACTTCTCCCTGATGCCATTTCATTTGGTATTAACCACATAATCATAAGGTTAGACTCACAACTTGTGGTATTACAAATTACTAGTGTTTATACTGTTAGAAATCCAACACTTCTTAGATTGTTCCTAAGAGTTCGACTTTTGGAAAAATCTTTTGATTTTATTCAATATCAATACATTTCCAGGAATTTGAACACATTGACCGATTCATTAGCTAATCAATTTTTAGACAGACATTTGCAACATATGTAAAGAAAACTTTCACATAATTGAATAGGATTACACAATAAACATAGGAAAAACTCTGAAATCATATAGATAAATAGTTATAGGTTTTTACAAAATTTGTACCCAAGACACATTGGTCATCTGACCTCAAAATGTTTGCAAAATGTCACAAGTAAACTAGTGGTGCTCATGGTAACATGCTATAGATCTAGCTGTCCTACGAAGTAACCACATCCAATGGTTAGGAACCCCAAAAGTGTGTCACTGCAGTTGCATAGGAAGTTCTTCGATCTAGAAATCTAGAATCTTGAAGGTCAAACCTTCTATGTGCTACTGAACCTCAGTCAGAGTCTCAACCAAATCAAGATCTTGAAGGGTTGCTCTCCCAACATCCCTCTCTGCTGGTACATCTGCTTCGCACTCCGGTTCCACTACTGGTTGAAGACAACCAACATCTGCATTACATCAAACATTTATTTTAGTCTTGGAAAGAAATCAAAACACAAAAACATTGTATAAACCTTAGAAAAATCAAAAAACATGGTTAAAAAATTCTTACCTGTTGCACCCCATTGAGCACCTTCTGGTAATGCTAAATCTAGATCTCCTTGAAAATCAACGCCTGCATATTCGTACTCATCGATGGAGACAATCTGTCACCGGAACTAGGCAAAGAATTCAGTAGAGAACACAAAATTCGATTGGCCAGCATGCCAACCCATGAGTTCTACCCATCTCTACATCCGAGGATCTCTACGACTAGCTATATCCAGTGTCACATGTTATGGTTGCATAAGTGGAATCCATTCCAAAGTGAAGGATATAAAGATATAACCATATCTAAAATTCTTCGTCCTTCCTCCCTTTGCTTTTTTCAGTTGTTCCTTTGTCTGAGATAGAACGGCTTAAGATCAGTTGAAGACTGTTGGCTCCATACACTCTAGCGCATACTGCATGTTGGAAACACGATTGTCGTTAGACCAAAACCCGCAGGCATTAGTCTCCGCTACAATCGTCAGAGTTAGGATCCATGATAGGCGGTTAGTCCATGTCGTGAAACACACGGGGAGCGTTGAACCCAATTTCCAACAATCTCCCCCCCAACACGAGCCGGTTGAGTTTCGAACTCGAGACCTATCGCTCTGATACCAATTGTTGGAAACATGATTTCCGTTAGATCAAAACATGCAGGCATTAGTCTCCACTACAATCACCAAAGTTAGGATCCATGGGAGGCAGTTAGTCTATGTCGTGAAACACACAGGGAGCATTGAACCCAATTTCCAACACTGCATATATGATCTATTCTCTATGTGTAGTGTAACGATGCTGGCAAGTTTAGTGATCATGAAAAGAATAGTTCTTAAACGCAAATCTATGACATCTTGGATGTTTATTTTTCCATATTTGCTATGTTCTACCCCTGGATAACAATACTACAGAATATAATCCCTCACTTTCTCTCCTCTAGTGGTAGACCCTGAGAGTGAAATGGGAAAACATCTTCTCACAAAACCTATGAGAAAATACACATCCTCAACTGTTACGGGAACCACTTGGTTCTTAATATGAAATGCCTCTATCGCTGGATCCCATGCTCGAACTAAGAACTCCAAGAGTTCTATTTTTTGCCTCATCCTGGACAATTTGAAGTACTTAAGAATTCCACAATCTCTTAGGGCTCTTACGGTACCTGGATCATTCAAGACAATCATATCTTGTTCTTCATGTTCTCTTTCCCTCCATGTAATCGTCATTATAATCTGATGGAAACTTTAAATACAACCATAAGGTCCATTAGATTCCATTTATTGCAAAAAAAAAGAAAATTTTGGGCATTATGAGAAAATCAAAAACTTATGCTGCACCCAATGCACTCCCTAATAAGAGACAATGTGTTGCACAAAGAAGTACCCTTCATTGTACCTGCTATGTAATGTAGGTTTCTACATTTAGGGGTGTGTTTCCCTCATTTTAGGCAGAATTTACCCTCTAAAAATTTGCAGAAATTGGAGATGAATTGAATACCAAATGAAAGAGGAGGTTCATGGCACTAACCTGGATCAAACGGCGATGAAATCTGTCCACAGACACGATCACAATCAGCAGCTAAAGCTTGGGGGAAAAATTAGGTTCAAAGCTCCAAAATACAAATGGTAACTATTGAATGGTAAAAATGAATAGTGAAACTACTTTTAAATAGTCATTTAATTATTTGCAAGTTAAATTTATTGCTATGACTATAGTTTTATTATGTTTTTATCATGAAACAGGTATTTTTAATCCATTTGATGTTGTTTTGAATAGGAAATACAACTGATGAATAGATTAGTCATGAAGATTTATTTCAAAGAATGAATTGACCACAAAGCATACTTTTTCTCCTTATTTTTCAAGCTTTGTTAAAAACGAAAAAGGATTTGAAGTGCACTTTTATCTCTTTTTTTAGCTTCGATAACAACGAAAAAGGAACCCCTGGAGTCTTCTTTCATCTCTTTGTAGACTCTGATAATGTGAAAAGATCATCAAGCACTTGTCTTTTCGAGCTCGTAAAAGTAAATGAATTGATATCTACTTAGTATAAGTTTAACCCTTTTCCGGACTGAGATAGATTATTTACGAAAAAGGAATACCTTGGTTAAACATGACCAAAGAGGTTCTCTCAGATATCATTTTACACTTTTTCGGAACTGAGCGACAAATTTACGAAAAAGTACTTATGGAGTTTTCTTTCGTCCTCGTTTTCAAACTCTCTAAATATGAAAAAGGATCGGGCTGTCACTGTCGTTAAGCTCATTAAAACATAAAATAACGACGGGCTTGTCAATCATGGAAAGAATCGAGTTTCATTCGTCACTAGACTCGTTAAATTATTAAATAGTTATACTTTATTCGCTCGAATGGTTGAATTATTGATCAAGAAAATGTTATCCTCCTAAAGCTTGTTAAAAAATAAAGAGGTACTGGTCGACAAATGACTAGGGAAAATTTGGGAAAAGTGAGCAAAATTTCTTTATAATAGCAAGTCGCTCTTGAACACGACACTTCCTTCACTCCATGTCCGTGACTGTTTTGGTTGGGTAATCATCTTGACGGTTCATTCATACCTATGGTTCATCATACCTTCACTTCTGTTTTGGGTCAATGCTACCAACTAATCACAGTGTCACCGATATGTTCAAGAGAAGTCATCCAGTGAATAAACACATCCTTTTGCAATACTCATAAGCCTTCATTCTCATGACCGTCATCCTTGAAAATTGCTATATCAAGTCATACACTTGTCTCTGAAATCAGTATCTCTTGTTTCGCAATAAGGTGAATTCTTGTTGAAGACAAATAAATATCCAGGAAGTTCACTTAGAAACATCAGATTCCAGTACCATGAGGCTTGTTACAACATCGACAAGGTCCTCACTTCCGGACCTTTGACTGAAAGATTTTGTTTGGCGTTCGACATCAAATCAACTATTATCACCTTACAAAATGTATTGCAATACCTTGAGGGCCATTTTTGTTAATGATGGTTCTCTCACGTTTGTTAACATCTCACATCATTGGCTGGCAATCAAACGATGTCTTTCCATGTTTGACGAAAAATCATATATTCGCATGGCTAGACTTGTACCCCAATGATCGAGTGAACGAGATAAGAAGACCCTGGATCTAGTTTCAGCCACATGGGCTACGATTTCAGGATTTTTTTACACATCATCTGTATGGTGACCTTGCATATAGATTGTCATTCAAACATGGGCCTATATCTGTAGGCATATCTACATTGGGAAACATTCCATTGTCGACGAATTTCTGAATTATCTACATGTTATTAGATTGTTTATTTGTTGAACATGGGAATGCCTACCCTCAACAATTATGATCAAAGAGGATATATCATGATGTAATGTATTTTAATATTGATGCAGGTGACCACTTCGCTTCATCTCTAGCCTATCATAGTGTAAAAAATCTCAATCAAATGTTTTTATTATTTTTACCTCATGCTTTAGGGGGCAATTGTTATGGGTCAATTTGGGCATCAGTCCCAATGACCTAGTTAACTGGGCATCATCTCTAGGACCAATTACTAAGGGTCTATCATTCCCTATCATTTCAAGTTGCTACATGCCCTAAGGCAATAATAAGACAAATCAAGCATGAATTTCATCAAGCAAAGGTTTCCAAGGTTTGAAGTTTATTATATAGCATATGAGAGCTCACCAACGCTGCCTCTAAGGGGACTAAGTGCGTTGCATATGCAGGTAGCCCCATGCAAGGCTACTCTGCAAAGAACTTCATGACATTTATGGGTGAGTTGGTCACATTGGGAGTGAAATTATCATTGTTCCGAAATCTCCACTTGGCCAGTGCCTTATAGAAGAGTTCACATGTGTCAAGCTTCGAATCCAAGTGTCCATTTGACATCTACATGATTGGGAACATGTCTTGCCTATTATTGGAAATTCATTGACTACAAAACAACCTTCAGCTCCTCTATAAATTGAGCACATATCTAAGTGTTTGAGAGGGAAAATTTTGAGTAGAGAAATGCTGGTGGATTTTCAATTGAGAGAGAGATTTGTGTAACAGCTGCTGGAGAGATTTATATTGTAATGAGTTTGAGGATTGTTGTTGGAAGGGTCACTTAAAATCAGTCATTTGGTTGTAACCTCTCCTTCTATCATCAATAACAATACAACTTGATTTTCCCTTTATGCATCTGTATTGGCTTTGATTTTCCATATTGTAAGATCTTAGTTCATGTATATGGTTTATGCTTTACTGATTTAGCTAACTAACTTGAATAGACATTTGTATTATTGCTATCTTCTATTGTTTTAGTGTTCTTTCTTGAAGGAAGCATTTTTCCTATAAACTGCTTGAAGTTGAAGCTACAACGGAAGCGACAGAAGGAGCCATTTAGAAGCGCTTGGATTACAAGTAAGCCTCTAATCCTTTTTGTGTGTCTGCTCTGAATTAGGAAAGGTATTCATATAGTCTTTAATCTATTTTTCTAGACTATCATCTATCTAGGGAAGCATGTTTTATCCGTAATTCACAATTCTGCCCAACAGGTATAATACCCATTTTTAAAATTAGAGGAAATTTTATTTTTAAAAGTTAACATTGAATTTCCATGTCATAATGCGTAGGCAAATCAAAATCCTTTAAAATTCAAAAGAGATACAGGTGTGTTTAGGCGCCAACAATTTTTTTAATAATATTTTTTACATACCTTAAGTGTGAATGGTGCTCAAGTGACCAAAAACTACATTAAATATTAAAAATAAAATTAATATCTTATTTTATAAAATTTATAATCTAGATAATTTTTTTAATGAAGGGTAAATCATGAGTTGAGTGGCTTTTTAATGACATGTAACCAATTTAAATCTTAAATTTACCTTTTTTTAAATTAAATTTTATTCATTCTTGTGTAAATAAATTAATTTAAATATAAAATATATATGCAGTTATTTTGATAAAAGTAACTTTATTTGGGCAATTTAAATTTGAACTTAAACTTAATTTTAATTTTAATTTTTTAATTTGAATTTTATTAAATCTTCTGTTAATATATATATATATATATATATATATATAGACACTCACACACATCTATTTGTTTTTAATGACATGTAACTAATTTATATTTTAAATATAATTTTTTAATTTAAATTTTATTGAGTCTTGTGTTAACAAATTAACTTAAATATAAAATATATATACAATTATTTTGATAAGCGTGACTTTTCTTTAGGTAATTTTGAAAAAAATAAAATAATAGAAATGATATATTAAAAAAATGTCTACATGGCATTATTTATTAATTTCCTAATTTTTTCTTAGGTGGTTATTTTTGAGTTGAAATTTCCTTTAATGTGTTTGCTGGCTAAGCAGTTGTAATTGTAAATAGAAACAAATGTAAAGAGTTGTGTATACAAATCTCTTATAAATTTTTTGTTTTTGTATAGAACATCGAGGATGATGTTCCTCTAAGGGAGTGGGTATTGTGACAACCCTTGTATCTAACCCTCTTGTAAATATTTTTATGAATTGTAATTCGTGTGAATTATGTGGAATTGTAACACATTGACTCGCTAAGATGGGACACAGATTCAAAGGTCCGCAACACCAGGATATTTATTTTAAACCCAAGCCTTGCATCTATTCCATCATCTAAATCCCCATTAGTTTTTTAACATTCTTGTGTAGTCATTGAATGGAAAATATGGGCCTCCTAAGTGCAAGATGAGTTTTCATACTTGTTCTTGTAGCTCGTGTTGACAAGGCGAACATGTAAAATGGAAGAGGAAGAGACAAAATAGGGAGAGAGGTAAGGGGAGTATTCATTCTGTAGAACTACGGATCAAGGGATGAAGTGTGAAGAGAGAGAAGGGGATGTAGAGTAGATTCTGGCAGTTGTTGTTATCTGCTTGGAAGACTTTATTCCTTTCAAGTTTTGTGTTATCTTTTCATGGCATGAATTCCCTATGTTTTTCGCTAAGGCTTGCATTGCACTTGTGTGTTGTTTTATTGAGACAAGAATATGCCATGTGTTTTTTTCCAAGGAGAGTTCGGTGGATTTGTGATACTCAGATGCTTGCTGAGCGTATAAACCTATAATAACATTTTCATTGATAAACCACCTGAGTTGTGGCTTACCTAGAGGCTAATAAACCCCTGGGAACTTATGGGTTTGATAAAATACTATTAGGATGAGACACCTAGGTGCTTGTTGAAAGGAGTTGATAAGCCCCCAAGTGCTTGCCTTGGGCTTTATAAACCACTTGTGTGCTTACTCAGTAGGCTAATAAACCACCTAGACAGTGGGCTATTGACTCCTATAGTAACTATTCTAGCTGATAAATCTCCCATTGTGCTCATTATCCTTCTCCTGAATTGAGTTGAGACTCTTGTACCTTGGTAGAGCCCTTATGGTTGTAGTTTCACTGATTTAAGAGTTCATGTCGTGTTGTAATTGATATTGTTGAGAAATCACTTGAGAAGCAAAATTTGCTTCTTATCCGGTTAAATGGATATTGGTGAGAGAGCTCCTAAGAAATTACCTTCTCAGACAATGAATCTAGCTCAGGGGTGGTTGACTGCAAGAAATATTTCAATTCATTTCGCCTACAGTTGGGTGGAGAGGTGAAGTCCCACCCTCAGTTTCTAGTCATTTGAATATAATAATATAATTTGCTTACTTGTATACTTAATGCATTGAAAAGTTAACATTGTTGCTATGTGATACATACATGCACTAATACTATAAATGGAGGAATACATTATCCTTGTATGTATATGATGAGACTCTTTACATATATGTGTGTGTAATTATCATGGTTATAAGGGGCTTAAAGGCCTTTTTTTAAACTAACACATTCATGATGCACAAATATGATCAGATGGTCATATGTGGTTGTTGAATGTGGTTGACTATGCTATTACAGTGTGTGAATTCCATCAACTGGTATGTTATGGATATTGAGACTCTTTTCGTGTTTGAGACTGTGATCGTCTTTTCTGAGTAGGGATTGAGTATATTATGCCATATGGTGTGTTAAATGGATGTCATCAAAAGTTATCTAATTGATGAGAAATCTAGGTCGATGTTTGATCTAGAGGGCATTGACCAATTACATAAATTAATCTTACTAATTGTCGGCCTAGACAAAGGTTTTCACTAGCTAGCAACATTAAGTCTCTACTGGCCCAGATTAGGGTCTTGTCTAATCATGTTAAGTTGTTTGGTTAGGTCATCATATCTGAGCTTTTATAGTCATGGTAATTCAATTGGTTGGGTCATTTCGAATGATCTTGTATAGTCATGGTAATTTGACTAGTTGGGGCATTCGACTAATCTTGTCTAGTCATGGTAAATCAATTGGTTGGGTCATTTTGACTGATCCTGTCTACCCAAGTTAAGTCAACTTCTTGTGTTAGGTTGGCCAATAGTGTTAGGTTGATTCATTGGGTTATGTCAAAAGGCACTTGAGTAGCTGAGCATGGTGGTGGATTAGAGGGTTCCAATGTATCTTCTCCCATTTCCTCATCTTCTTGTTTGACGTTGCTGGTTAGTGTTTCCTTTTTTTTCCATCTATTGAGTTGCCTACTCATTTTCTATGATTTGTAGCCTCTTCTCTCCACCTGTAATTTCATTATTTTTTAACTTTTGAAGGAATGCATGCCAATTTTTTTTATTCTCAACTATGGAGGTGGAGTCCCTAGAGCCCTTTTTGGCTATTTTCTTTAAATTGGTTATTTGTGAAATACATCTTGATTCGAAGTTTGATTTCTTGAAAAACGTGTTGAACTTAGTTTGGAGGGAAATTCCAGAATAAATGACACTATTCATGACATCTACGACACCTAAATGAGATTTTCTTGTAATTAATTGGTTACTCCCATATTTCATCTTCGATGCTCAACTAGATGTTGGATGGAAGGGTTTATATATGTATAGGTAAGGGCAAAGTTTTTCATAAGAAGCGTAATGACTCTTCTTAGTGGTTTTCAAGATTATAACAAAATTCCCAATGGTATTGCCAATACACTCTAGGATTTATGGATCCCAAATTTCTTGTGGAATGGAATTAAGGTGAATATAGATAGGAGTTGAATGTGACAACCCTTGTAGATAACCCTCTTGTAAATAACAATATGAATTGTAATTCATTTAAATTATGTGGAATTGTAACATATTGATTGGATGAGATGGGACATAGATTCAAAGTTTTGTAGGAGGAGGAGATTTCTTGTAAACCCAAGCCTTGCATTTATTGCATCACCTAAATCCATGTTAGTTTTTGAAATTTATATGTATTCATTTAGTGGAGGATATGGGCCTCTTGGGTGGAGGATGATTCTGCATATTTGTTCTCATAGCTCGTTTTGACAAGGTGAAAACATAAAAATGAAGTGGGAGAGATAGAAACATAGAGAGAGGGATGGGGGGTATCCATTATATGGACCCAAGGATTAGGAAATGAAGTGAAAAGAGAGAGTGGTGGACACAAAGTGGAGTTTGTAATTTTTTGTGATATGCCTGGAAGACTTGATTCCTCTTAGGGTATATGTTTTATGCTCATGGTATGGATTAACTATGTTTTTGCTAAGGCATGCATTATGCTTATGTGTTGTTTTACTGAGACCTGGGTGTATGATGTGTGTTATTTTCCAAAGAGAGTTTGGTGGAGCTCTAATATCGACGTGCTTTTTTATATGAAAAACCAGTAAGGTATTGTTCAATGATAAACCATTTTATTCATGGCTTTCTATGGGGATGCTAAACCATTAAGAACTTGTTGGGTTGATAAACTATTGATAGGTTAGGACACCCAAGTTCTTGCTAAAAGGAGTTGATAAAACAACAAGCACTTGACTTGGGGATGATAAACCACTTGTTTTATTACTTGTTAGGTTGGTAAACCACCTAGATAGCTGGCTTTTGAATCCTGCAATAGCTAATCTAGTTGATAAACCTCCCATTGTGCTCACTATCCTTCTCTAGAATTGAGTTAAGACTCTTTATTCCTTGATCAAACACTTATGGTTTTATTTTCACTAATTCTAGAGTTTCTATGGTGTTATAGTTGTGGGCTATTGAGAAATCACTTAAGAAATGAACTATGCTTCTTATCTAGTTGACTGGTTGTTGGTGAGAGAAATCCTGATAAATTACCTCCTTAGATTTTGAATCCAACTTGGGGGTGGTCGAACGCAAGAACTATTACAGTGAAATTGGCCTATGGATAGGTGGCGAGTTGAAGTCCCACTCTTCATTTCTATCCATTTGAAGATATTAATATAATTTTCTTACTTTTATACTTGATGGATTAAAAATATGAACATTGTTGCTATGTTATACATACATGTACTAGTATTGTAAATGGAGGAATACGTTATCCATGTTTGTTTATGATGAGACACTTTATATATAGATGTGTAATTTTCATGGTTATATGGGGCCTGGAGGCCCTTTTTTTAAGCTAGCACATTCATGATGCACGGAGTTGATCATATGGTCCTATGTGACTATGGAATGTGGCCGATCGAGTCCTTACATTGTGTGAATTTCATCAGATGGTATGTTATGTATATTGTGACTCTTGACATGTTTGAGATCATGATCTTCATTTCCAATTAGGTACTAAGTATGACACGCCATATGGTGTATTGGTCGTATCTCCCCAATAGAGATCTAGTTGATGATAAATTCAGGTCTAAATTTGGTTGAGAGGGAATTGACTAATTACATACATTAATCTTACTAATTTCCATTCTAGACGAAGGTTTTGACTAGCTAACAACATTAAGTCTTTGTCAGACCAAATTAGGGTCTTCTCTAGTCATGGTAAGCCAACTAGTTGGCTCATCTTGACTGATCTTGTCTAAATTGTGGTAAGTCGATTGGTTGGGTCATTTCAACTCATTTTATCTAGTTGTGGTAAGTCGATTAGTTGGGGAATTCAACTGAGCTTGTCTAATCATGGTGAATTGACTAGTTGGGTCATTTTGAATGATCATGTATAGTTTATTTAATTCCATTTCTTGCTTTAGCTTAGTTAGGAGTGTTAGGTCGATTAGTTTGGTTATGTTGACAAGCACTCAACTAGTTGAGCATGGTGGTGTATTCCAAAATTAGATTAGTAGGCTTTGGAGAAGTGGGAATTTTATAACCCCATTTCCATAATGAGACCATGGAGGCTTGGTTTAATGAAAGGAACACCTTCCACTAAGCTAGTTTAGTCTAAGTGGTGAAAGCGACCATTATAGAGTGGTATCATGTTGGGTGTGGAGCCTGATTTTCATCCTAATTTAGAGGTGTCTGTTTCAAACAATGTTACCGATGAAATAGGTAACCTGACCTCAAAACGGGAACTCTAGCCCAAAAAGTCTCAAAAAACATGAAAAAACACCCCAAAAACAAAAAGTATGTCTTCCAAAACGCACTTGGTTTTTTTTTAAGGTCAAATTTCAACATTTTATAAAATTATGCTAAAAACAAAATTGTTTGTTGAAAAAAGGATTGAAAAAGCACCCTCAAAACAAAACCAGTTGATGCTGGAATAACAAAAAAAAAATTGTGTCATAATTTTGACACTTGTAACAATGGAATTAAAGACAACATATTAGGAAATTTTTTAAAATCGTAAATTTCTAACATTTTTGATAGATGATGTTAAAGATAAACAAATACATGTCTGAAGGGTTTATCATTTCGAACAATTTTCATCCATATTGTTAAACATAAAATATCTTGACTCTACACAACCCCAAAATTGTAATTATTGTCAACCATAACCTTAAAGATAAAATTTGGTAGAGCATAAAAACCTTAATGACAAGTTGTAAATCTAAAGTTTTTCAATCTTAAGTGTTCAACATACTTGAAAAATGAAATTATGGAGAAATTATAAGACTTAACAATTTAAAAAAATGAACAAGTAAATGAAAAAATTATCATTGAACATAAACAAGTAAGAGTAATTTTAATTTTAAAGGATAAAAACTTATCTTTTTTCAAATCTTAGCATAAGAAAAATTTTAATATAATTTCAACCAACACCTAAAAATCAAGCATCAAAACAAAGTGTTCCCTTTCAATGACGCATATAATTATTAAAACTTTTAAAAGTATCTTATACCAAATGGTAACAATACATAATATCATGGTAATGTGACCGCATAATCTAAAAATTCAACATTAGTTTCTATTTTCTATTTTACTTATAATTAAAATATCAACATTGGTACATTGAATATAACATAAATTAATTTTGTAATTCATTGTTGCATTGTCGATATTATAAAGAGATGAATTATTTATAATTAAAACATATAATCCAACAAACATAGAAATGTCTCATAACTTCATGAAAAATGAGATGGAAGTCAAAAATTTTATTTCAAGTTACCATGCAAAAATCAATTACATAAAAGTGTCTTAGATAGTTATTCAAAATCAACCATAGGTTCTGGCACACCATCATAATCTACATCTTCAGATGAATGGCTTGATGTAGATGAAGATGATCCATATTCTTCTCTTTAATCAACTAGTGCTCCATCTGAGTCAACATGCATGCCCACCATTTCAGAGTTCAAAATTCTTGTAGATCTACGTCTACACTCTGCAGAGTCCCATCTCAACAGTAATTTTTCTGGTAGCTATTTCTTCAAAATATTTATGGTCTGCAACCGAAGAGTTCCTCTCTTTGTCAAATTGAAGTCATACACAAGTATGTCAACATCCTCCAATTTTAAGACATCTGTGCGGCAACGATTTATATTTGTGCCCTTTCTTTTTCTCTTTCTGCCAATTCTTTTTTCGCTACCATCTTTGGCTTGTACACACCATTGAAAGGGTGGGTACTTGTGGCATACCAATGTACATCAATAGTTGTAATCTCTTCATTTTCATTAATGACCTTTATAACCTTGGCAATCCAAAATGGATAGCCAAGTGGATCTTCATCTGCTAACACTGCTATCATGCAATCCTCCTTAAGATCCTGCACAAAACCCCTGTAAAGGTCTTCCATGGATTCACGTTGTGCACGTGATCTTCTAGAACCAATATAGATTTCTCTTTCCTCTGCTTGTGGGGAATTAATAATAGCTTGAGGCTGTTGTTGTTCAACATTGTGTGTTTCCTGATGTTCATGTTCATCTGGCATATTTTGTGGCCAAAAAAAAGGAGTCTTCAAAAGTGTATCCCCATTTATTGATCTTGAAATCATATCACTTTGATTACTGAAAAAAGACTCCCACCAAACTAAATCAGCAACATCGAAGTACTCATATGTATCTCTAATACATCTTTTAATTTCCTCTAGAGATTCAGAATAATTTATGTCTCTCTTTTGCCTTCATGCATTATGGAGTTCATCAACTGACTGTAATAACAATATCTTTGATGAAAACTTTGGACGCTCTGGAATGAACTTCAAAAATTCTAAACCTGATGATGGTCCCCATTCTTCAACAGGTGAATACTTCTTGCCCCATATAAGTGTTATCCCATCAATTTTTTTGATACGAAATTGATGTTGGAAGCTAATGTCATTAAGTTTTTCAATGAATTTCTCCTCACCATGCGATCCAAAAATAAACCTTCGCGTGTCAATAGTTTCTTCCAACACATGAAAAACGGGCTCTGGAATGTACGATTTCTTAATACATTCAATTAATGATGGCAGGCTCCCAACACATTTCCTCCTCAATGTTACTGAAAAATGACTAAACATTTTGTCAATATGATCATGAGTATGCCCAACAAGAAGGAAACCAACCTTTGTCTTTTTAAAAATCCCCAATTCAACGAGCATGTTTAGATACCCAAAAAGAACTTGATTTTTGTTCTCACGACTTGTGTTGTCTAATTGTAAATACAAAACTTCAGGAAGAATCCCAGACCAATGAGTAACCACATCAAGGATTATAGTTATGGTCAGATTTGCATCATTGTGAATATTTGGAGTTGTGAAGAAAACTCTTGGAAACATCTTCTCATTAAATACCATACAACCAACCAAGTGAAACTAAATGAAATTTTCCTCCTGTAATTTTTTTGGCATGCAGAAAAAATCTAGAAGAAGTGTTTTCTTTTGGTCCATACCATCAATTATCAATCCTAGATATTTATTTGGATGATCATAACACTTCTTTCGATGTTTATACAACTTTTTCCTTTCACTTGTTTGTTGATTGTGATGGTCTTCAAGTTCTTTGACAACGGAATCTGTACATAAAATAAAATAAACATATGAATAAATATATTTTCATAGTTGATAAGTATCAAATTTTAGAAAACAATGTTTTGAACACATACCTCTTTCCGCCCCTTGACATTTATCTCTTTTTTCTTTAAGAGAAGCACATGTGCTACAAATCCCCATCCTTGTCTTCTTAGGAATACGAACATTGTTGAATTCATTTTTCCATATTCTTGTAAAATAAGAATATGTAATAAAATTACCAATTCCTTCAACAACTTCTGCATAATCTTTGTATAACATGAATATTTCTCGTCTCGAGAAATTATCTGGACTATGTATTGTGTCTTTATTTGGCATACACTCTCCATGATTTGAAAAGAAGTCTTTCATCCATGTCTTAGCAGTATTTGCAAACGGTCCCACCTCCCGTTTATAACATGCTTCTGAATAATATGTGGGATCCCTTTCCAATCTATCCTAGATTCTTGACAAACGATAATTACCAATTGAATACAACATTTTGAATGCCTTTCTACAAAGCAATACATTCCCAATATGATAATCATAACCTGCTAGTGTAGATTGCATGCAACCCACTAAATATGAATTTTGCATGCTTTTATTTATTGACATATATATTTTCCTTTTCTCCAAAGCAAAGTTGAAATCCATATTTTTCAAGCAATCCCTTCAACAACATTCACTTGAAATCAAATGAACAATAGAACTTCTTGTCGTGAGATATTTTTTCCTCACCCTTGTATAACTGGAATGCTTTGGATTGATATGAAAAGGTCTACTCCTACTCCTAGTTGCAATATTTTCTTGCAACGGCTTCATCATTCCATCATCCTTTGTAAAAGTAGTTTCATCACCATTAGGAGGAATATTATCCCCACTATCATCATCCTCAACATAGTTAAGAAATTCATCAACATCATTGCCTGGAAAATTTTCTTTACCATCATCAGTTGAAAAAAACATTTCACAAGAATCATCGGCACTTTTGTAACCCCGACTCAAAAGAAATTCTTCACCATCTTGACCCATGCTTTCAAATTCTTCCCTGGGAGGATTCAATTCTTCATCACCATGAGTGTCTTTGAAATGGTCACTTGGAGAAAATGCAATATTCAGATCCGTGCCTCTAAAATTATCATTTGCAAGAAACTCTTCATCCTCCCCTTCCTCAGTGGTGCTCTCATAATCCTTGGGATTAGGCATAAGTGGAAGCTTTGAATTTGTATTCACTAGAATTTCTTCATCCTGCCCCTCCCCTTCCTCACCGAAGCTCTCATAATCCTTAGGATTAGGAATAAGTGAATGCCTTGAATCTATATTTATTGGAAATTCTTCATCCCCCCCTTCATCAGTGGTTAAATTATAATCGTTATGATTAGGATGAAGTGAAAATTTTAGCTTTGGAAATTCATCCTCGTCTTCATTAGTGGTGCTGGCATAATCCTTAGGATTAGGACGAAGTGGATATTTTGACGCTGCTAATTATTCATTCCCCTCTTTCTCAGTGGTGCTGACATAATCCTTAGGATTAGGACGAAGTGCATATTTTGACTCTGCAAATTCTTCATTCCCCTCTTCATCTATAATGCTGACATAATCCTTAGGATTAAGACGAAGTGGAAATTTTGACTCTGGAATTTTTTCGTCCCCCTCTTCATCAGTGGTGCTTGCATAATCCTTAGGATTATGACAGAGTGGATATTTTGACGCTGTAAATTTTTCATTTCCCTCTTCATCAGTGGTGCTGGCATAATCCTTAGGATTGGGATGAAGTGGATGTTTTGACTCTGAAACATTATCATTTCCCTCTTCATCAGTGATGCTCGCATAATCCTTATGATTAGGACGAATTTGATATTTTGACTCTGGAAATTTTACATCCCCCTTTTCATCAGTGGTGATGGCATACTCCTCAAGATTAGGACAGAGTCAATATTTTGACTCTGCAGATTCTTCATTCCCCTCTTCATTTGTTGTTCTCGCATAATCCTTAGGATTAAGCTGAAGTGGATATTCTTCATCTCCCTCTTCATCAATGGTGTCCTCATAATCCTTGGGATTAGGACGAAGTGAAACTTTTGACTCTGGAAATTCTTTGTCATGCCCTTCATCACTGTTGCTTTCATAATCCTTAGGATTAAGAGTAAGTGGTATAACTGGCACTCGATTTACAGAAATTTCATTTTGTTGCACCTCATCAATTTTGTTCTCATCATCTTTAGGATTACGACCAAGTCTATTTTTTGACTCTCTATTCATGGTGAATGAACTTCCATTATATTCATCACTCTGAATAGAGTTGTTGCGTGACGAAGATGTTGATGTTGTACAAAGAAAAACTTCGCTATCAGAAGAAACCATGGCTTTCAACAAGAATAGGTTGAATGATACAAATTCCTCTCCCACTTACAATATATCGCTTAAAGACTGGAAAATTTCCCTCCAAATTTTCCCTCCAAAAAAATTCATGAAAAAATTTCCCTCCAAAATTTCCCCCCAAAAAATTTCGCGAAAAACTTTCCCTCCAAAATTTTCATTTCAAATATTTGATAAAAATATTAGTCAAAAAATGTATTTAACATTTTTTTAATAAATTGTTTGTGTTGAAATATTTTACCGATATTTATATTCAAAATATCCACAAAATATTTCAATCATGGATGCCTTCTAAACTAAAATAATGTTTTTATTTCAATGATTTAACATTGACTAGATGTAAGTATTAACTATAATATTACTATAATATCTACATGCAAATATTAACTATAATGACTACATGTAAATATTTTAAATTTTAAATTTTAAACTTACCTTATATTCATCTAAAATATATTTCAAAATTTATTAATAAACTGTTGGTCTTCAAATATTTTACCATACTTTCTACTCAAAATATCCACAAAATATGCCTTTCATGCATGCCTTCGAAACTAAAATAATTTTCTCATTTGAATGGTTTAATATTGACTACATGTAAATATTTACAAAAATAACAACATGTAAATATTAACTATCTAAACTATAATATTAACTATAATTAACTACATGTAAATATTTTAGATTTTAAAATTTAATCCCATGATTTTAAACATTGAGTACATGTAAATATTAACTATGATAACTAAATGCAAATATTAACTATTTTATCTATAATATTAATTATAATTAACTACATGTAAGTATTTCATATTTTAATTTTAAATCTGAGATTATATTTGAATTATTCAACATTCAGTACATGTAAATATTAAATAAAATATTAACTATGATAACTACATGCAAATATTAAGTATTTTAACTATAGTATGAACTATAATAAACTAAATGTAAATATTTTAAATTTGAAATTTTAATCCTACATTCGTTAAACAGTAAACCAATCCGACAATATTCGCTATATAATAAAAATGATTGTTTTTATTCATCACATCACATCAAGTTTTTTGGTATTTGTTAGAGCAAATTTTTGGAGGTGTTGCGTTGGCATTGGTAACTTCGTGGAGGCATTGCATTGGCATTGGAGGCGTTGTGTTGCTATTGGTAATTTTGTGGAGGTGTTGCATTGGCATTGGTAACTTCGTGAAGGCATTGCATTGGCATTGGAGGCGTTGTGTTGCTATTCGTAATTTTGTGGAGGCGTTGTGTTGGCATTGGTGACAGCAATTTTCTGCATTTCAAAGGTTAGTTTTTCTTCTATTCTGTCAATTTAAAGACGATTTTGGGGAAAATATGTTTTTCTATAGTTTTTTGTATCCAAAAACTAATTTTTTAAGGTTTTTAGGTTCAAAAACCATAATTTTTTTATATTTTTTTAGTGAAGAAAATGCAAAAAGAACTAAATTTTTTAGGGTTTTAAGGACAAAAATTTAGAAATTTTTTTCTTTTTTAAGACTTATAAGTTCATTTAGACAGAAAAATCCATAAAATGACCATGCACATAAAAAAAATAGTAATATTATCACATTTTTTATTTGTTTTTTTTATCATAAATATATCAGTGGTTTTATTATTTAAAATGTTTTTTTTTTGTTTTTATTCGAGAATTTTTTGATTTTATATTTTTTTTTTTTTAATTTTAAATCTTAGTTTTATTCTTTTTAATTTTAAATCTTCAATTTTTTTTTCTTTATTGTTTTGCTATATATCATATATATTTTTTTATTTTTTTTAATTGTATTGTTATATAGTTTTTTTTTTTTTTAATTTATTGTATTATTATATTAAAACAAATGTTTATTTATTTATTTATTATATTGTATTTTTTTTCTTTTAATTATATAATATTTAAAAACAAAACATAATTGTTATTTAATAAATTGTTTTTTTTTTAATATATTTGTTATATTTTGATATTTTTAACAATTATTTTTTTTATTAAATAATGTTTTAATAATTATTTATTAATTATGTTATATAAAAAAAAAAAAAAAATTAAAAAAAATATATGCATTGGGCCCGCCCGCCCAGCGGGGGCCCTAGGGCCTGCTGGGCAACCCTGTGGCGCCGCCCGCCGGCCTCCGGCGCGGGCGGGGGGGCTGATTCCGGGAATCGGCCCCCCCGCCCAACGGGGGCCTTGGGGCCGGCTGGGCAGCCCTCGTGGCGCCGCCCACCAACCTCTGGCGCCCCGCGGGAACTATCTGCCGCAATCGGCTCGCCCGCCCAACGGGGGCCCTGGGGCCAGCTGGGCAGCCCCCGTGGCGCCGCCCGCCGGCCTCCAGCGCCCCGCAGGCACGAGCCACATAGCCACATTTTTGTTTTGATTTCTTTTTAATTTTTTTTTTTTTAATTTTTTTTTTTATTTTTATTTTTAATTTTTTTTAATTTGTTTTAATAAAACAAATTTTTTTTTAAATTTTTTTATTTTTAATTTGTTTAATAAAACATTAAAAAATTAATAAAAAAATTATTATATAATATAATAAAGCCATTGTTATATAATAATTGTTAAAAATATCAAAATATAACAAATATAATTAAAAAAAAAAATTATTAAATAACAATTATGTTTTGTTTTTAAACATTATATAGTTAAAGAAAAAAACAATACAATATAATAAATTAAAAAAAATAAAAACATTTGTTTTAATATAACAATATAATAAATTTTTAAAAAAAATTATATAACAATACAATTAAAAAAATAAAAAATATATATAATATTATAACATTTGTTTTTAACATTTAAATATTTCAATTTCTCTTTTTTCTGTTTTTTCTTCTTCTTTTTTTTAAATTTAAGTATAAATACAACATTATAAGAAATTTAATTTTTTCTTTTATTTTGTTTAATTGCTTTTATTTTTTTTTGTTTATTTTTATTTAATTACTATGTAATGTGAAATAGAAATTTGTAATTTTCAAATATATTAAAAGATTATATAAATTTATAAACTTTTATATTATTTTTTTATAATTTTAAGTTTATAATTTTTTATTTAATTTCTATGTAAAGTAAAATAAATTTTTCTTTTATTTTTATTCAATTGCTATGGAATGTAAAATTAAATTTTAAAATTTTAAAATATATTAAAAGATTATAAGTTTTTTTAATAAAATCATTGTCTTTAAAAAAATAAAATTTAATTTTAACATTTGTTATAAATAGTTAGTAATGTTTTTGTTTTTTTTTAATATTAAACAAAAACTGAAGTTTGAAAATAATAGTTTATTTTTTTTAAATTATTTTATACAATTTAAACACATTTTTTAATTTCTTATAAAATGTATTCAAAACATATTATATAGATATAGATACATATGACTTATAATGTCTTGTTTTTAAATGAAAATTTTTATAGTTAATTTTACTGCTTTAATTTCAAGCTATTTAGTTTTAGAAATAAATTTTGTTTATTAAATTTATTTTATCCACATTATTTTTCCATTAACTAATACACACACACACACACACACACACACACATATATATATATAATCAGGAAAATGGCATCAAAAAAAAATTCTGTGAATGTTTCTGCACCTAGGGCAGCGGCTCCCAAATCTACAGCTACAGCTGGATGCACTATGGATACAACTCCCAAATCTAAAGTTGCAGTTGGACGCACTATGGACACTGTTGGACGCAATAAGGACATTGTTGCACACACTAATAAAAGTCAAGAAAGTGGGGCACCAGGTTCATTAAAGCTTATTTCTGATTAGAAGAACGTCGAGGAAATAGATAAAACCGATTTCTCATGGTATCTTGAAGACAGTGAAATGGAAGTTGATATACACATCTATCTGATTTGTGGTATGATTGAATTAAATGAGCCATATGATGTGATGGGTAGAGTATGAGACATATGTATGGTCCCGAATGCAAACACTATTTATGTTCTTGCAAGGAAGGCTCAAAAACGTGAGAAGGTTAGATATCGTCTATCAATCGTCAAGTATGACATAGATGAAATATCTTCAAAATTTTCTGAAGAAATATCGAGCAACATTGCAAATAACATTGTAAGTATGCTTATTTTTATTTCCTCTATGCATTATTGTAAGGATGATTCAATTTTTTATAAATTATTGGTCATTGACATGTTTTATTTTGTTTCATAGGATTTTGTTCCGAGTCTTTCAAACATGTTTGAAGGTATTTATATGTTGGTGCCAAATGTTATGGATGTGATCAACACTTTCCACAAAGACAAAGCAGAGGAAAGGAGATTGAAGCAAAGAGCAATAGCTCGTGACACTGCAACAATACAAAGAGGGGATCAACCAAGAGTCACTAAGGTGGGTCAATCTAGTAAACTTAAACATGTTTCTTTTGAAGGTGTCGAACAGGAAATAGAAAATTATGATAGAATTAGTGAGGAGGAGATTAGAACTATTGTGAAAAAGGAGAAAACAGATCAGACACCAAAAAGAAAAATTGCCAAATATGTCTCTCTTTTACCTCGTGAAGGAGAGCTTGTTTATAAAAAAACTGATATGTTATCCAATAAGACTAGGAAATCAAATATTGGTGACCCTGTAAAGGTCGTGAGTAGCAGTGAAGAACAAATTGAAAGCTCTCATGGAAGCAGAGAAATCATAACCCAGGTGCTGAGTTAGAGGATGGCATTATTAAAACAAAACAAAATGTTATTCGACAAGAGTTGAGGAAGAATAAATTAATTCTTGGTGGCCAAACATTTGAGCTTAATGTTAACCAATTTTATGGCCCAGATGAAGGAAAATCTCAATATCAAATTAGAAAGGCCCATCACCTACATGTACATAATCTGAAAACATTGTTCAGGTTCAATCCATATGCGCATGTGGTGGATTATGTGGTTCTTGTCGATCCATGTCAGGTTCCCAACAAACAAGCATTTGACAAAACAAAATGTTTTGATTATAAATATTATGTAATTGGAGGGAACCATTCAATAGAGGCTAAGAGACAATTGATTGCAGAATATCCCAATAACTATCTTTTTCAAACAGTGAAATGCATCATTTACGCTGGCTTAACAGAAATGGAATCAAATTTATTGGCATGGGATCATAATGCAGATAATGAGTACAGAATGAAAATGACTTTCATCCAAAGGGTCAGATTTATTCATAATGAATTCATAGAAAAATGTCATGGGGATAAGACACAAGTTAGTGTAGCATTTCGAAATGAATGTTTAATGGAAACAAGTTATCAAATTGATGAAAAAAAAGCAAAATATGGAAAATTGAATACAAATCTCTTCAGAGGCACAGATAACATTTTTCAGTTGGCATTTAGAACTGGGGAGGTATGGGATTTGATTGATGAGATTTTTTATCGGTGGGAGAATATTTCCATAAAAAATCAGAAGGTTAGAAAGAGTAAACCCATAATATGTACCAACAGTAAGGGGGGTCCTGAAATGAAGCAGCTTCCAGAGGATATGACTATTACACCTTGGAGAACAATGCAAGGCGTGAAGGATGATAAATTAGTCAAATCAGTATTAGCCCGTGTGAATTCGGGTGAATTATCAATGGAAGAAATGTGTGCAGAATTTCAAAAGTATGTTTCTTGAATTATTTCTTATTTTTATTTCATTATAATTTTCTTTTAAATAAAACATAATGATGTTGGTAGAATTTGTTATACATGTCAGTATATTAACGCTTTTAAATTGATTTATTTAGTCAGCAATTTTTTATGAAGATAAAAGAACATATTGTTAAAATGTTGAATGAAGACAGTTGGGATGATGTTGTACGCAACTACCTAGAAGCAAGTTCTACATCAACACTAAAAGAGTTTTATATTGCATTCAATAAGGTATGTTGATTTATAAATTCATTTTATTCATATTTAAACTATTTTTATTTTATTACTTATATATATGTGTGTGTGTGTGTGTGTGTGTGTGTGTGTGTCATTAAAGATGTCGAAGAAGGATGGAAATGGAGTACCAGATACTTTCAAAAGCTTTATTGAAAAAATTTAGATGGAGAACATGAGAAGGAAGCGTCTTATGAATGTTGAACTTGATCCTACTCTTAATCATTACATTTGGAATGGGCTCGACAGTGTCCAATATCAAATAATACAAGGTGACTGTGAAGACATTACATCACTAATACCTAAAAGGGAATATGGCTTAGATATTGCAGATATTCCTCATGGTTTCAATTTCCTAGACATTGAATATGATAGAGAACCATATATTTATCAAGCTTTTAGTAAAGTGGTTATGGGTTTTCAAGAAGTGACAACATCACCACTTTGGCGATTTGTGACATTTCATTCAGACACACAGTTTCCAATGTTATTAAAAAGCTTCAAGGGTAAAGAAAACTCAAGGATGCAACTTACATGGTAAGATTTTGAAATTGTATGTTTGATTCCTCCTAAAAAAATTTATTCATGTAAAATTTAATTGAACTTTTACTATGTTATGTTACAGGCAAAAGTAAAATATTGTTTCTTCCGAAGATCAGCCTATTATAAATGATTGTGAGTTTATCCATGTTGAATGTTGGACAAAAGACGATAGCTATAAGAATATTATTATGAATCGAGTAGATGGGAAGAGTCATAGTCAAGTATTGGTTTATGATGCAGTGGTAAGAAAACTAACATATGAGGATAAAGATGCAAAAGGAGATATAGTTAACATTTATCCAAAACCACAAGCATTGATTAACTATCTTATAGATCTATGTTCAAATGAAGGAGAATGGGTTTTGGATTTATTCTCAGGTTCAGGTAAGTTTTATTATACAAATTGAAATTTAAATATTGTCTTTTTTACTTTTTATGTCTCCATACTAATTTTTTTACTTATTTTTTTGTGCTTGATGATTAGGTACAACACTAGCATGTTTCCTACTAAAAGGAAGAAATTGCATTGCCATTGAGAAAGACCAAGTTCAATGCAAATTTATTCAACAAATAATTAATGCTCTTAAATTCCTTCCAGATGCGAAGCAAGAAGTTGGTTTGAGGAAAGGAGATTTTAATGAATCACGTGTGGCAAAAAAAGCAAAGGAACCTCAACCACCATTATATGGAATGATTGGAAAGGGACACTTTGGAAGATTTGCTGACATGAAATATCCATTAGAAGATGACAATGATTAAAATGAAGAAGAAAATGTTGCGGAAGAAGCCATCAATGTTGTTCTAGATGATGTTGAAGATGTATTAGTTGATATTGTTGATGATGTTTAAGTTATGCTTGCAAACAAAGCTAATTTTTGAGAAATATCAATCAATTTTACTTGTAATGTTTAGACTTTGATATTTTATGAGAGCAACCCTTTTTTTTTTTTAAAAACATGTGATTGTTATTATTTTTTGACATAAAATTCAATAAAAATGTTATTTTCTTAAGTTTTTTTTTTTTAAATTCTCCCAAAAAATTAGTTTATTTAACATGTTTTTTCCAACAAAAAGTCTGTAAAAGTGTATTCTTTTCATTGTATTTATATTGAAAAATTGTATTTTTTTGTCATATGGTTCAAAATATTGGTTTTTTAGCGACAATTTTTTGATGTGCATTGAAAAATTAGTTAACAATACATAAACATGTAGAAAATATAAATTTTAGAATATTAAACCTTTTTCCATCTTTTATCTATGTGAAAAAGTGAAGATATCACTACAAGTTTTTATTTAAAAAAATATATATTTTTTTTATTTTTAAAACACAAGTACATAAATGCACTTAAAAATAAACATCTCACAGAAGAAGAAGACATTAGAAAATCTATAGTGTCAAAATAAATCCTATAAAAAAATGTTGAAGATTGCAACAAGAAATAGTGAAGGAGGCTTCCTGAAACATCATTCCTAATCCTAGTTGGAAAGTGATCACCTGAACTAGGTGGGGGCCACACAGGTGATTTTTGTCACAAAGTCTATTTTTAGACTATGTCTATTTTTAGACATATGGATCATGTTCTATAAGTTGCGGGATGCTATTTGTGGATGGTTGTTCAAGTTGGAAAAATAGATGGATTTCTATTTTAGACATATTGGGCGGAATCTATTTTTAGATTTCCAGTCTAAAAATAGATATGTCGAATATTATTAGCTCTTAATAATATTTGGACTATAAACATTATCTTATTCTCTTGGAGCACTTCAGTTAAGTGCACAGATGTGGCACAGGAGCTGCTAGAAGGAATTACACTATTCCTAAGGGTTAAGTGGAGCTATTGCATGGATACTTCGGTTAGAACTCATGTGACAGAGTTTGGTGGAGTTATTGAGGTAGTTGGTGGAGTTGTGTTCAGTTTAACTTAGTTAAACATAGTTGAGCTAGTTGTATCTAGTCTAACTGATTGATACACTAGTGAGAGTGGTGTGAATTAATTATTAATTAATTCACTAATTACTAACTCATTAATCAACTGAAGAATACATCAGTTAACCCGATTACGTAGACGATTTAAGTGGAGACGGTCTGAAAATAGGTGAGCAAGTATGACTTCTCGATTGTGACTATAAGTGATACATGGTTACATCCAACACTTTCAGTGGGAATGCCTATAAAGACGTGGTAAAAGTGGGAGTAATTAATTCTCATAACATGGCATTCTTGACCCAGTTGCTTTAGTTGTGTTAATAAAGGTGGCAAGATGATTGCATGGATTTGCAAGATCGGGCGATTAGTGTGTAATGATGGAATTATCTTGAGACTGAGAGCTTGTGAAGGGCTTTGTATGATGATTGTTACGTGATATCCTATGACATATATAATATCTGAGATAGTTGGGGTTTAGAACTGTCTTTCGTACATCGCGTTCA
This sequence comes from Pinus albicaulis, assembly GCA_034641835.2. Classification (NCBI taxonomy): domain Eukaryota; kingdom Viridiplantae; phylum Streptophyta; class Pinopsida; order Pinales; family Pinaceae; genus Pinus; species Pinus albicaulis. The sequence continues at coordinate 726,375,655 of CM076578.1, read as the reverse complement.
TATGTGTGAATTTTTATGGTTTTAATGTGTGCATGCAATTGATTTTATTTCCGCAAGTAATGATCAATAGTAGAAGAGATTTTGTATTGTGCATGAAGTCAAATAGTGTGTGATCAGGAAAATATCAGATGTATAACATATCAGTTATATAATTTCTACATGGTATTGGAGCATTATTGATCATTGGAGCAATTGTAAAGCATTGAAGCGGTTGAGTTTTAGGATAAACGCCGAGAATAAAATGGAGAAGAATGACACTATTAGGTATACTTGAAAAAGTTTGTCCACTGCAGGGATGAGCTTGGGAGTGTAGGAGTTAGTGTGGATGAGGAAGGACAAGTCAAGAAGGTTGGGATTTGAGCAAAGAATCTCTACAGACTTGAAGTAGATGGGATGTCTACGGAGCTTCCTACTGTTGGGAAGTGCAAGAAAGACATGCAATTGATGCTTGAGAGGGAGCAAGTTTTGCATGCAGGTAATAGTGAACCTCGGGATTTGGAGCAGCCACAAGATGAGGATCATAGAGTGGGAGCAACCACTCATGCAGAGAAATTTCGTGCCAGATGGGCAGAGGGAGTGCATGCAGCTATACCACTAGGTGAGAGGTGGGGCAACATGCATGATTAATCCCAAGAGGAGATTTTGGGTAGGATTCATTGAGATGGTGTGGATCTCATGAATTGAACCTGACTATGAGGTGCTCACAGCACAGTAGTAGCATGATCAGTTGGATTGATGCAGGCAGATCAAAGTGACAGTGTCGGATACTGGAGCGTGGTTCAGAGTTGATAGCAAGTGCAGAGTGCATGGGTGCAAGAGTTCAACAATGCAGTGATTCCTGATGACATGTGCAGTTGGTACCAACAGAAGTCGAAGACTTTGATGATAGATGCATCAGACTGATTGAGTTGTTTGGAGCCTATCCAGTTTCAGAGGAGTTGCAGAGCAGATGCATGGAGTTGCATGGCACTTGTGAAGGTTGCAGGGCGAATGCATGGAGTTGCATGTCGTATGCAAAGATAGTCCTTTCTTCTTGAGAGGGAATGTTGGTGCAAGGGGCTTGATGAAGGAAACGTCACAGAAACATCACATTTTGATGCTAGTTAGAAGAAGTGATCATATAAACTAGGTAGGGAGCCACCACAGGTGATTTTGTCACAAATTCTATTTTTAGACTATGTCTATTTTTAGACATATAGGTCATGAAAATTGAGTTGCGGATGTTATTTGTGGATGGTTGGTCAGGGTTGGAAAAATAGATGGTTCTATTTTTAGACATTAGGCGAATCTCCATATTTCTCCGATCTAAAAATAGATATGTCGAATATTATTAGCTCTTAATAATATTTGGACTCTAAACATTATCTTATTCTCTTGGAGCACTTCAGTTAAGTGGAAAGATGTGGCACAGGAGCTGATAGAAGGAATTACACTATTCCTGAGGGTTAAGTGGAGCTATTGCATGGATACTTCAATTAGAACTCGTGTGAGAGAGTTTTGTGGAGTTGATTGAGGAAGTTAATGGAGTTGTATTCAGTTTAACTAATCGAAACATAGTTGAGCTATTTGTATCTAGTTTAACTGATTGATACAATTAGTGAGAGTGGTGTGAATTAATTATTAATTAATTCACTAATTATAAACTCATAAATCAAAAGAATAAATCAGTTAACTTTAGTGCATGGACAGTTTCAGTGGAGACCAGTGCAAAGATAGGTGAAAGGGCAAGTGTGACTATCAGTTGTGACTATAAGTGATGCATGGTTTGCATCCAACACTTAGTATAGATACCTATAAATACTACGTGAGCAAGGCTGGGGTAATTAATTCTCATCAAGAGGCATTCTTCAGCAGGGATTGCACAGTAGAGGCAGGCTAAAGGCTGGCAAAGATCGATGCATGGGATTTGCAAGATCGGGCCTGATTAGTGTGTAGCAAGTGGATATTATACTGAGAGCTTGTGAGGAGCTTTTTATGATGATTGTTACATGATCTCTATGACATATATAATAGACAGATAGTTGGGGGTTTTCAGCTTTAAGCTTTCCCATTACATATTGTGTTCATATGTGTGAATTTTTATGGTTTTAATGTGTGCATGCAATTGATTTCATTTCTGCATGTGATGATCAATGGTAGAAGAGATTATGTATTGTACATGAAGATAAAATAGTGTGTGATCAGGAGAATCTCGGTGGATAACATATCAGTTATTCAAATTTCTACAAAAAACATTGGTGATGATACACCACCACTATTCAAAATCGACATTAAAAACATCACATAAAAAAAAAATTTAATAAAAAAAAAAAAAAATGAAAAAAACTTAAAGTGCCAAAAACATGCTCAAATTTTTTTTTCTTGATTCTGCTTCGCCACTTTTTCAAAATCAGGTGTTTTTCTTGATACTTCAAAAAGTAGGTAACAATGAGGTTACCTATTTCATTGGTAACATTGTTTTCAGCCGGATGTATACCCCAGGAAGACTATACACCCCTCCACATGGGGGGGACTTATCCCCCCTGTGAGGGTTCAGGGGGGGAGGGAGGGTCTGGGGGGGTCTAGGGGTCAGCAGTCCCCCGACGGGGGTTTTGGGGCAGTGCCCCCAAAGCTAAAAATAGATGTAAAATTTCCTGGTAAAATACTGTAATTTTGTAGTCAATCTAGGTCATTCATTAGGCGGATTATCTGACGGTAGAAGTTATGTTTAATGTAGGGTTCTTTTCCCTAGAAGGCAACCCCTCGTTTTGTATGAGGGTATTGTATTGAGGCTGTGTATTTTATGTGTATTATGAGTGAGAAACAGAAAGGGGAACTATGAGATAGGGTAGAGGAATTATAGTGGATATGTTTTAGGTTGTGTCTCTTCATCTTAATTGATAATATAAAGGAAGGATTGGTTGTTCGGGGTGGACGTAGCCCAAACTGGGTGAACCATGTATATTTGTGTCTCCTTTGTTTTATATTTTTTCTATGTTTATTTTTCTGCATATTTTATGTGTTCCCTTGCTCTGTCATATATAATTTTTCTAACAACTGGTATCAAAATTGAAGTTATATTTGGCTGATAAACTCACAGGAAAGAAGGGTCCTGGTTCGAGTGGGATCAGCGGCAGAAAATGGTAGGTTTAGGGTTGAGAAATTTCCTGGCCAAAACTTCTAGCTTTGGAAGATGCAAATGGAATATTATCTATATCAGAAAGATCTGTACCCATCATTGAGTGGAAAAACAAATAATTCCTCGGGTATGACAAATGAATAATGGGATATTCTTGACAGAAAGGCACTTGGAACAATAAGGTTGTGCCTAGCGGTGTCGGTAGCCTTCAATATTTTGAAGGAAATGACAACAAAGGATTTAATGATGACATTTTCAAAACTATATGAAAAACCCTCGGCCTCAAATAATGTGTTTCTTATGAAACGTTTATTTGATATGAAGATGTTGGAAGGTGGATATGTTGCTAACCATATAAATGAATTTAATACGATTACCAATCAATTAAGTTTTGTAGCAGTAAACTTTGACGATGAAGTTATGGCTCTATTAATTCTGTGCTCATTGCCAGAAAGATGGAATGGTTTGGTTATGGCCATTACTAGCTTTGTATCTGGATCTAGTACTTTAAAGTTTGATGACGTTATCGGTGCCATCCTTAGCGAGGAAATGTGACGAAAAAGCACCAGTGAGACATTAGGAAATACTTTGAGTGCAGAGACTAGGGGAAGAAAAATGGAAAAAGGAAAGAGCTTAGGATATCGCAGTAAATCAAGGAAAGGAAAATCTAAGTCCAAATCATGGATAGTGTGTTGGAAATGCGTGAATAAAGGACACTTGAAGAAATACTGTAAGTCTCGAAAAGGAAAAGAAGGAGACGCAAAACAAGAAAATAATCATGAATCAAATGTGATAGGTGATGTGTTACAAGATGCTTTGATTCTTTCTTTAGAAAATGTCATTGATGTCTCGTTGGTAGATTCAGGGACCTCATTCCATGCCACACCTAATAAGAAAAATTTTCATGACTATGTTCAAGTAGATTTTGGACAGGTTCATCTGGGTGATGATAAACCCTGTAAAATCATTGGAATGGGTAAATTTTTTTTAAAACAATAGAATTGAAACCAATAGTTATTAAAGGAGATAAGGCATGTTCCAGAACTGAAGAAAAAATTGATTTCAACACGACAATTAGGTAGTAAAGTTTGTGTGACAATTTTTTCAGATAAAGCCTGGAAGGTCACTAAAGGATCCCTGGTAATAGAAAAGGGAGAAAAGGTTGGTACATTGTATTTATGCAATGGTATTTCTAATTGTGTTAATGCTTTAACCTCCATAGGAGCAGATGCAACATTATTGCATTATAGGCTCGGACTCATGAGTGAGAAGGGGGTGAAGGTTCTTCACTCAAGAAACTGGTTTCCAAGTTTGAAGAATATTGATTTAGATTTTTGTGAGAATTGTATTTATGGAAAATAGAAGAGAGTCAGATTTCTTAGAGTTGTGAAATAAAATAAGAGAAAAAAATTAGATCTTTTGCATGCAGATGTATGGGGACCTTCTTAGGTATCATCTCTCGGTGGCTCTTGTTATTATGTTAAATTTATTGATGATGCAACTAGAAAAACTTGTGTTTATTGTGTTCAAAATAAATATTATGTATTTGAAACTTTCAAGAAATGGAAATCTTTGGTTGAAATTGAGACAGGAAAGAAGTTGAAGTGTCTCAGATCAAATAATGGAGGTGAATATTACAGCAAAGAGTTTGATAGGTATTCTTGAGACCATGGAATTCGCAAAGAGAATGGAGTGCCAGGAGCACCACAGGAAAATGGTGTGTCAGAAAGGATGAACAGAACAATCATGGAGCATGCAAGGTGCATGAGATTGCATGCAAGATCGTCTTTACAATTTTGGGCATATGTTGTAGATACCATTGTTTATCTAGTAAACAGAGGGCCTTCAAGTTCCTTGGATGGTGGTATTCTAGAGGAGGCATGGACCGGTAAAAAGGTAAAGTAATCCTTTTTAAAGCATTTTGGATGTGAAGCCTTTGTCCATATTAATAAAGAAAATAGAACAATGCTTGAGGCAAAATCAAATAAAAGTACCTTTATTGGATATGGTGTTAATGATTTTGGTTATCGCTTGTATGATTATGAAAATCACAAAATCATTAGGAGCAGAGATGTAATATTCAATGAAAAGGTCTTGTATAAGGACCAGTTGTAGGAAAATAAATAGAAAAAAGAAAACAAAGAATACACAGTTCTTGATGAGATCACAGAAAAGGAAAAGGTGCCTAAAAATAATAGTAATCAATATCCACAACAATAAAAACCAGCACAGCAGCAAAAGGCACCTCAAACACCTGAAAGTGGTGTCAAAATATCTATCAGGATAAGTAGACCCCCTAAATGATACTCTCCTTCATTATATTGTGTATTGTTGACTAATTCTGGTGAACCTGAGTGTTATGAAGAAGCAATGTAGGTACAAACCGAGAAGAAGTGGGAGCTATACATGAAAGAGGAGATGGACTCCTTAATACATAACAAGACTTGGGACTTAGTCAGGTTGCCTGCAGGTAAAACAACATTGAAGAATAAGTGGGTTTATAGGTTGAAGGAAGAAGATGGAGGAAAACAAAGGTACAAAGCTAGACTTGTGGTGAAGGGGTTTTCACAGAATAAAGGTATTGACTTTGATTAAATATTCTCTCATGTTGTTAAAATTACTTCAATTGGAACTATTTTAATTCTTGTAGTAGCAGAAGATTTTCATCTTGAACAGTTAAGATGTAAAGATAGCCGTTCTCCATGGATATTTGGAGGAATATATCTATATGCAGCAACCACAAGGATATGAGTTCAAAGGGAAGGAAAAATTAGTGTTTAGGTTGAAGAAGAGCTTGTATGGCTTAAAATAGGCTCCGAGGTAGTGGTATATAAAATTTGACAAGTTTATGTCTGAAAAAAGGTTATACTAGATGTCACTCTAATCATTGTGTTTATCTGAAAAATAAAAACGATGGCATCTATATTGTATTTTTATTGTATATAGATGACATTCTTGTTGCAGGGTCTAATATGCAGGAAATAAATGTGCTCAAACGAAAATTGGCAAATTCATTTGCAATGAAGGATTTGGGAGTTGCAAAACAAATACTTGGTATGAGAATGACTAGAGATAAGAAAAATCGCAAATTAACATTGTCTTAGAATGAGTACATACAAAAGGTGATGGAAATATTTAATATGCAGAATGCAAAACCACTTAGTATAGCATTGGCTAGCCATTTCAAACTTAGTAAGGAGATGTACCCCAAGACCCAAAAAGAAATGGATTATATGTCTAAAGTTCCATATGCATCAGCAGTTGGAAGCTTAATGTATGCAATGGTTTTCCCAAGGCTTGATATTTCACATGCAGTGGGAGTTGTAAGCAAGTACATGAAAAATATTGGAAGAGAAAATTAGATGCCAGTGAAATGGATTCTCAAATATTTGAGAGGTACCACAAATCAAGAATTATGCATTAGTGGTTCAAACATTGCTCTACATGGATATGTTGATGCAAATATGGTAGGTGATATAGATAACGAGAGGAGCACTATAGGGTATGTATTTACTGTAGGTGGAATAGATGCCAATAGGGTTTCAAAAATGAAAATTTTTGTTGCACTTTCAACAATAGAAGCAAATTATGTTGCTGCTACAAAGGTTAGTAAAGAAATGATTTGGTTACAAAGGTTTATGGATGAATTGGGTAAGAAGTAGGAGATGGGAAGGTTATACAGTGACAACCAGAGTGCCATTCATTTGGTAAAGAACTCAGTATTTCATTCTAGGATTAAACACATACAGCTTAGGTAACATTTCATACAATCAGTGTTGGAAGATGGAGAGTTGAATCTGGAAAAGATACACACTAGCCAGAATCTTGTAAATATGTTAACAAAAGTTGTAACCAGGGAGAAACTGAGATTCTTCACTGTTTCAATTGGTCTTCAAGTATGATGATGAAGATGAATAACAGCCAAGTCCAAAGTGGAGTTATTGTCCAGCAAATGAAGTAGCGGTGGAGTTGCTACAATCAGTCTCAAAGTGGGAGATTGTTGGGTGTGGAGCCTGATTTTCATCCTGATTCAGAGGTCTTCGTTGCAGCCAGATATATACCCCAGGAAGATTGTACACTCATCCATGCAGGGAAGGGTGCGGGGGGGCCGATCAGCCCCCCCCCCCCAAAACCCGACTGGGTGGGTCTGGGGGCCAGTGGTCCCTTGGCGGGGATTTCGGGGGCAGTGCTCCCGAAGCTAAAAATGGATGTAAAATTGCCTTGTAAAATATTGTAATTTTGTAGTCAATCTGGGTCGTTCATTAGGTAGATTATGTGACGATAGAAGTTATTGTAGGGTTTGTTTCCCTAGAAGGCAGCCCCTTGTTTTGTATGAGGGTATTGTATTTCGGTTGTGTATTGTATGCATATTATGAGCGAGAAACAAAAAGGGGGATTGTCAGAGAGAGTAGAGGATATTACAATGGATCTACTTTAGGTTGTGTCTCTTCATCTTGTTGGATAATATAAAGGAAGGACTAGTTGTTCGGGGTGGACGTAGCCCAAATTGGGTGAACCACATATATTTGCACCTCTCTTGTTTTATATGTTTTTTGTGTTAGTGTTTTTGCATATTTTATATGTTCCATTGCTCTGTCATATATAATTTTTCAACAAGCTAAAGGTTCAACACTATACCTTTGGGGATAAAATCAAGATGCTCTGTTACAAGGTGTAGTGATCAATTTGATTAATTGTTATATACTACTACAACATTTGATTGTAGATTTCACATTTTTTTTCAAGGGGAGTCCTTGATATGATCATTACTTTCTAACATACATGCTCAGCCGAGGTGTGATGTTTCAAATGGCATGCACAAACAGACTTAAAGTAACAAGCCAAGGTGATGATTGAGATTATGAATTTTTTTTTTAGGTTCTAACCATTGTGTTTGTATGAAATCACATAAGAAGACACTAAGGAATTAGGAATGAGAAGAATAATGGTGCAATATAGTAATAATAGATCATAACATGGTCATGAGGAATCGTAAATTGAGAAAATATGAGAGGCAGACTCTCCTAACTGGTTAGATACATTGAGAAGCTTAAGGGATGAGGTAAGGATTTGCAAGATTGAGAATGAAAGGATTGTCGAAGCTTAGGAGAAATTTTGAAATGAGTGTAGTCATATTGGAAAACCTATCATATTTACAAATAGAAGCAACATGAGTTGGGTGCTAGCTAAAAGTGTAGCCAAGTAGGATCATCATGACTGTGGAAACAAGAAGTAAATATTGATGGTGTAGAGGGAAATAAATCCAAGAAGAGGCATTAATAATCAAGTTAAGATACAATGAGAGGGGGTACACCATCGGGTACTCCGGAAAGAGGGATAGGTAGTTATGAGTAGTCGATGTTTGGTGCTACTACAAGAAGACATCATCTACAAAGAATGGAAGGAAGAGAATTTATATTGGAGGAATTTAAGAAGGTCAAAGATCTTGCATTTGATGGAGAGGTAAAGAAGGTTGAGGATTCAAAAGCATGATTTCTTGGAATAAAGAAGTATTTCAAAATCCATAATTTCTCTAACTATATGAAGGCAAGGGTGTCCATCTTCAGTCTAAAAGGAAAGGCTGATATTTGGTGAGAAGATTTAATGAATTTCAAGGATATCATAGGAATGATTTTCTTGTAGAATATCTAAGAGTTACATCTAAGGGAAAAGTACTCATCGAAGAGATACTATGAAAATAATGAAAAATAATTTTATGAACATACGCTAGGGAAGATGACAGTTGATGAGTATGAAAAAAACATTTTGGAGTTGTTGAGGTACATTCGCTACCTTGGGGACAAAAAAGAATAGATACAATGGTTCCTTTGTGGGTTTCCACAGGCATTCAGGGAAAATATAGATTTCGATGAACCATGAACTCTAGAGGATACTATCATAAATATGAAGTGCTACTATGACCAATCCAACACAAGTATAAATACAAGGTTGATTGGAATTTAAAGTAAAACCCCAAATTTAAGGGAAAGGGAAAGAAAACCATAGGACAAGCCCTCTAAATTTACTAGAGAAGAAGTTGATGGGTCCAAGAGAAAATCCATATAATGTTGGACATGTGGGGAAAACCATTTACGGAAGGTTTTCCCTCAGTTATAGAGGATCAATTTAGGGTTGTATAATGTACATGAGGCAAAGACAAAAGGACATGACACAAAGCATGCCCATAATACATAGAGATAATTTGGTCATTAGGAATCCAATGTTGAAATGAAAAGTACAATCAACAACCAAATTATTTCAATTTTAATCGACCCTAGTCCAAAATTTAGTTATGTGGGTCTGTCAGTAGTTAAGAAAATTACATTACAAAAGGAAACGCACAAGGAACTATAGCTAGTTTAAATGGCCACATGGATAAAGAGACGAGTGGAGCACATGGTAATATCATGCCCAATCATGCTAAGTAGGATGCCCAAGATGAAAAATTTAAATTTATTTCCATTGGGTGCCTATAACATCCTCATTGGAATGGATCGGTTGGCTAGGCACTAAACAAAATTTGATTACTTTGGTAAATCAATTGAATTCCTTAGAGAGGATGGCGAAAAGATGGCATCACAAGGAAAATGTAAATCAATATCGGTCAGATTAGTAGCAAAACTGCAATTGAAATGATGTAGCTAGAAAGGGTGTAGATATTTGTTGTTCGAATAATCAGTGGTCCTGAAGGGAATAGTAATAGCTCAATAGAGCACCCAATTTTAGAAAAATTTGAAGATGTGTTTCCTAAGGAAATCCCTAGACTGTCACCACATAGAGAAGTATATTTCTCTATAGAATTTTTACTTGGGATAGTGTGAACGTCGAAATCTCCTTGTTGAATGAGTGCTCCAGATCTGGTAGAACTAAAGCTACAAATAAAAGAAATGTTAGACAAATTTTATATCAGGTCGAGTGTATCATCTTCGAGAACACCATTTTTTTTTATGACAAAGAAATATGGCATGCTGAGACTACGTATACATTATAGGAAAATCAATAAATCCATCATAAATAATAGATACCCCTTGTTGCGGACTGATGATTTATTTTTCCAACTAAGGGGAGCAACAGTCTTTTCAAAATTTGATTTAAGATATAGATATTACCAGACATGCGTGAAGAATGAATATATTCACAAAAAAGCATTTAGGACTAGGTATGGAATCTATGAACTTTTGGTTGTACCTTTTGGCCCTACAAATTACCCTGCCACTTTCATCTATGTAATGAACAATGTACTTAGTCCTTACCTTGAAAAAATTTTACTAGTTTTCATTTATGATATATTGGTTTATTTAAAAACCAGAAAAGAGCATGAAGGGCATCTAGCAATAGTGCTACAAATTTTAAGAGATCATAAGCTTTATGCAAATCTCAACAAGTGTGAGTTATTTCAGTCCTAGATTTAGTACTTGTGACATGTAGTATCAAAAGAGGCACTACAAGGAAAATACCCTCTAGCGGATGTTATAAAGGAGGTTTCTAGTGTTATAAAATTGGCCAAAATTGTCAAAAAAACATTTTGTACAACATCCATTTATGGTTACAGAGGTTTTGGCGGAGCTTTTAACGGAAATTCAACACAACTAAAAAAAAATGGGCAGTCGGAGGTTATTACGGATTTTTTTTTCATCGGTTCGCTACTCTGGCTTGAACGCACTGGTGCGTACATATAGAAGGCACCCCGGGATAGTCGAAGGAAAATGCATTGGGCCATTAAGGTATAAAACACGTTGGGTGTAGTGTTGGTGATACAAAGCACGGGGCCGTTCTAATTGGTCTTGGGATTTATGTGGTGCCCATAGGTTGTATCAACGCACCTGTGTGTAGACGTATAGAAACGCACTAGTGCGCAATAGCATAGAAAGGCACCAAGATTTATAATTGGTATTGGTATTCATGCAGTGCCCATAGGTCGTACAAATGCACCAGTGCTTATAAACACATAAAAGCCCTGGTGCACACTATCACACAAACGCACCAAGATTTATAATTGGTATTGGTATTCGTGCAGTGCCCATAGATCGTACAATAGCGTCGGTGCATATAGACACATAAACGCACCGGTCCGTCATACCGCACAAAAGCACCAATATTTTTAATTGGTTTTGGTGAATTTTCAGTGCTCATAGGTCGTAGAAACGCACCGGAGCACTTCTTAATACAAACGCACCAGTGTACAGTTACTGACACACACCGGTTTTCGTTTTGTATCTTTTAGAAACATGACCTATGACAGTGCAATTATTGTGATTGTTTTAAATTCATTATTCATCAAAAGTCAACACATCTTATAACAATATTCAGATTAATTAAATTCTTATTAATTCATTTGAATGTGATGTTTGGATTAATTTTTTATATCATATCATAATTATTGTGGATTTTTAAAATCCATTATTCATCAAAAGTCGACACATATATATCTCATAACAATATTCATATGAATTAAATTTTTATTAGTGCATTTGAGAACGGAAATGGAGAACGTAATAGCGACAATGGAGAATGCAATAGAATAAATTAAAACATATTTTATGATATATAATATATATGAATAAGATAGACTTTATCATACAAAATGGGACAGTTATTGGTATCCCTTTGTCTTTCAATTGGGACACTATGTCCATTACATTAAACAAAATGTATGATTTCACAGACATATTTCAAAAAATACAACGCCTTGCTTTGATATCCATAGTGATCATCGTTCTTCACTTGAACTATTGTCACTGCTAGAGCTAATTCCATGACTTGGGTTATTTTCAGGAATGTTTTGTTCACGGTGTTGATTGTTTTCTTCTTCTTCACCTTCCATCTACAAACATAAAAATAAACTGAAATGAGTGTATATACATTGGTGAGAATAATGAAAATTGTAATATTAAATAATATACATCAATGTAAATCGAAAAGAAAAATGGCGTACCATAGCAACAATTGACTAATAAACTATACACATTCTTTCAAAACCATGTACCATGCCATCTTTCAAAATTTCATCTGTTTTTGCAGTTCCATACTTTATTTCCTGCAAGTTTTGTACCCCATAACAAATCATATATTTAATATAAAAGATGTTTTTCTTCTATTAATTATAGACAGATCTAAGTAAAACAAGATCGATAGATTCTTACACATTCCACAATTAATTACTAATATGCCAACATATACTCGCAACCCATATTTAACCCAATTTCAATCAATTCGTCTGATGGTTCTTCTTTGTATGTTAGCACCTGTTTGAAGACATTCAATGATGATTTTTGTAAAACAACTTAAAAAATACAAAAAAGAAATCTAGTTAAGTTGTTATAAGCAAGTAACAATTACTCACAAACTTAGATATCAACCCTTTTCTTCCTTGTTGTCCTATTTTATGTGCTGAATGGGTTCTATTTTCTTTTCTTTTCTGCAAGAAAATTCTTGAGAATTAATATTTAATGCTAAATTTTTTATTTATTGTACCTAATTATCGAAAAATTTAATTATTACATATTACATTTGAAGCACATTGTTGTTAAGATGGCTCCTCCTGCGATGCAATTTTGTCCATTTCTTTGACCATCTCCTTGTACACCTTTTTGGACATTCCTGTTGGCATATTTTTGATATCAACTCTTTCATCTTTTGATATTCTCATAATCTTCCTAAAAATGTAACATGACAATAAAATATTTAATTTTTATATTGATATCTGAAAAGTAAATATAACAAAAGTGATATTTATAAATGATTATAGACAAACATTTAAAGGAATATTACTTTTTCATTCATTCTTTTTTGTTGTTGTATGTTTTTGCTATTAAAAGTTTGACATGTCTCATTGACCAATTCTCTGGAAACTCTTCCTGTAGTTTAGATAAAATTTGGTTCTTGGAATCATTGGATTGATTTTTGTATTGTAAGTGGAAAGAATGTTTATACATTTGTTCCACTAGATCCCTCAAACTTTTGTAGAAGTTTTTCCCCCTTTCGTTAACTTCCAGCACCACTCTAGATGAGCTAAGGAGCAATTCATTTTCATTTGCATGTTCTATTTTTTTTTCTTTTCTTAGAACAACATTCCTTTTCTGAGTTGTTGGTCCCTGTAGAACATTAAACAGATGTGAATTAATAGACTATTTGACACATGTTATTTAAAAATTTTAAATATATTATTAATGATAATTAAAAAAATAAACTCATATTGGATCGATAGTATTTTTTCATTCACCTGATTCATCCTTTTGCAATTTTTCCATCAATCTTTTACGCTCTTCTGGTCCTAGATCAGAAATAATATTATTGAGCTTCATCATTTTGTGGCTCTACATGATACATAGTAAATAATACATATTAGTTAAACTTACATATAGTTCAAAAATAATATTTTTATAAAGAACTTGCCATTTTTTCTTTTCTTGATGTGTTATCAGTATTTTTGTTACCTAATCTCTTGTCAGTCATTTCTTTATCAATCTGAAACCTGTACCATATCATTAATTAATATGTTTATAAATAAATTGTCAAATTTTCAAGTAAAAAATAAATCTTAAGACACTGGTACACATTTCTTGTTGTACGCACTGTCGCCGGTGCATGGGGGTACTACCAACGCACCGCAAAATAGTACAATAGACCATACGGTGCATGGGGTATTATAACCACACCGCAAAAATAGAATTATAGACCGTATGGTGCTATCCTCATAACATGGAGAACTAGTGCCCTATTTCAGATATGGCGCACTGATTGAAAAAAAAAATGTTTTCAAATTTTTTATTACACAGTACTTGCGCACCGGGGCACTAGGTTATGGCAGGTGCATCAATAATAAAAAAATTCATTTTTTCCAGAAATTCACGCAATGGACAAATGGATTGGGATCCAACTATGCAAGTCGTCCTGTGGGTTGGATGTCAATCTAAAATGAAAAGCCCTAATTCTGAAATCACAGAAACGGGGAGAAGAAAGGGCAAAAACAAAAAAATGAAGGGTTTAGGGTAAAAATGGATAAAACTGTATAAAAGTAAAAAAACCGCAAATTTTTTTTTAAAAAATAATCAAATTTAATCACGAGATGGTTTGAAATTCTATGATACAGGGTTTGAATCACAAGATGCTTGATTTTTGATTGTCTGAGTACTTCTATTCAAATGTATTTCGCTGCTCCACAGTGCCCTCATGCTCTCTTGCTCCAAGTATGTCTCCTACAAATATCTAGCTGAAATTTTTAGCAAAAATAGTGAAATAATGAAAAGTGTTTAGTATTTAAAGAATTGTTTTGTGAAATTAGATTTTCGAAAATATTTTGCCGCCCATTTTTCAATTTGCTACTATTTTCTTTCACTTAAATAAAATAGAGTTGCGCTTATTTTATTTCCGTTTATTCGTCATCGGTGCATCACTTAATAGCACCGCACCGGTGTGTCGTTTTGTAACACTGGCACCGGTGCGTCGTTTTGTAACACCGGCACCGGTGTGATTATATGTACAGTAGTACCAATTTGCGGTTAAGGCATCGAAATTACTTTTAGGTGTGTACACCAAAATTTAGTGAACTCCAACCATAGAAATTGAGAATTATAATTTTGTTTATTCTTGAGAATTAGAATTAGAATTAAAATTGAGAATGGGAATTGGATAAATTCTTGATGGAAATAAATATTATTCCAATGCATTTTGTTTATTGCAGGAGGTCCCCATTGATTATGTGGAGAGAATGCAATGTGTGGCGTGTGAAGATGCAATAATATAGGGCCCAAGTGGGCAATTGTGGCATCTGAACCTGTTATAATTAGCACTTACCTATTTTTTTTTCTAAGTAAGTTTAAATCTATTTATAAAAACATATAGTACATAGGGAGTCTGGTCTCTGGAATTGCTGGACTAGCCAATTTCAAAGACATTGTATGGTAAAAGATCAAAAATTTGACTGCCCCATAAGGGGAAACTAGCCAAAGTAGTCTTACTACAGCTTCCCAACATAGGGAAACCAGCTTTATACAAAATTAAGTGACTAGTAATGTGAATGTCTAGAAGCATCATGAAAAAACTAGAAAAAGAGTCCAAAAAGAAAAGAAACCAGAAGAAATTAGGTGTCAATGCCTGGAGGAGGAATCTCCTCCACAATTAGGCACCTGTACTCCTCGGTGTCAGCTGCATTCGTGTCTCCTCTGGGCGTTGCATGTTCCGGGATGTTGACAGTGCGTGCACTTCCCATCTCCTCGTCATCGCCAGACCATTCTTTGCTGCTGCTGCCACTGCTGTTGTTGCCAGTGTTGGTGCTGCTCTTAATTTTGCTACTGAAGGCGGGAGCGCCATGAACGACAGGATTTCTTGGAGGGGGCAAAGGCATTGAGTCAGAAATGGATTTCTTTGGCAATTTCCTGGAGCAAGGTTTCTTGGCATGCGAAGCTTCCTCCTTGAAGCTAACAGAGATGGTAGCACTAATGCGGGGATGGTCCAGGGTGCACAAGTAGTGGAATTGAGCAGTATGCACATGGGACGGGGAAGGCAGAGTCTCCAGTTGAGGTAGCGATGGGGAAGAGAGGGGGTGGTGTCGCTATGGGGAGTTACTACGGATAGGGGTTGAAGAGTGAGACCGCTTTGAGGCTAAGTTTCGGCCTCTACCACTGTGGGTTTTAGGGTAGCGCCCCTCCAAATCCTCAAGAGAAGGCGATGAAGAGTCAGAACGATTGGAGAGTGGAGGTCTGGATGCCCTACCACGCCCACTACCTCAACGACAGCACATATGGTGGCGCCTGGGCATGTTCGTGCTCATGCAGGCGTTATATGAATGTTGGATAGAATGCACAGAAAGCTGAGGAGCTGGATTAGTCGAGAACAAGGGGGCCAAAGGCACAGGGTTGAGGTTCAGGTTGTAGTGAAGGCTATGGGAGACATGGTGGTCAGGAGCAAGAATGATACAGCAGTAGAGACTACAACGCCTCCCTGTGGGTGTTCTAGAGCTCGGCTTTGAAACCACAGAGGGACAAATACAACTCAAGGGCAATGGAGGAGGGCCACTGTTCGAAGACATTATGAAGCTAGATTGAATGCATCGATATCCGAGTGAATTAATGAAAGTTCGATGGTAGCAGTTGGCCTGAATAAATGCCCAAGGATTGAGCCCATGGGTGACCATGTGGATAAGCCATGTGTCACACCATGTGGCCAAGCCCTTTATCAATCACCCACATCCGGGACTGTTGTGTCCATGTGCATCAACTTAGTGCATTCCTGTAAGAGAGAAGTATCATGGAGAGTGTTGATGGGGCGAGAGTGGATATCTTGCTCACAGTCCACGCATTTATTTGCCAGCAGATCCGCAACTTTGTTACCAGATCGTTTTACATGCTTGAAGGAAATCACCTGATTGTGCTTTAGCCACTATTCTAAGAGCTCAAATCTAGCAGCTAGACGCCAACTTTTAGCTACCTTGATGGTTGAGGCACCCATGAGGAGGTGATTTTCTGCGTTAATGAGGATTTGAGAGTCTCCTTCTATTTCAATTTGGAAATAACTATTCCTCTGAGCCAGGCAAAGACCCTACCATAAACCTTCAAATTCAGCCAAATTGTTAGAATCCCATCCTAAGGATCCATAAAAGATCAGAAGGGGGCTTCCGGGTGGATCTCGAAAGATGCCTCCAAATCCAGCAGCTCCCTGGTTGCCTTTCGAGGCACCATCAAAATTCATCTTGATCAACCTAGCGGGTGGAGGTATCCAATTACTGGGTGACTCCTACAGACGTTGAGGAGTGCTAGTGCTGGAGGGGTGGAAATTTATCGATAGGTGCCAGTTCTCCCATATTAGTTTCTCTTGATCTTGAGTTGGAAAATCAGAGTCCTTCCAATTGTGAAGTGCCAGCGTTTCTTGGAGGTTGATGCAGAGATTGTTCCCTATTGTATCTAGTGGAGTGATCTGATTCTTGAATATTCTTTTATTTATTTCCTTCCAGATTGTCCATAGAAGAAGGCCTGCGAGAAGAGTCCACAGAGTATTTAGTAAGTTGTTTTCGTAAGGTGCCAAGGGCCAATTATGGATGGTACTGACAATATCACCGCAAATGTGGTTTGATCTTCTGCATCTGAAGATAATCTTTTCCCACGACTTGTTGGCTAAGATGGAGGTGTCCATAAGATGTTGGATGGTTTTAGCTTGCATTCAACAACTGGGGCATTTGGATGGTTCGTTAAACCATTTTTTTAGAATATTATCCCAGGTAAGAATGCATTTGCAGGAGAGGAGCGAGAGGAAGGTGGAGACCTTAGGCCAAGTACCTATTTGCTAGATTTGGGTCCAAAGCAGATTTTTTGGTTCTTGGGTGGGATACATCAAATTGTATGCTTCCTTTGTGGTGAACGTTCCTTGAGGTGTGTATCCCCACCTGAGAAGATATTTCTTCCCTGAGTATCTGATCTTTATGTTGTTAAGTTCTGTCTTGATTTCCCCATTTATGTCCTCTAGCCAATGCTGATAGATTTGAGTTGCTGGTAACCATTGACGGTAGCTTTGAATTTTGGGGTTTACCCAGAAATGGTTGATTGTATTGTCCAATTGTTGTGGTTGATCCACATGTTGCATTGGCCTTATGAGATTTACTAATTTGGGCCTCTGTTGCCACGAATCAGTCCAAAAAAGGGTTGTACCTCCATCTCTGACTTCCCAGAAGCTATGCCCTTGAATAAGTGCATGGTGTTGTTTGGCTACATTCCATATAAGAGAGTCCATTTCTACAGTTTTCAGTCTTATCAAAGCTTCTGGAGGTCAGTTGTTGGCATATTTGACATTCCAGAGAAGTGCCCACGGTGTGTGTGGTGTAGAAAGCCATTTCCACCAGATATGGGCACCCATGGATGCATTGCTGTGATACAGATCTCTGAGGCTGAGACCACCATATTTTTTTAGCAAGCATACCATTGACCATTTTACCAGAGCCCATTTTCGATTTTTTCCAGAGGAGCCCCAGAGGAAATTGCGCTACCATTTTTTCATTTTTTTGAGGACCCATTTTGGTGTAGCAAGAACGGAAAAGAGGGAAAGGGGCATGGATTGTAAAACATCTTTGATGAGGATGAGGTGGTTGGCAATATTGAGGGATCTAAATATCCAAGAGGAAAGACATGCTTCAATTTTCTCTAGAACCTCTTGCCAGGATGAAATTCGGATTGCAGAGTCGATTAATGGCGTACCCAGGTACTTGGAAGGCAGGGAGGCTATGGAAAAGCCAAGAATTAGTGCAATGTTGACTTTCGTGATAGCTGGGGTATTGAAAAAGAAGATCTGTGATTTGAAAGGATTGATTGATGTACCTAAAGCCTCCGAGAAAGTGTCAAGCAGGGATTTAAAGGTGTGAGCCTCTTGAATAGAAGGATGACTGAATAGCATGTTGTCATCTATGAACTGTTGGTGGGTAGTTGGATGGGAACCATGAAAAGAGATTCCATGGAGGATATGAGAGTGGAGGGCATGCTGAAAGAGACGACCGAGCCCTTCTTCCATGAGGACAAAAAGTAAAGGGGAGAGGGGATCTCCTTGGCGAATGCCTCTGGATGGGTAGAAGGTTCGGGAAGGGAATCCATTGATTAGTATGGAGAAGAAGGGTGAAGAAATGAGATTCATAACCCATCTAATCCAAGAGGAGCTGAAACCAAAAGTTGTGAGAATTTACTTCATGTAATCCCAAATTAATTTATCAAAAGCTTTGGAGAGATCAATTTTTAGGAGCATACTTGCCTTCTTGGTGTTTTTCACAGAGTGTATGATTTCATGAGTTAGAATGATCTCATCAAGAATCTTTCCTCCTTCAACATATCTTGTTTGTTCTAGCAAGATGAGTATTGGAAGCAGAGGCTTGAGCCTATTAGCGATGACTTTGGAAATCACCTTGTAGATGACATTGCATAATGCAATGGCTCTATACTTATCTGATGTGATGGAGTGTTATTCTTTTGGAATGAGATCTAGAAAGGTAGCATTGAGAGAGGGGAGCATCCAATGCATTTCTCTATATTCTTCAACCAACTGACAGACTTCCAATTTGATGAGGTCCCAGAAGTGATGGAAGAAGTTAGAGGTGAATCCATCTGGACCTGGGGCTTTTCCATCTTTAAATTGAGCCATTGCTTGTTCCACCTCTTAAAGGGAGACTGGAGGGAGGAGCATCCTGTTATGTTCTTCTGTGATAATCTTAGGAATATGTTGAGTGATCTTATTGATTTCTTGTCGTCTGCTACCTTGGGGTTCCTGTAGAACAAATTTAAAGTGATTGAGGAGCTCTTTCTCAATATTCTCATGTTATTCTAGCCTTTCTCCTTGCTAATTTTGAATCTGTGCAATCCTATTTTGCATTCGTCTTTGGATAGTTGAGCAGTGAAAGAATTTTGTATTCTTTTCCCCCTCCTTGAGCCATCTTATGCGTGATTTCTGTTTCCACAGTATTTCCTCTTGCGTTCTTATGTCTTCCAACTGGGATAGAATTCTTTGTTCCTGAGTAGCAAGAGTCTATGTTCTTCCTTCATTGATTATACATTGTTGAAGTTCAATCATGGTTTGTTCCAGTATCTTCTGTTGTCAGAAGATGTTCCCAAGTGTGGAGTGATTCCATTGCTTGATCTATGATTTGAGGTGTTTGAGCTTTTGTTGGAATTGGTACATTTTAGAGCCTGCTGGAGGAATGAAGCCTGTCCAGGCATTTAATACCATGCTTTTAAAGGTGGGATGGGTGAGCCAAAAAGCTTCAAGTCTGAAGGGATGCTTAGTAGTGACTCCAGGACGCAGCCATTGTATAAGAATGGGCCAATGATCAGAACCTGAAAGAGGTAGTATGGAAGAGTGAGTGTCTCCACATAAGTGGATTTCATTATCCGAGATAAGGAAGTGGTCAAGCTTGGATGCGATTTGTTGGGCTAGAGCGCTTATTGTTCCAATTATGCTTGCCATTGGTGAAGGGAAGGTCAATTAACCAGTTTCTTTTGATAAATTCCTTGAAGTGGCTACTTTCCATTTCTAATTTGGCCTGTCCACCTTTCTTTTCTTCTAGCTTGGTGATCATATTGAAGTCTCCCTCGATTATATAGAGAGGATGACGATGGTTGGCATTGAGGACTTCCATGGTGTTTAGCAGCGCAATTTTGTGCATTGGATCTTGAGGGAAGTAGAAATTAGAGAGGTGTCCATGGATGTTGGAGCCAATAAGATGAAAGCAAGCTTGTATGAGATTATGGGAGGCATGGAAGTCAAAGAGTGTAATAATTTGTGGGTTCCATGCAATTGCTAGGCCTCTTGAAGCTCCAGAGGCATCTACTGACACTGAGTGACAACCAGACCATACGTTGGAGATGATGGATCTGAGGGTTTGGTTGTTGCATTTAGTTTCTTGCATGAAAAATACAAAAGGTCTTTCTTGTTGTATCATGTTTTTAATCATCCTATGTTTCTCGGGGTTGTTGAGCCCTCGGATATTCCATGATGTTAGTTTCATTGGGAATTATTAGAGATCGGTCAGTAGAACTTGGTCAGTTTGGGAAATCTTCTAGATTCCACCAGCATTTCCCGACAATGATTGTCCGCTGCAAATCTGTTCTTCATTCTCTTCTTTTTTTTTCCTTTAAGAGCTTTTTTCCATCCCAGTGACTACCTGGTTGTATGCCGAGTGATCTTTGTTGATGCGCATGAAATAGGATCACTTCTAAGCTGTCTATCTGTCTGTTGGGTATTTTATCATATTCTTTTTGTTTACAGGCGTGCTCAAATGCAAAAATATCTAGCTCCCCTAGATCAATGCTTTCAGGTTCCTCTTCCATATGACTGGAATGGCGTCCTTCCGATATTGGGATGCCTATGAGGGGGTTTTTTTGAGATGAGCCATCTATCTCCATGAGATTAGGCTGCCAGATAATGAGATCCAAGTCTTTACTAAGAATGGGTAAGAAACCTGGGGGATCTGGAGAGACTTTGGTTGGGGTTTGAGAGATAATGGGTTCAGCCTGAGGAATAGAGGTGGCGGGCTTGGATGATTCCACAGTTTGCTTTGAGGATTCTCTATTTGGCGGAGGTTGGTTGGCTAAGATATCAAAGGTATTACTGGTGGATGGAGCAGAGGGAACATGGGGTGGAACTTTGGGCGCAGTGGGGGGTTTCTTATGGTGCTTTTTGCGGTTGGGGACTTTGGAAAATCCCTCTCCATCAGTATTTTTAGAGGCAGTGTTGGTTTTGGGGGGCGGGTTTAGCGAACAGTCACGAAAAAGGTGGCCATGTGCATGACATTTTCTGCATCGAAAAGGGAATTACCAAGTTCGTGAGAGCCTTTTCGAGATGCATGTAGACATAGATTCTTGCATATGAGGTGTATCTTCTGAGCTTTGTTTCCTCGGCGACCTTGATGAACTCCCCTAAGCCATTGCCTATGGCCTTGAGGGATTCCTCATCCCAATATTCTATATGTAGTGAGTACATTTTGATCCAGACAGGTGCCCAACTGAAATCTTCTTTGTCGGGATTGAATCTTTCTTTCTAGTCTATAAGATACAGACCCGCTAAGTTGGAAAAATAGGGGCCTCCATCTAAGATTTGATTTTTGTCCTCAATACAGTTAAAAATGGCATTGAAGAACCCTTTTGTTCCTAACTGGAGGGTAACATGTCCTTTTGGCTTCTTTTTAAAGGAAATACATCCATGGAGAGCTTTCTCAGTTGGAAAAAGGCCGATAAATTTGCCTATGAGTGCATGGTCTTTCATGTGCTAGATTTTTGCATTGATTCGATGGCTCGGTAGGTCAATCTTGGTCCGTTCTACCGCAATAGGCAGACATGTTACAGAGGTTACCTTTTGCTACTCCGTGTTGCCTACAGGCTCCTATGCCTTGTCGTTTTGTGTTGTTGTGTTTTCAGTCTACATCCCTGCAGAGTCAGAGGACGGATTCTAGGCAGAGTCAGGCATGGTAGCGTCATGATTACCGGAGAGGGGAGGGGTGTCGTCCCTCCCACTGGGGATGTCATTGAGTGCAGTCAGTGACATAGAATTTCTTGTAGCCCTCGGTGATTCATGGAAACACTAGTGTTGAAGTGCTCGACCAAACCAGTGTTGTTGCAGGGTTTTTCAAAACCCTATGTTTCCATTAGGGAAGCTCCACGATATACCTTTTCTTCAATATTAATATCCAATTGGCACTTAAATATTTGCAACCAATATGTTTTAGAATATAATCTGCAGATAGACGGATGACCTGCCAGAAATTAGTACAATGTAATGTTCTAGGAGAAATGAAAATGATTCCTTCATTATGCATTTGTTAGCAGAAGAATACCGATTTTCGACTAGACGATGCATTTATTACATGTGTAGGCAATGGTTTCCCATAGAAAATGAGTATAGGGTTGAGAAGAGGAAAGACATTGCAAATTAGGCTATTACATTAGTTTTTCCAATAGGAAACCGATTTGCAGGTGGAATATGGTAGCTGCAGGTATCTATGCTTTTCTTCCCACAGAAAAGGTCACTAGATTTCCATTTATAATACAATCAAACTTTTCACTAGTTTCATCCACAGGACCACAACTCAGGCAAGTTAGAGATGCCATTCAGGTTCAATTAAAAGCTGAAGATGTGATTTTATGCGACGTTAGCTTTGGCGGTAAAAGTTTAGGTAATCCAACTGAAGCTTGGACAATACTCCCGGCTACTTTTAAATGCATTTTGGAGAATCTTTCCCTTCATGGGACCTACCAGCCCGATCAACGACGTCAATTGATCTTTCTCTGTTGTCCTTAAGGGAATGAGAATCCTTCCCTTCCTGGTGCCTCTTGGCTTTATCAACTACCTCGATTGATCTTTCTTTGCCATCAAATCTACTCTCCATTTCTCCATCATGGGACCTCTCAACCCTATCGTCGGCCTCAACCGAATGCTCTCTGTCGGTCTCAACCTGTACTCCTCTTGTACTCTGTCGAGCTTTGTAGCCATCTGCATCCCTGTAAGCGTCTTTGTTCATCTTTCTATTTGAATCACTCATTTTCTCTACTATAAACTTCTCAACCAAAATTCGAACTCTTGTCTTTTCAAACCCTCATCTCCTCAGAAAATTTTTTTCCCACAATTCTAACTCTCCGCTGCTCCAATACTGCTCTTTACAGAATAACCCTGTTCCGGTGTGCGCTATTTTATAGGTGCACCGGGGCAGTTTGTAAGATCGAGGTTTTTCTTTTGGCGCGATGTTTTATGACGCATCGGTGTTGAAGCGTTCTGAAGCACCAGTGCGTCGGAGTAATAAGACACACCAGTCCTTGTTATGATGATAAGCGCACGAGACTGTATAAAGTTTTTTTTTTTTGTATGTAAGATCATAATAAAATAATAATAATTTCTAAAGTACATGAATTAGAATTACAATTACAATTACAAGTTTACAGTTTCACATACAATTACGATTAGAATTACAATTACAATTTTGATTTTACATACAATTACAGTTAAAATTAAAATTACAATTACAATTACAATTTTACAATTTCACATACAATTACGATTAGAATTACAATTACAATTTTAATTTTACATACAATTTCAATATTTACAATTAAAATTGTACAATTACAATCATTTCACAGTAATACAATTAAAATTTTACAAATATTTTACCATATACAATTAGAATTAGAATTAGAATTACATTTACAATTTCAATTACAATTTTACAAATATTTTACATAGAATTACAATTACAATTTTAGAATTTTACATACAGTTACAATTACAATTTTACAATTTGTCATATATACAATTAAAATTAAAATTACAATTACAATCATTTCACAGTAATACAATTAAAATTTTACAAATATTTTACAATATACAATTAGAATTGGAATTAGAATTATATTTACAATTACAATTACAATTTTACAAATATTTTACATAGAATTACAATTACAAATACAATTACAATTTTAGAATTTTACATATAGTTACAATTACAACTACAATTTTACTATTTGTCATATATACAATTACAATTAAAATTACAATTACAATCATTTCACAGTAAATTAAATTTTGCAATTGCAATTAAAATTTTACATTAAATATTTTACATACAATTACAGTTAAAATTACAATTACATATACAAATACAATTTTACAATTTTACATATAGTTAAAATTTAATTTCAATTACAATCACGACACAATATTTAATAAATATCATGGTCATAATTTACTATTAAATTAATTAATAAACATCACGATCATGATAACCATCGTACAAACATCATATTCGACTAAAAAACACATTCAAACATCAAATTAACATTATATATTAACATCATCACACACAAAAATAAATATATATACATCTAATGTCAAATAACTCATGCTATCACATACACATCTATATACAAGCTAAACATTAAATGAACATATCTAACATGACCTAACAATATACACATCATGATGATCACCAACATGTAAATTAAGTACAACTGCAACATGAACATAAAATACATGGACTATATATATATATATATATATATATATATATATATATATATATATATATATATATATATATATATATATATATATATATAACTGAATAATGTTAAAAATATACAACTGAAATATAATTTTCATGGATCAGCTGGTGGTAGTACATTAACATCAATAGCAGTACTAGTGGAGGCCTGCTCAGTCAATGGTCTAGCCTCGATGGTCGATGGTTGAGCCTCCTAATGATCATGACTAGTACTAATGGATGGATTAGTTGGTGCTAGTACAACATCAATATAAGAGGTACTAGTGGAGGCATGCTTAGTCAATGGTGTAGCCTCGATGCTCGATGTTCCATCCTGCTCATGATCATGACTAGTACTGATGGATGTTGCAGGATGTTGATGATTGGACGTGACCGATGGTCCAGCCTCATCTCCATGATGACTGCTAGATGCTAGTGGAGCCTCATGCTCATCAGGTGCAGTGCAAGGTGAACGATCATGATATGAGTCACTACTCATGGACTGTCCATCACATGTTATGGCTCGACCACGTCTATAATGTGCAACATTCCTCCTCAGTTGCGTAACAGTTTTTGTAGCTCCCACGACATTCCGCATCAGGTTGTACATGTCATGCGGCATGCCTCTCCACGTCTGTATTAGCCTATCATTGGCATGTATGTCTCTGTAATGAGTGGACCTGATGCCTGCCTCAAAAATCAATGCATTGAGTTTGTCGCCCAACTCCATCCTATATCGATTATCAGGTCGACCATGCCTAGCAAAAGGCGATACCGGCACACTAGCATGAGGAGCATGTCTCTCTCCATCGACCTCCTAATCATGAGCCTCAGCATCTGCCATGTCTTGATCATCATCAGGATCCACACCTGGATAATCTGGTGGTTCCGACATCTCCTCGCCATCAAAAGAGCCAATGCCTGCAAAATATATACATGTACACAAAAATAATTAGACAATTTCATTATACAATTTAATAAAAACAAGTTAAAGAGCATGCTAGAATAAATTTAAATATATAAAACAGTAATATTACCTCTATCATATGGTGGCTCATTAGCTGTGAAGAGGATGTTGGCACACCCTCACCAATCCAATCCAACATATGGACAGGGGACCATAATAAAGGGATGCAACTCATCAACATTGGCTAGTAAGTCTAGTGCATCATGCGATATCCTGGCTGGAAACATAGTCTCTCCCCTCTTGGGCATCACCTGCCCCCACATCTGCATCCGGGCCTCCAACATCGGCCTACGAGGCTGCTAAAAAAAATCAGGCCTCATCTCTGGAAACCTCTCAAAAAATAAAATAAAAATCTCTAAAGCAAAAGCGAAGTTGACCCTCCCTTGTGCATGATCATGACATCTATCTAAGGTCGTACAAAACTGCCGCAAAAAAATGGCAGACCACCTGACAAGTCATGGCTCTTGTACTAAAGAATCAACATAATATAGAAGCCGACAACTAATGCATTGCCCATCACTGGTATTGTGTGAAATGGTAAAAATAAGAAGTGAGAGGCACTGCATGTCCTGTCTACCAAATGCACCAATACGTAGTTGACCTCCAGGGACCTGAAAGTCTAAAGGAGACAGTACATTTGCTCCAATGTATCTCTGGGAGTAAACTAACTGACTCCCTGCTACATAACAAGCTAGAACCTCTGGGAACGAGGGAAAATCCACCCCTCTCCTCGATATCCCTGTAATGAAATAAATATCCTCCTCAGTGGGTGTGTACCACTAGTCAGGACCAACCTGGAAAGCCTATCGATGGGCATTCCATGTGCGGATAAGATGTCTCGAAAAGATACTATGGGCCTTTAGGGAAGTAGCCTCCTCATAGAACTTGAGGAGGCCTACCTGCCTTAGAGGCCCCTGGGTATCTGCTATAATAGGGCGAGGGTACGCATCTCTCTCCCTCTCTTATGCCTCCCACTGGCGAAGCATGTCATACTGCTCCGCTTGTTGTTGTTATTGTTCCTCCTCTTCTCTCTTAATCATTGACATATTAAATAGAAAAAAATTATTAAATCATACATGTATTTAGGAATATACATATATAATTTTTTTGGGAAAAAAAAAACAAACCAGTCGATGCGCCACAAAAAAATTCATGCACCGATGCCTGTGCGGCTATTGTTTATAGCACACTGGAGGCGATGCCCCAGATGACATAAAACGCACCATATGCGATGTACCTGAAATTTTTTCAAGCCCCATTAACTATATATGGTGTCAGAAGAGCGGTGTGCTGAATAAAATATATTCCCTGACGCATATAGTCGTGTCAATGCACTGACTTCCTAACAAATTATATAGTCAACAGTGTGGTCTTTTACCTGGCCACACCGTTGACCCTGTCGGAATGCCGAATGCGGTAAGCTGACAGATACCGGGGCAGATATATCTGTCAATGCACCGCATTGATATTCCAATGGTCAACGATGTGCCCAACTAAATGACAGCGCCACCAATTTCTTTTTAAATTTTAAAATAATGTGAGGTGCCTTTCAGTATCGCCCTAGAAATGGTATGGATATCGTTAGCACCAGTTGCAGTGCGGCCTGTAAATTTTACAGCAACACCGCTTACCGGTGCGAGCCGAATGGCTCATGCACCGTGCGATAATTTTTTTTCTTTTTTAATGGTTAATTTTAAGGTTATTTCAAATTATAATCTGCTAGAAAGTTTAATTAGGGAAAAACTAGAAAAGTACATGTACATTTCACCATCGAGAAGGCATATTGGCTGTAGAATTTGCAAAAGAAAATTTTCCCACCATTTTGCAAAATGAAAGCTGGAGATTGGTGGCTAATGCACAACAGCAGTGTGTGCAATGGGTGCAATGGGAGCACCGATGTCAGGGTGGCTCAGAGAAGGAGAAATTGTACCGGTGCTTGAGAGCTCTAGAGTACTGAGAAAATTGAAAATGCAGTTTTTGGTCGTAATTTTTTTTTATTTAACCCTGTTTCGGTGCACAAGGTTTTATAGATGTATCGGTGCGGTTTTGTAAGCACGCACTAGGTGGTTTCAAATTTGGTGTGTTTTTTTATGATGCACCTAGGCAGCTACTTAACACCACACAGGGTTGTTTTAGTTTTGGCACAGTGTTTTATGAGGCACAGGGGCGGAAGAGTCTTGAAGCACCAGTGCTTTACAGTAATAGGACGCACCAGCAATGTCTGTACAAAGCGCACGGTGTCCGGTGTGCCAATTTTTTATGTGAACGTTGCTTTCTCTTATAGAGCGCACCGATGATTAAGGGCATAAAATTGAAAAATGTGGTTTTTTGGCCGTAATTTTTTTTTTATTTAACCCTTTTTTGGTGCACGTTTTTTAGAGGCGCACCGGTGTTTTTTTATACGAACGCACCAGAACGCTTCTGTTTTGGCGCGGTGTTTTATGATGCACTAGCGCAGAAGAGTTTATGCGCACTGGTGTGTTCTCTTGTAGAGCACACCGATAATTGAGAGCTCTTGAGCACTGAAAAAAGTGAAAAATCTGGTTTTTTTGCCATAATTTTTTTTTAAACCCTTTTCCAGTGAGCGTGCTTTATCGATGCACCGGTGCGTTTTCTTACGAATGCACCGATCAATTTGTATTTTGGCGCATTTTTTCATAATGCACCAGTGCAGGTTCTTCATACCGCACCAGGCATTTTCAGTTTTTGCGCGGTGTTTTATGATGCACCGGCGCAGAAAAGTTGTGATGCACCGATGCTCTACAGTAATATGATGCACCAGGCGGGTGTGTACGGAGCGCATGGTGTCTGGTGTGCCAATGTTTTTTGCACACCAGTGCTTTCTCTTGTAAGGAGCACCGATGCGATGTTGAATGATAAGCGCACTGAGCAAAAAACATCTGCAAAACCCTCCGTCCGCCAACATCCTCTAGTAACCTCCGCTAGAAATGGATGTATGGGGTATTTTTATAAGGGGTTCCTCAAAAACATCCGCTAGAGGGTATTTTCCTCGTAGTGAGGAATTGGATGTTAACCCTGAGAAGGTTAAGTAAATTATGTAGTGGCTAACTCGCAGAATGTATCCGAAGTTAGATCATTCATGGGGTTGGCAGGTTACTACAGGAGGTTCATTAAGAAATTCTCTAAGATTGGACATCCAATCACAACCCTGCAAAATAAAGGAGTAAATATCATAATGCCAACCTAGCTTTGAGAAATTGAAATATCTCCTCTCCCATGCTATAATACTAAATAAAGAAGATTCATATAAATATCTTTTAATGTGCATGTATAATTGTAAGGAAGGGCTTGATCATAGGCCTCATGAAATAAGGACATGTTGTATGCTACAAGTCTAGAAAGTTGAACAAGAATGAGTAGAATTATATGAGTCATGATATAAAATTGGCAATGATATTCCACATGCTAAAGATATGGAGACATTATCTCCTTGGAAAAAAATTTGTATTAAAGACAAATCATTGAGGGTTGGATTACTTGTTCAATCAACCTAAGATGAATGTTAGGAAATAAAGGTAGTTGGCCTTGATCAGTGATGTTTATTTGGCCTTACCAAATCCCCTACTCGATACTTTTCCTCCAAACGCAATCATTAGTAAACCTACTTTATCAAAAACCAATTAAAACCATTTAAACATTTCCCATTAAACATTATACAAAATATTTGACCTATTCTATAGTTTCACGAGGCCAGAGTTTATCCATTATACACTTTAGCGCGATTGGAGGTCATGGTTCAGGAGGTTTCATTGATTTCTCACTACGTGCCTAACTAAGGTCAAGGCCGACTATGCTAAGGATAAGTCGAGGGTTGTGCTTGACTATATTGAATCTTAATCAATACAAAGAGTTTGATTATACAAATTCACCAACTCGATTTCCAATATTTCTGATTGGGTCCTGTGCCAAGTCAAAGGTCGGATGGATCAAGATATCGAATAAATATATAAAATATTCTATATAAAGGGTCCAACAATGGGTTAGGACCAACTACACCACAGCTTTATAACAGAAACAGTCATGACTATGGTCAAAACTGACCTATCTTAAAAGTATCCAGGATGACAATTATTGTGATGTGAATTTCTTTCTGGCTTCAAATATTCGTTATGAAACTAACTCCCTTAAAATAAAATAAAATAAATTCTCAACCTTTGTTCTATTCTGAAAAGGAATGAATACGAATCACATGAATCATGTCACATGATTATACATGATTGTGTTGTGCGATAACAATTCTGTAACACCTCTCTGATCACTTATCAACTTCCTTCGTTTTATGGATCATTGATCACATCATTTGATAAAATTATCAATAATATCATTGATTCAACTTATAAAAGAAAGTATTATACCTTATATACTTCACTCTTGCACTATTTCTCCGAGCCACACTTTATCCATAGCTTCCAAAAACAACTCTACAACCGTTTGTAATCGTTCTTTGCTTACTCTCTCCAAGTGTAATACCTTATAAACTTCAATATAACAACCTACAACACATCTACATTATACTGGGATACAACACGAATTACAAAGCTTCAATTCCAAATTATAACAGAAATTTGAATTTACATGATTTTAGTTCAAAACACTTGAAACATAGTGTCTCCTCCTATCTTACTTAATATTCACAAAACTATACACAACGATTACATATAAGGCCACTTTTCCTAATTTACATATGGTTAGCCTTCAATTTGGTCTTCTGCAGTCTCGACCTCCACGCTCAATCTCTCCACTCTACTCTCTTTTCACATATATCCCCAAAAAATACATGCTCTTAGGCTACATAGTTATACAAAGGTTTCTAAAACCATAATCAAGTTTAGATCCACACATTTCTCAACAAACCTTTATCTCTAGGATCCTCTAGATCTACATATTTCTCAAGAAATATAACTAATCTTAAAACTTCTCTAGCTCTTTCAACATTATTGAGGTCTCCTCAAATAGCAGATCTGATTACAATATTCCTCATTCTCAATCATATGTACTAAAATTCTCTATATTTCCTTAAAAACATAGGAAATACAAATAACTAATTAATTACACTCAATTAGGGAACCAACTCCCTTGGTAAATGAAAGACCCTTTCAGGCCTAGTCAAATGTGTTTAACTTGGAGCTAAGATGCTCCTGCATCAAACTCCCAAGGAGAAAAATTCATGATCTCTTGATCATGATTTTTTGGCTAAGTCCTCGTGGATCCCAAGCTTTAGCTTGATATTATCTATCTTCTCTACTACGATGATGTTGTTCTATTGCCTTTAATTTTCTAGGCTTCCACAATTTATGTTGTTGTTTCCATTTTTCTTTTCTTATGAAAAATTATTCAGTTAGTTTCATTTCCTTGTTGTTTTTCCTCCTTTGTTGGTTGTACTTTATCTTGATTCTCTTCCTCATCAACATCCATAATCCATCAATCTCCTTATCTAATTCTTCCTTTTGTTGAACTTTACTGTTTCATAGGTTGTTTCATATCCTCCTCTTGTATAAGAGTTATAAAACTCTTATTAAATCTAGTTTATGTCCTCCCTTCTCAACCTAATGATTATACTTTGCAATCTTCTCCTCATTGTCCTTTAATACAATTTCCTCTTCTTCCAGTTTTGATTTTTCATGTTGAATTTGCAATATTTGGCTTAGTATCCTCTCCTCCAAGTAATTCAGCTCCTCATAAAATTCAACAAAGTAATTTTGAATTGTATTTGTGTGCTCTATGAAATATATATCACTTGGATCTTTTACCACCCACACCTCCAAAATCTCCATTTATTCATATGCACTTCCTTCTTGTTGCATAATATTTTCATTTATTATTTCAATGCATGGAATCTTCTCCAGCATATCTTCTGAAATGACTCTTCATTCTCAACACTTTCATAATATCCATGAGATGGTGTTGCTCCATCTCCTTTTTGAACAAAATTTAAATTTTATCCGACTTTAACAATTTTTCTATTAAAATCACCGTATTCAAAAGTATCAAACATATGCCAATTTAATCTCTCTCTTTCAACCATTTCTTCTAAGATTTTCATTTCTTCATTAACATGCACTAGCATATCATATAATTGTTGTTCATTAGTAATCAGACCTACAATCACACATAAAGTGTTAGATTCAAAAACATAAGGCTTCTCATTTGATGTCTCAACTACCATAACTTCATGTTGATCTAAACTTGACCAATAGTTTATAAGACCCTCAATAAACTCCTCCTTGAGATTTCTAGCTTTCTCTTCACCAAGGAATAATATTTGTTCATGTTCACATATAAAGACATTCTTTTCATATTTAGTTTCTATTATTTATTTATTTAATTAATCGATACATCCATTGCCTCAGCTTCATTTTCAATGAATTCCATCTCACTTTCTTCTTCTTTATTGTCAAGCCATATCTCTGGTCTTCCTCATACTCATGTAGCACCTCCTCTAGTTTATTAAGATGTACCTTTAATTCAACCATTTTCCTCTCAAATTATTACTCAATTATCTTCTTCATGCCTACTACTTTGGCACTCTTCTTCATTTGATTATGAATTCTCTTTGAAACTTTATCCTGGCTATAATTATTCATCCTTTCCTTCTCCTATGGACTCTCCTTGTCCACTTTTCAGCTGCAATAAGCCTTTCTCACCTGTGTAACAAGTCTACAACTTGTCATTAGTGCCAAGTCATCCTCTTGGTATTATCTCTTCTTATTCTAGTCCTCTGTAGTAGAACCTCTTCTCGAGAACTTCTACTCGTCAAATTTCAATTTTTCATATTCGACTACTCACTTATCACTTTCTCATTTGAGAACATATGTTTTCGTCTTCTCTTTCATAAAGTTAAATTTCTACTAGGTGTTTTCATAAATTTCTTTATTTTAGAGATTTTCTTGCTCCATATTTCTCTATCACAACTTCACTTATTGTAATGGATGTTATTTACAACTTTCCTTCTCTGCTACCTACAAACACAATTTATTTATGACCATAGTTAACACAAAAACATCATATTTAGGTATTTATAATATTTGTTCCAAGATCTTGTCTTCAACAGTCGTCCTTTATCCACTCCACTGAACTGATTCTTTCAAGAGTACACATGTACTATATTCTTTCAAAACAATATCTCTCAAGGACATGCATCTCTTTCGATCCTCTACAATCATCTCCAATTTACAAATTATAGAAAAATAACCTCTTCTTATAATCTTTAAAGAATCTCATTGTTCTTTCTCTTACTTTCAAAATTAAATTCCTCCAATCTTCAATCAAATTGAAATGAAAAATATTTACTTGCCACGTGCTTCCCAAATCTAAACTTTTGCAAAATTATTAATTGGAAAACTTATTATGCATTTTCTTCCAATGAGCATAATTTTTCTATGTTCCTTTAATTATTTTGGATCTACCTTCATTGTTGCAGTCCTTTCATGTCCTTTTGAATTAGAACATTCTTTGTTTTTCATTCAAATATATGTTCTACTTTCTTCTCTTTCTCAAAGGTGCTTCATCCTATAATCACCAATATC
Organism: Pinus albicaulis; assembly: GCA_034641835.2. Taxonomy (NCBI): domain Eukaryota; kingdom Viridiplantae; phylum Streptophyta; class Pinopsida; order Pinales; family Pinaceae; genus Pinus; species Pinus albicaulis. Next base: position 726,342,521 of record CM076578.1, on the reverse strand, counting down.
CTATAGTATAATAATTTTTATAAATAAAATAATTTATATTTCTCAAATTTATTCCGAATATGATTCTGCTATAGCACTGACCTTCATTTTCAAAAAATCATACATTTCCTAATTTATTTGTCAAGCTGAAAGTTTTATCTATATCTTCAAATAAATTTGTGTGTTCTCACTTCCCAATAGCATTCAATCTTGTAATTAATTTAACTTTCCCAAATGCCTTGACCAAATTTCAAGTGTTTCTCTTCATTCCAAAACATAAACTTCAAAACTAATTTCACCCAATGCATAAGTCCATAAGCAACATAAACTACAAATAATTTTTCCACGGCATATTTTATGCACAAGTAACAATATTTTTGTGCACAAGTTCAATTTAAATTCAAATTTTATACTTCACACTTCCTCTCTAAAGACACACAAACTTCACAACACAATTCCACATTCTCCATCACCTGCACTCCTTAGTTGATTATGTCCTCAAATATGCTATCTCAATTTCCTCTACAAAACTTTCTTCCTTTACACAAAATTCCTTCTTCTAACAATACATGGCTCCTTCAAAATTGAAAAAAAAAAATACCATGCCTCTGACCTATATTATTTATTCATTGTCATTAAATTTCAAAACATTCCTTTTGCAATTTCTAATTTGTGGACCTTCCTTTCTTAGTCGACTCTTATGATAGAACTATTCAATTCCTTGCCTCATTCACTCAAGAACATAATGGTCCTTTGTTACAACTTCACCTACTTGAACCATTTTTATCCATTCTTTCTATTTACTTCAATAACTACAAGAAAACCCTCTTTACACTATCAAAATTTCGAATCCCAAAACCACCTTTATTGATCTGCTTCCAGTGCTGTCAAATTTCTCGATCTTTAAAAGAAGTAGGCTTTAACCTTCTCTTTTATGAAAAAATATTCCAATCTGGCCTTACCAAATCCCCTACTCGATACTTCTCCTCCAAACGCAATCATCAATAAACCCACTTTATCAAAAACCAAATAAAACCATGAAAACCCATTTTCCACTAAACATTATACAAAACAACTAACTTTTTCTACAATTTCATGAGGCGAGAGTTTAACCATTATACACTTTAGCGTGGTCAGAGTTCAGGGTTTGATATGTCTAATTAATTTTTCCCTACACGCTTGACTAAGGTCGGGGTTGACATGCCAAGGATAATTCGGGTGTCGGGCCCGACTATACTTATTCATTAATACAAAAGGGTCTGACTATAAAAATTCACCAACTCTATTTCCAAATTTTCTAACTAGGTCCTACCCCTAATCGAAGGTTGGATGGATTTAGAGGTCAACTGACTATATAAAATATTGTATACTAAGTCTCACCCTTTATTCTGTTTTGAAAAGGAATGACTACCACTAACAGGCTTCCTGTCACGGGATTATGCAATACTATGATGCACGTCGACGCTTCTGTAACACCTCTCTAATCACTTATCAAGTTCCTTCATTTTCTAGATCATCAAGATCACATCATTTGATCAATTATAAAAAATATTATCGATCCAAATTATAAAATAAAGGCATCAACCTTTTTCACTCCATTCCTGCACTACACCTTTGAGTCACACTTTCTCCATAGCTTCTAAGAACAAATCTACAACCCTTTATGCATGTTCTTTGATTACTCCCTCCAAGTGTAATTCCTTATAAACTTTAATATAACAACCTGCAACACATCTACATTATACTGAGATTCAACACGAATTACAAAGCTTCATTTCCATATTATAATAGAAATTTGAACTCACATGAATTGAGTTCAAAATAATGAAAACATGGTGTCTCCTATTATATTACTTAATATTCACACAACTATACACAATGATTACATACAAGGCCATTGTGCTCGATTTACATATGATCGACCTTTGATTTGGCCATGGCTAGTCTCAGCCTCCACACTCAATATCTCCACTCTACTCTCTTTTCACACATATCCACAAAAGATACATGCTGGTGGGCTAAATAGTTATACAAAGTATTATGAAACTAGAAATAGGTTCAGATCCACAAAATTCTCATCAAACCTCTATCTCTAGGATCTTCTAGATCCACATATTTCTCAAGAAATCTAATTGATCCTAAAATTTCTCTAACTCATTCAAAATTATTGAGGTCTCCTTGAAGAGAAGATATTATTAAAATATTCCTCATTCTCAATCCTATTTACACAATTTCTCTAGATTTCCTTAAAAACATAGGAAATACAATTAATTAATTAATTACACTCAATTAGGGAACCACCTCCCTTGCTAAAAGAAAGACCCTTTCATGCATAGTCAAATGTGTTTAACTGGGATGTAGGATTCTCCTGCATCAATTAGTGAATTTTATTTTTAAATCAAATACATCAAGTGAAAATAAAACATGACCATATTTGATGCACAGTAGAAGTCTACAAGTGGCTCATGTAGAAGCTCTGAGTACTTCTGGATTTAATATTCAATGAAATATTAAAGAGGTCTAGAAATATGATGAGAATTATCACCAAGTAAAAGAGCACTTACAACAAGAGCCTGAAGGGGTGCTGAGCAAGAATCTCTCTATTACAGACGATGGGCTACTAAATTTCAAAGAAAGATGGTATGAACCTTGTGGAAGTGACTTTAATAATCTCATTCTAGATGAGTATCGTAAAATTTCATACTGAGGTCATCATATCTATTAGAAGATGATAACAACCATGGAGAAATCATATTGTTGGCCACACATAAAGAAGAATGTGGCTGATTACATTGCAATTTGCTTGGAATACGATTAGGTCAAGGTGGAATGTAAACATACAGTGGTATTGATACTACCAATCCACATTCTAGAATCGAAATGAGAAGTTATTTCCATGGATTTTATCACATGTTTTCCAAAGCCACCTAAGCAACACGATTCCATTATGGTTGTGGTGGAACAAGATAACTCACTTTTTGGTTTTCAAGTCTACCCATATAGAAAGTGATATTTCCCAAGTCTTTATAAAGGCGATAATGAGATTAGATGGAGTACCTATGAAAATTATATCAGATAGAGATGAAAAGATTAATTCAAAATTTTAGAAGGAACTGTTTACTAGTACGGGAATTGACTTTGATTTTAGTACAACATACCATGCTTAGATAGATGGGTAGACAAAAATGGTAAGCGTGGGGTAAAGAGGGTGTGGGAGGACATGCTCAGAATGTATTTCATGCATCAACTAAGGAATTGGGAAGATTTTCTTCCACTGGAGGATTTTTCTTATAAAAATGGATACCAAGAATCACTAAAGATAAGTCCAATCAAGGATATTTATGGTAGGAAATATAAAAAAACTCCTATTAGTTGGAATGATCCAGTGGCCAAGGTGCACATTGGGCCAGATATGCTAAAGGAGATGGAGTAGGAAACCATTGCCATCAAGAAACATTTGAATAATAGCTTTAGATAGGAAAAAGAGCTATGCAGACCAAGACATAGTACACAAAGAATTTAAAATAGGAGGTCATGTGTACATCCACATTATTCCAAAGAAAATATCATTAATAATTGGGTCTTTTCCAAGTTGGAACCACGGTTTTGTGGGCCATTCCAAATTTTGGAAAGAGTGGGGTCAGTGGCCTATAGATTGTCATTCCCACTCGTGGTGAAGTCACATGATTTTTTCCATATTTATTTGCTTAAAAATTATGTACACGATGTTAATCATGTTGTTGATTGGTTTTTATATAAGTGAAATTTGAAGGAGAGTTCCATCCAGAGACATTACGCATAGTAGATGAAAAGCAGATCACGCTCTAGAATCGAGTCATAAAATATGTCAAGGTGCAATGGAGGAACTTTGGACTAGATGAACTCACCCAAGATATGGATGAATAGAAAAGGGTATCATACCCATTTTTAAAATTAGAGGAAAAATTATTTTTGAAACTTAACATTGAATTTCCATGTCATAATGCGTAGGCCAATCAAAATCCTTTAAAATTCAAAAGAGATACATGTGTGACTAGACACCAACAATTTTTGTAATAATATAATTTACCTACCTTAAGTGTGAACGGTACCCAAGTGACCCATAACTACACTAAATATTAAAAATAAAATTAATATCTTATTCTTGAGTTCTCTTTAATGAGACTTTTTGGAAACTTTTCGGGTGGATTTTTCCAATCTAATTTCTCTAAAATCTGACAAGAATTAATTGAAATCAAAAGCTTTATGGGTAACCCCTGCACAATTGAAGTGCACTAGGGGTTTTCTAGGGTGTTGAATCCATATATATAGTAAAAAAACCAATTTAAATAACACAAATCAAGATTTCTCCTCATTTTTTTCCGTCGATTCCGGCATCGAAAACTCCAAAAAGTCGCACTAATGACAACTCCTCTTATTCTATAAAAGCTATAATATTGATAATATTTTTAATGAAGGGTAAATCATGGGTTGCGTGTGTTTTTAATGACATGTAACTATTTTGAATTTCACATTTAGTTTTTTTTAATTTAAATTTTATTAAATATTGTGTAAATAAGTTAATTTAAATATAAAATATATATGGTATTTTGATAAAATTACATTTTTTTGGGAAATTTAAATCCAAGCTTTAACTTAATTTAAATTTAAATTAAATTTTAAATTTATTTTTTCCAATTTAAATTTTATTAAATCGTGTGTTTATACACACACTCACACACGTTTATTTGTTTTAATGACATGTAACTAATTTGTATTTTAAATATACTTTTTAAATTTAAATTTTATTAAATCTCGTGTTAAAAAGTTAACCCATATATATATATATATATATATATATATATATATATATATATCGTTATTTTGATAAACGTGATATTTATTTAGGTAATTTTGAAAAAAGTAAAATAATATAAATGATATATTAAAAAAATGTCTACATGGCATCATTTTATTAATTTATTAATTGTTTCTTAGGTGGATATTTTTGACTTGAAATTTCCTTTAATGTGTTTGTTGGCTAAGCAATTGTAAATGAAAATAGAAACAAATGTAAAGGGTTGTGTATATAAAGCTTGTAAATTCTATGTTCATGTATAGAACACTGAGGATGTTGTTCCTCTAAGGGGGTGGGTATTGTGACAACCCTTGTAGCTAACCCTCTTGTAAATATCATTATGAATTGTAATTCATGTAAATTATGTGGCATTTTAACATACTAACTGGTTGATATGGGACACAGATTCGAAAGGTTTGAAGCAGGAGGAGATTGTTTGTAAACCCAATCCTTGCATCTATTTTGTTATGGAACCAACTCACAAAATAGAAGAAAAGATAGATAAATGACTTATAATTCAACCTCTTCAAGGTGGAAACCTCCTTTACATTACATAAATGAACAATTCTTGGATGATACAAATGAAAAAACCTATTTTCTATATATAGGAGTCCATGGGTTCATAATATAATCCTAGCCGACCTAACAATAATAATGTAATGGCACAACAATAACAATAGTGGGATTTTATGGGGCACAATAATAACACTCTGGGGACTACAAGGGTACAACAATAATTATAAGCGGGCTACACTAACAACAATAAGGGACTATACTAGTAATATAGGGACCTAACATGCCCTTCTCCTTCAAAAAAGTGTTTTCCTCAACACTTGACTAGTTTTGGATGCTTTTGTATAAAATTCTCATTCTCCCATCTAGAATATTTAGTGGGTAAGTTCTTCCACTTAATGAGATACTCTGAAATTAATCTATTTCGTAGTTTTTTAGTTCTTGTTTCCATGACTCAGGTTCCAATATTATTTTTCCTTCCTCATCAAATTTTGGCAATATTGTTTGAACTAGAAGTTTGTCACCTATAACCTTCTTTAAGCATGAAACATGGAAAACTGGGTGCACTCGGGAACATGCAAGAAGCTCCAATTTGTATGCCATAGTACCAATCTTTTGGAACACCTTGTAAGAACCATTGTACGTTGGGGATAATTTATTATCCTTCTTAGCTTGCTCGAAAGAAATTTGTTTGTATGGTTGTAACCATGAAAATATCCATTCACTTACATCAAAACTTCTCTCACTGCGATGTTAATCTTCCTGTTGTTTCCTTCAATTTTATGCCAAATTTAGTTTATCCTTTAAGAGTTGGATAACTTGTTGTTGATGCTTGATGTGATCTTCCACTGCTTGAACCTTAGAATTTTCTCTTAAAGATGATGTGATGGACGGTGGATGATATCCATCAAGTGCCATAAATGGGGTCATTTTTGTTGTAGTGTGGAAGGAAGTGTTATACCATCATTCAGCTAGAGGTAACCACTTGACCCATTATGTCTGTTTATCGGATAAAAATTAACGAATATATCCTTCCAAACATTTGCTCACTATCTCAGTTTTCCTATTGGATTGAGGATGATAAGATGAGCTATGAGCAATTTGAGTACCTAAATAAGAAAATAATTCCGTCAAAAAATTTCCAGTGAAAATGGGATTTCTCTCACTTACAATAATATATGGGTTTCCATGTAGATTTTGAATTGTTTCCATAAATAAAGTAGCAATTGTACTCGCTTTAAATGGATGAGATAATGCAAAAAAGTGTGCATACTTGGTAAGCCTATCAACTACCACCATGATGGCACTCTTTCCTTCAGAATTAGATAAACATGTGATAAAATTCATTCAAACCTCCTCCCAACGTTGACTTGGAATGGATAAAGGTTGTAGTAGACGCGGGGTCTTAATTGTCTCAACTTTATTTTGCTTGCAAACCAAACATTCCGCCACAAACTTTTGAATGTCAAATTTATGTCCATCCAAAAAAAAATATTTCTTCACCCTGTGGTAAGTTTTTAAAAATCCTGAGTGTCCCTCTAAGGGAGAGGTGTGAAATTCGAAAAGAATCTTTTGTTTTAGTTGGGAATTCTTAAAAATATATAAGCGAACTTTGTACCATAAGGAATCATTCTTCCAACTAAATGTATCATATGTAATGGGATCTTTCTGCAATTTTTGAATGAGTTTCCACACTTATTTGTCAATATTCCATTCCTCCCTTACTTCGGTTATCCAATCTGGTTGGATAATAGAAATGGCACAAAGCAATGCTTCCACATCCTAATCCTTCCTTGAGAGTGCATTTGCAAAAACATTTAGCTTCCCATTTTTGTAGATTATTTCAAAGTCATAACCCAACATCTTTGTGACCCATTTCGCTACTCTTCTAAAGATAGTATTTGTTCCAAAAAGTATTTAAGACTATCATGTCCATTTTTTACCTTGAAGTATCTTCCCATTATTTAAGGTCACCATTTCTTTAGTGCATGTAGTATTGCTAACATTTCCTTCTCATAAATAGGTTTCTGTAAATACTTTCCTTTGATTGGACGACTTTCAAAAGCAATGGGTCTTCCTTCCTGCATTAAAACAACACCAATTCCATTTCCTGAGGCATCACATTCCACAATAAAGATTTTTGTGAAGTCTGGCGTAGCTAAGACAGGCGCTAGGCACATTGCCTCTTTAAGATGTTCAAAGGCCATAGCTGCTTCAGGAGTCCATGAAAATGCATCTTTCTTCAATAATGTTGTTAGAGGTGCTGCTATTCTCCCATAATTCTTAACAAACTTGCGATAATACCCTGTTAACCCGAGAAATCCTCGCAACTTCTTTATGGTTGTGGGGACTTCCCATTCCTTAATGGCTTTAATTTTGTTAGGGTCTACTTTAACACCCTCGTGAGATACAATATGACCCAGATATTCCACCTCTTGTACTCCAAAGAAACATTTGGATGTTTTTGCATATAATTGTTTCTCCTGCAATAGTTTGAGCACCCTGTCAACATGTTGAACATGATCCTTCAAAGACCTGCTGTAGATTAGTATATCATCAAAAAATACTAGCACAAATTTTCTAAGGAAGGGTTTGAAAATGAATTCAACAACCCTTGAAATGTAGAAGGTGCATTGTTAGGGCCAAAAGGCATGACCAAAAATTCATAATGACCCTCATGAGTTTGAAATTTTGTTTTAAGAATGTCTTGAGTCTTCATTATAATTTAATGATATCTTGAACGAAGATCCAACTTGGTAAAATAAATTGCTCCATGTAATTCATCCAATAATTTATCAATCACAGGAATGAGAAATTTATTTTTAATAGTGAGCTTAATGAGCTCCCTATAATTTGGAAACATGCGCCATGATCCATCCTTCTTGTACACCAATAATACTAGAGTAGAGAAATAACTTTGACTAGGTTGAATTATACCAGCCTCTAGCATTTCTGCAATCATACGTTCAATTTCACTCTTTTGGACATAAGGATATCTATAAGGCCTTATGTTTGGAGGAACACTTCCCGGAATCAAATGAATAGCATGATCATGATCACGAATAGGTGGGAGTTCTTTGGGAGTTTCAAACACCTTGGAATGATTTTCCAAGGCTTTTTGGAGATCCGGAGAAATAAATAATTTTGATCATGGAACTTCTAGTGAGCATAATTGTGTAATTACACCTCGTTTTTCTTTCCTCGGAATATTTGTCACGACGTTAGAGCTTATTATCTTTCTTGGCTTCCCTTCGATACCTCATAATTCAACTTCCCTTCCTTCTGAAAAAAATTCAAGAAAAGTTCTTAAAAATTAAAAGCTACCATCCCCAAAAATTGTAACCATTGTACTCCTAGTACAACATCAGCACCACCCATTGGAATGGAAAGCATTGGACTATTTAATACATATTCCCACATGGTTAGCTTGATATTGTGACACTTTCCAGAGAAATTTATAGTTCCTCCATTTAAAACCATCACTTGACACTCTAGTGATAGGTATAGGAAGCAATTTAATGCCTTGTCTACTTTACAATGAATAAAATTATGGGCACTACCCGAATCAATCAACATTATTACATTTTTATTCTTGATATATCCTTCTATCTTGAGAGTTTGAGGAGTGGAAATTCTTGCCACTGCATTATAGGATACGGTCGGATTCATTTCTTCTTCCTCTAGAGTTGGTTCCTAGTGTATATCCTCTTATTTTGAAGTTTCTTGTTCCTTTTCTTCCTCCTCTTCACAATCTATGTAAAATAATTTATTCTCAACACACTTATGACCTTTAGTGTATTTTCTATCACAATTGTAGCAAATCACTTTTTCTATTTTTTCCTCCAATTTTTGTGGTGTCAACCTTGTAGGTTTTGGAAGTCTAGGAGTAGCAACACGTCCATCCTTATAGTTGTGAGTGGTAGGCTTCCTTGTCGTCATAATTTTTCTTTCAATTCTTCTTGCCAACCTGAATACCTTCTCCAATGAATCAGGTTCCCAAAGGCGAACCTCATGAAGATATCAATCGCGTGTTCCTCTCGAATATCAGCTACCCTTATATTCAATTTTTGGAACCCTTTAATGTGCTCCACCATTGAACCCTTTTGTTTAAGATTTATCAATTGGCTAAAGAAGGTGTTGCTCTTTGTATCCTCACAATGTGTTATCGTTTCCTCTGTAAAAATTGACCAAGTGATAATTTTATTTTGAGAGCAAAGCCATCGATACCATACAAATGCATTTTGTTCTAAATATAAAGTTGCAATTCGTACCTTTTGTGTGTTTTTCACATTATGGAGATCAAAGTATTGCTCCATCTATAATATCCATGTTTTGGGATCCTTGCCATCAAAATTCCTCATATTGATCTTTGGAATATGGTGGGTCTTCAATCCAACATTAGAATCTATGAAATCATGATTAACATTTATTTTTTTCTCATCATGAGTTTACTCTACTACCTTTTCACCATTAGGAATATTTTCTTGTAGCAACTTTTCCAAACATTCCTTCAAACCTTCCATATCTTTTTTCAAATCTTACATGTTTCCTTCTATACCATCAATCTTAGCTTCCATGTCATTCTTCAAACCATCCATCTTATCTTCCATGACATTATTCAAACCATCCATCTTAGCTTCCACGTCATTTATTTTAGCTTCCATGCCTTTCTTCAAACCATCCACTTTAGCTTCCATTTTATTTTTGGTTACTTTTTATGAGAGCAAAATTTGTTGCACTTGGTCTCGTAATTTTGATATATCATGTTTCACTTCTTCATATTCATGTGTCATAGTAGAGATTTCTTAGGGATTAACAAGTGTGGAATTATTTTTGAAAGGAATTATAGAACCGAACACTGCTATATGTGCTTCAATATGCCCTTGGCATCACTTCAAACTGATTTTTCAAACAAAATTTATGCAATTTAAAAAAAAAAATACACACATTTTTCTTGATTTTGAGAAGCTCGATATTGAAACTAATTTCTATCTATGATTTTGGATCCCAAATATTTTAGGTTTAGTCCTATAGTATCCCTCTGAGTCTTCTTTCCAATTCCATAAGTCATACTAGATTTGGATTCTTTAAGACAAAGTTATGCCCAATCTCCCACAATGACCTAATTATGGACTCGTTCAATAGATACAAATTGTACGACATGCCATGTGTCATTTTTGTGTCCTTCATCTCTGAAAACGATAGAAAAAAAACTAAATCCCATGCAATTTTGGCCACTTTTTACAGAATTCCAATCTGATGTCTGAAACGAAAGTTATGACTATTTTCACAAGGTCATTAATTTGAGGCGAAATTCTGGAGCCTGCAACAACCCTAAATTCCTCAGATCATATCTCTAAAACTATAGTGAACCAAGATCTGAAATTTTTGCATAAAGTTCCTCCGGATTTCGGCTCAATTTTTTTTTTTAACATCTGAAACTAAGTAGAAAAAAAGTTATAGAAAAAATTCCACGATGACCTATTTGCATCAGTGAAACCTTAGAATCCAAAGCTCTGATACAAAATGTTATGGAATCAGCTTACAAAATAGAAGAAAAGATATATCAATGACTTATAATTGAGCCTTTTTGAGGGGGAAACCACCTTTACATTACATAAATGAACAATTCTTGGATGATACAATTGAAAAATTCTCCTTTCTATATTTAAGAGTCCATGCGGTCACAATATAATCCTAGCTGACCTGACAATAATAATGTAAGGGCACAATAATAACAATACTGAGATTTTATGGGGAACAATAACAACAATAACAATAAGGGGGCTACACTAACAATAATAAGGGACTATACTAGTAATATAGGGACCTAACATATTCCATCACATAAATCCTTCTTAGTTTATTAACATTGTTGTGTAGTCATTAAATGGAAGAGATGAGCCTCCTAAGTGGAGGATGAGTTTTAAAACTTGTTCTCGTAGCTCTTGTTGACAATGTGAACATGTAAAATGGAAGAGGAAGAGACAGAAATAGGGAGAGAGGGAGGGGGGGTATTCATTCTGCAGAACTAGGGATCATGGGATGAAGTGTGAAGAGGGAAGGGGACATAGAGTGGATTTTGGCAGTTGTTGTTATCTACTTGGAAGACTCAATTCCTTTCAAGGGTATTTTTTCTGTTTTCAAGACCTCAATTGTGCTTGTGTTTGTTTTATTGATACCTTGGCATATGACATGTGTTTTTTTCTAGGAAGAGTTCGGTGTCAGTTCTGATACTCAGGTGCTTGTAGAGATGATAAACTCGTAAGAACTTGTTCGTTGATAAAGCACCTAATTTGTGGCTGATAAACCCATAGGAAATTTTTGGGTTGATAAAATACTATTAGGATGAGACACCTAGGTGATTATTGAAAGGATTTCATAAGCCACCAAGTGCTTTCCTTGGGGTTGATAAACCACCTGTGTGCTTACTCAATAGGCTAATAAACCACCTGGACAGTGGAATCTTGACTCCTGTAGTAGCTAATATAGTTGATAAATCTCCCATTTTTCTCATCATCCTTCTCCATAATTTATTTGCGACTCTCTATACCTTGGTCGAGCCCTTATGGTTGTCATTTCACTGATTCCAGAGTTCATGTGGTGTTGTAGTTGGGGGTTTTTGAGAAATCACTTCAGAAGCAAACTCTGCTTCTTATCTAGTTAACTGGTGTGTGTGTGTGTGTGTGTGTGTGTGTGTGTGTGTGTGTGTGTGTGTGTGTGTGTGTGTGTAATTATCATGGTTATAAGGAGCTTGAAGACCTTTTTATTAAACTAACACGTTCATGATGCACAAAGATGATCATATGGTCCTATGGGACTATGGAATATGGTTGACTAATCTATTATAGTGTGTGAATTCCATCGACTGGTATGCTATGGATATTTAGACTCTTTGCATGTTTGAGACTATGATCATATTTTCTGAGTAGGGACTAAGTATGATATGCCATATGGTTTATTAGTTGGATCTCATCAAAATTGATCTAATTGATGAGAAAGATAGGTTGATGTTTGATCAAGAGGGCATTGACCAATTACATATGTTAATCTTACTAATTGTCAGCCTAGACTAAGGTTTTTAATGGCTAGCAACATTAAGTCTCTGTTGGGCCAGATTAATGTCTTTTCTAATCATGGTTATTCAAATGGTTAGATCATCTTAACTGAGCTTTTCTAGTCATGGTAATTCAACTTGTTGGGCATTTTGAATGATCTTGTATAGTCGTGGTAAGTTGACTAGTTTGTGGATTCTAATAATCTTGTATAGCCATGGTAAGTCGATTGGATGGGGCATTTAGACTTATCCTTTCTACCCAAGTTAAGTCAACTTCTTGTGTTAGGTTGGCTAGTAGTGTTAGGTCGAATCTTTGGGTTATGTTAAAAGGAACTTGACTAGCTGAGCATGATGGTGCATTCCAAAGTTAACTTTGCATGCTTTAGAGAAGTGGGAATTTTATAACCACATTTCCATAATGATACTATGAAATTTGGGTTAATGAAAGTAACACCTTCCACTAAGTTGGTTTAGTCTAAGTGGTGGAAGTGACCATTACACTGAAGAGAAATATTATTTTTTCATATTGAATCTTTGAACCCAAGGCTTGAAGAAGAGGCAAGAAAAATCCATGAAATAAATCCCCCCTTGGAATATTTGATCTTTTTCTTCAATGTTATTGAATATATCTTTGAAAAAACCTTTGGAGCCTAGTTTTAGATCTAGGTCTCATATTAAAGACTAATTCTTCTGAATTTAGTTGAGTAAGGTTTTTTTCGAAGGCCACACACCCACAAATTTGTGGATAGCAAAATGCTCCCACGTGTATTCAACTTTTGCAACTATTTTCTTTGTTGGGACTTCTAGAAAAGGCATTTTTTATGCCTACAAAAGACAAGATCCATTTCCCTTTGGATTATTCATTGCTATAGTTGTATTCGTTGTGATTGCTTCAGTGCTTCCTGAAGGGATTGAAGCATTTTCCCTTAAAGTCAAAAGGCCTTTAGCATTGGGGGAATTTTGAGGTCTAAAATGGGCCTCCCAAGGAAATTATAAAATAATAGGGGGAATAATAAAATAAAATTTGATTACATCATCAAATTTTAGAAGGAAAAAAAAAACTACTTTTCAACTCGTATTTTCAACTTATCTCCCAAAGTTTTTACTTAAATTTCGAGTGGGAGTACTTTTTGGATGCAAAATTTAATTCTTCATCCAAGGAGTACCCATCTTGCATACTTTCGATGGATCCTGCTACATGAAAAAATGAGAAATACATAAATAACGTGATTGCAATCACATTTTTTCATGTACTTCTCATTTTTCGTGTAGCAGGGTCCATCAAAAGTATGCAATATGGGTACTCCTTGGATGAGGAATTAAATTTTGCATCTAACGAGTACTCTCACTTGAAATTTGAGTAAAAACTTTGGGAGATAAGTTGAAAATACAAGTTGAAAAACTAGTTTTATTATTTTATTATTTTTTTAATCTTTTTACCCTTTTACTTAAAAAATGATGAACCATCCCCCTTGGTTGACATCATCATATTGAATCCTATGGGTTCTTATAAATTTTATGTTTTTTATACATTTTTCTTAGGAGGCCTATTAGGATTTACACGGGGTGTTTTGATTCATCCTTCTTGCGACTACTTTTTTTGAAGGAGGGGTTGCTCCCCTCTCCCCCACCCCCACAACAGTGCCATTGAAGGTAAAATGGGATAATTTCATGAAAACCCTAGAAACAATAACCTATGCTCAAAACCCTCTTGAAGAATAATTACTTCAGTGAAGATGTAATTGCAATTTGTGCAATCTTTACTTTCCTTAAGTTTTGCATTATGAGTCATTCTCAACCCTTTTCAAAGTCTATGTTACATCTCTATGACCTTCTCAAACATCTTCTTAGCTATCCCTTGGTTTGTAGGTGTTCCTAACAAAGTCAACAATAGATTCAATTTGCATATAACTCATCAATGTTTGCATAGATCTCATATTACATGATGTCGTCATTGTTGTTTGGTTCAAAAGATTGTTAATATTGACGTTGTGCAATTGCATAAGGTTAAAGTATAAAATTTGATCATTATGACTTATTCAAATGATTAGAAACACATAAAAAAGATATAGTGAAACTCTAGAGATATATAAAAAACTTTATTCTCATAATGATTAAAAAATGTTTATTTAAAATAAACCTATGCTAATTTATTTTATTAATTTTTCCATTATAATAATTAAGTTTCATTTTTATTATTAAGTTAACTATTTTGTACTATTAACTATTTTTAAATTTTTTATTTATTAACTTTATATGCTACATACCCTATAAATAGAGTCTATCTATTTTGACACTAATAAAGATTTTTGGCTTTAATTTTTAAAAATGCTCTCTTTTACCATGTTTTAGATATTTTTAGAAATTTATTAGCCAACTTTGTTCCATCTTTAAATTTAAAATCATAACTAATTCCAAAACAACATTAAATTTCTAAATTTATTATAAAAATATGTACTCATAATTATTATACTACTCAAATAATACCAAGGATAATTATTATTATAGATACCACCATCCAACCATATCCGTGAATTATTTCTCCTTAACTTTGTTAGATGGTTACCATTTAAACAATTGCCACATTTTAATGTTATTCTTCCAACCATATCATGTGCTCATTTACTATTAAAAAATTAGATAGAATTCAAAAAATTACCACGAGATCCATCCAATCAAATCCAAATCCAGTGTGTTATTTTGCTTAAACTTTAATATTTTTATTATAAATTAAAAATACATTTTGTATAAAATTTATTTATTAAATATTTTTCTTAATTATTTTATTAAATATATTTTATATTATTTCTATTAAAAATTAAAAATTTATTAATTTTTATTATCTTTACAACAACCGTTAAAGCTAAATACATTAAAATTCTAGCAATTTCAATAGTAGCTCCCAAAAGCTCCACTTGTGAATAGATACTCATACCACTCTAAACATGTTTGAACATCTTCCTTACCACTAACTTTGAGAAGGCTAGGTCTAAATTACATGCAAAGACACTTCTATTATCGATTTTTCTGTCTTCTAATTTCAATTCAGTAATTATTTTTCCTGATTATCGTTTCTTACTTTTTATTTTGAAAGTTTATTTTGAAAAGATGATTTTTAGAATTTAATTTTACATTATCACATATAATTTTTCTAAAGATGTAATAATGTCTATTTTTGTGATATATCTTTTAAAAAATAGTTGTGATAAAAACTATGTTGAGACATTTTCTGAATAACATCGTCATAGTTTAAAAGATACAAAATTTGTAAATAAACGTTTTGCCTATATCCATATAAGGAGTTGTGTACTTTAATAGAGTTTACAAAAATTAAATCTTATCATCGAGCTTAAAAAAGAGTAAACATAAAGAGCATAATAGAGACGAAAACATTAGACTTCCACAAAAGATTAATGCCTAAAGTTTTAATCTACCCCATTTACATGTTCAAAGACCTGATAATCACCCAAAATCTGGTAAGATCCATCTTTGGATGACAAATCTGTTACGTAATTCCTCTCCTTGTAGATGTGACAACATGAAATAAATTAAAAGCTTGTTTGATCTATAAAATTTCTTCAAGAATAGGCAGCAATGTGTCGTTGTGGAATTTTTTAGATTCATTAAATCAGTTGATGACATTTAACGAGTCCCCAAAAATTTGAAGTGAGCGATAATCGTATTTCAAGGTCTGACATAAGAATAGTTTTAAAGAAAGGAGTTCAACATAGTTATTAGTGTCCCTGTACAACCCGATGTTTTATTTCAAGACATGATGATCATTAAGGAAAAGAATGAGGCCACCCCCACAGTTTCCTTCCTCGGATGAAGCACCATCAAAATATAACCATGGAATTTGAAGGTTGATATTTTCTTCAGTAATGTTTCTATAGATCTAAACAACTTCGTTGAAAGGAAATAGACGATAGATCGCTCCATTTTCAGCTGCAATGAGATCAAGAGATGGGGGGATATCCCTAAAAGTGGCTTTATTCTGGGTAATATGAATTCCACAACAAATGAGAAGAGGTATATTTCTTACGGCTTCACTTCCTGATGAGTCCCACCAGATTTTCCAAGATTTCGCAAGATTGTTTCCTTGGCAAACCATATTGCATCCCAAAATCTGCTCTCTTTTTTTAACCAAATGTTTGATGAAAAGGGCACGATAAGAATAAATGAGGGTCCACTAATTATGCCTCATTTTTACACAAAATACACCATCCAAGACTTTATTTATGCCTTTTTTGTAGGTTATCCTGGTTAGGCACCCCATTTTTAAGTAAGAACTAGAGCAACATTATGGACTTGACCAAAAAAATAAGCTTCCAAATCTACTTCCACCACCAATCATACTCGACCTTGATCCTACCTACAATTTGATGGTTGTAACCTGCTTTTGGAGAGTAAACCCCTCAGGGAGCATGGACCCAACATAAAGAATATTCCCTGCCTCTAATCGTAATATGGGAACTTTTTAGTGAAAAAATATAATTTGTCCATATATCAGCAATTTCCCCTTGGATATTCAATTGAGTTTCATCCAACTAGCCTTGAGACCAAGAAGAATTTTGATTCTCATCAACAATTCGATTTAGAAAGAAGATACCCTGCTCATTCAGGTTGTCTACTAGTTTTGGAGGAATCCTGAAATTATTTTTTCATCCAACCCACGGGTCTAGACCCACTCTGAAAATTCCCCCGTTACCTACCTTCCATACAAGATCGCAACCTACCACATTAAAGGATTCAATTAAAACTTTCCATATGACTAAGGAATTTGGTTTCCTTTTGTTCGGTCTCATAATCCATTCATCCATAGATAAAGGGTGGATATATTTCATCATGAAAATTGATATCCATAGACTATCTATTGAAAAGAGTCTCCAACTGACCTTTTCTTAGAGAGCTCTCACAAAAATTGAATAAGTCCTTCAAGCCCCATCCTCCCCTAAACTTTGGAAGTGCTACTTTCTCCCAAGAAACCCACGGGAGGACATTCTCATCCTTAGATCTAGCCCATAGAAACCTCCCACAAAGCTTCAGAATAGTTGCTAGAGTGCCTTTAAATATCCATGTAAGAGCCATCCAAAACACTAGGATGGGTTCCAAAACAGATTTTATCAATACTAGTCTTCCAACACATGGTAGCCATTTGAAGCTCCAATGTTTCATTTGTTTCTCTACTTTGGCTAGTAGTCACAACCAAACGTGTTTCCTATATGAGTTGGGTTGTAAGTAGAAGCCCAGATATTTAAGGCTATCCCAAAGGTTTTTTTCTTCAAAAGGTAGGAAATTTTGAGCCCTTATTACTTCCCCAGGAGACAAACCATCATAAGAAAGAGTATATTTTCAGCACTTATAATCATACCAATTTCTTTTTGAAAAATGGAAAATTCATTTTTATTTCCTCCAAATATTGAATCGTTCCATTACAAAAAAATGAAAATATCATCTACAAACAACAAATCTGTTATATAGAGATTCACTGCCACCTTAATTTCCTGCAAATCTTCTTGTCGCTTCACTACCAGCAGTAGTCTACTCAAAACTTTAGCAGCAAGAAAAAATAAAAGGGGAGACAGAGGGCATCCCTGCCTCAGTCCTCTCTTGGCATGAAAGAATGGGAAGGTTGAGCCATTGACCATAAAAACAAAGGATAAATTAGTAATGAAACCCATAATCCAATTGACTAAAGGAATATCAAACCCCAAATGTGTTAGGATCATTCTGATATATATCTAGGTGACTCTATCATATTCTTTTTATAGGTCAATATTTTCCACTATTACTTTTAGCTTTTGGATTTTGATACCATGTAATACTTCTTGAGAAAGTTCGATAGCCTCATGAATTTGATGCCCCTCCAAGAAACCATTTTTTTCTTTAGAAACATTCCTAGATAGAACTGGACACAATCGCATTATTTTGATCTTAGAAATAATTTTGTAAATACAGTTACAAAGTTATATTGGTAGAAAATCATCAAAGTATTGAGCGTCATCCACATTTGGAATTAGATCAATAAATTTGGAGTTAAAAGGGTCATGAATGCTCCCATTAAGATGATAATCCTCCACAACTCTCAACAAGTCATCCCCAATGATCTCAAAAAATCCCAAATAAAACTCAACTGTCCAATCATCTTGATCGGGACTTTTATCCTTCTGCATTCCTTTAATGACCAGTTCCAGTTCACCTTTGGATACATGTTCCATCGATATTTGATTGTATTCTTCTTTAGAAAAACAAGGAAATAAATGATCAAATCGTATCAGTTCCACAATAGAGGCTTCCTCAGAGCCTTGAACAAATTTTGGAAGAAACCTTTAACCATTACTGTAATTTCCTCAAAATATTTTTCCTTGCTACCATCTGACCTAGGAATCTCTCATATCGTATTTACATTTTTCTGATCCCCAACATAGTTTTGAAAAAAATTGTGTTCTCATCTTCCCTTTTTAACCAAACTGCGTGGATCGTCATCCTCCACTATTCTTCCTTCTCAGCCAATAGCTTCCTCTTAGTAGCTTCCAATTGCATAATTATTTAGTTGCCTTCTACCAATTCATAACCTCCTCCCTCTGTCACTTCTAGTAATCCGAGTTCGTCAGCTACCAGATTTACCCATGATATTTTACTTTTATGATGTTGTTATAATTTCATTGTAAGCGAACATGAAAGAATACATATGCATGCTTTAAGCAAGAGGAAACATGACGACAATCAACAACAAACAAAAACGAGACATTTGATAACGGAGTTCACCCAGTGTGGGCTACATCTTTGGGCCCAGTGTCAAGATAGTGGAGGTTTCTTCATATTATGTTGTAAAGAGATGATGATGTACATGAAAAACACTTTGTCATAGCAAGGTTATATGCCCTCAACACGAGTGGCTTGTCTCTCCACGAGATGTTCCGCTTGCACGAATTCTAACTCAAGAAGGCTTCCTCTTAGCATGACAAACTAACATAATCTCACACAATGTGGCAATGAGTATCCCTTCAACATAATTACATAGGGATCTTAACAATAATACATAGCATGAAAATCTAAATACATCTCACAAAACATGGATCTCAAGACATAATACATCATCTCATCAATTATGCAAGTAAAACATGACATGACTGCTTCATGTACCTTCACTTCTAAAGTTGGCCGAAAAATAGAAGGCTCGGGTGAAAATATTGACTGCACCACTGAATTTATAGCATCAAGTGGTGTAAAATAGACTATCCATTCGTCGAATTCCGACATCGTCAAAATCAATTCCGACATCGTCAAAATCTCAGCCTACAGGAATATTTTAGATTCCCCCGTGATTCTCCAAAAAAAAAATCCATGGGCTGATTGGAAATCCACTGATCAAATGGAGAATATGATATCTCCATTCTGTTCCCTACGAAATTTTGTGAATTTTGACTATAAATTTGATACCATTCTAATAAAATGAATTTTACCTCCTTGGGAAAATTCTTCAGCTCATGGTTCCACTGCCTCTTTTCCTAGGCAAGGTTTTGCCTCTTGCACAGTTCCACTTGGCTCAGGTTTCCTCCGTCAAATGCATGGTTCCACTGCCTCTTATGTTTTTCTCTCTTCAATTCGCTCATGTTCCTCCGTTTGGTCCCCCTAGTCGAATGGAATGAGAGGTTCTTATATTAAAAATGTAGCGGAGTTATCAAATCCCAAGGGGTTGGCTCATGGTTCCACTGCCTCTTTTCCTAGGCAAGTTTTTGCCTCTTGCACAGTTCCACTTGGCTCAGGGTTCCTCCCTCAAATGCATGGTTCCACTGCCTCTTATGTTTTTCTCTCTTCAATTCGCTCCTGTTCCTCCGTTTGGTCCCCCTAGTCGAATGGAATGAGACTTTCTTATATTAAAAATGTAGCGGAGTTATCAAATCCCAATGGGCTGGCAGAATGGTAAATAATAGTCTTTGGTTGTGGGTTGTTGGGGGTTCCAACCCCACCAACCCACGTAAAGGCGTGTTTTTTTAGTTTTACTTGGAAAACAATTTTAACAACCGTTGCAACACCCGCGGCATTCACATTATTGCGGTGGACAATTGAATGTTTTAAAGCTCCATCGGCCCCACATTTTCAGTTACCATGGCCTTCGGGTTTGTATAAAATATGGTGTTGGAGTTTTGGGTTAGGTCGGGTCCACCGAGGGTGGCACACCCACCCTACTTGTTATATATGTAACTTTGATGTTGTGGGTAGAGGGTGTGGCGAGGGTCATGGCCCACCACCCCTATTTTGTTATAATATGATTTTGGCCATGGGGGGTGGCGTGGTTGGTGACCCACCACCCCATTTTAATATATTTTTTTGTTTTAAATACAATTATAGTCATTTTCTAATTTTTTGAAAACAAAAGTCATTGGGAAATTTAAAGAGGCAACAATTTCACCCACTTTCAAGATCCAAGTTCCCTGCCCCGTCCTCAATGAATTTATAGGACTATTAATCCTGGCCAACTATCCACTTTTACCATCTCTAACTTTTCCATACGAGCTCAGATTGGAGATCCATTTGCATCATTGGAATCAGGGCAACAAGCACTACAATCTGAAACTGGTTCGAGAGAAATCTGACCACTTTGAATTGTGACCTATCATCAACCCTCTTTGACCTCTGAGTGTGTCTGGAGCCACCTAGATCATCTATTCTCTCCAATTATTTCTCTACTATTTTGAGCTCCATTTATCTCTAACATTCTTCTATGGCACCCATAGAATGGTTTCCTTATTTAAATCCTTCAAATTTAATGCAAATTATTGGTTCGTAGAGATCCCAGATTCCATAGAAAAACTGATTCCAAGTGTCCTTCACCATGCACAAAAATTGCTTCATTCAACCATGCAGGGTTAAATTTAAATGGACTACCCAGTTTTCGATTCCTGCCTTGTATTTCCAAGAAGACCGGAAGGTGATCTGAATCTCCTCCATTCCCAATCGACTACCGAAAAGGAAGATTTTCTCTATCAAATTTTCTTCCAAAAGAAATCTATCAATGCTTTTTTCTACCCACGCATTTCCCATTCGCCTATTCCTCCATGATAGTTTGAGTTTTACAATGTTTATGTCAATTAAGTGGCAATCCATCAATTTTCTGGAAAAGGAGTCTGCCAAGGGATTTGACATAGCTTGAGGACCCCATGTTTCTAAATCTCCCAAAGAAAAATTCAGGTCCCCCCTAACAATAAGCTTGTCATCTTTCATGGAGGATTTTTCTGAAAGATTGTTCTAGAAAGGGGCTTGGTTTTGACAAGGCCCATAAATATTAGCAACAAAAACTTCAGAGCACAATTTAATAGAATATTTTTTCCCTAAGGAGCATATCAGAGCCCCAAGAGCTGAGAACCTTAACAGGTTTCATATTAAAACCTATAGTTAATCCACCATAATCCCCTCTCACAACAATAATGAAAAATAACTAGCCACGAAACACCTTGGACAATACTCCAGTTATTAATTTTGCTAGGACCTAGGGTCTCCTAAAGCAAGTGTAACAACCCTAGTGAAAATTACATGTAATAAAAGATAATAAAGAAAAAATAATAACCAGGGTTGATGGGACACTTATTCCAAGCTGAATGTTGGGAAAAACATCCTAGTGTGGGTGTTCATTTCAGTTATTATGGCTAAGGAAATTGGAAAAGGAAAAAGATAAGGAATTTGGAAAGGAAAAGTGGCATTTATTGACATTTACTTATGAAAATAATGGAAAATAGGAGAAAAGGAAGGTCAAAGGTAAAAGGTTGCATGTGAGGAGTAAAATGAAGGAAAATAATGGAAAATGAAGAAAATACATGCCTAATTCATAAAAAAGGCTTTTGAGGATCGGTTGGTACATTTTTTCAGTTCACTTTTGGAGCTCTCTCATTATTCTCTCTCTCTCACTCACTCTTGCACACTTAGATTTTTCTTGGAGCACTTCAGCATTGGATCAAGAAACGTAAAGATGGAAAAGAGGAAGAAAATATCAAATAAGGAAGAGCAGGATCAAGAACCAAGAACATGATTCTTTACAGGTATCAATTTGTATTTGTGATTTCCTTGCTAGATTTGGCATGCATGGTTATGAATGTGTGTTATTTTTGTTGTTGTTGTCATTGGCAAGGGTTTTGTCAGGTGTGATAGTGTTCTTCAGCCTTGCCTTTCCATTTCTAGATATCCTTGAGGTGATGGATTCTCATGTCTTGGTTGAGCTAGATTGTTGGATGGATTCGAAGCTGAGTGAGGTGGATCATCAAAAGGAATAACACATGGCCTAGTGATCCCTGAACCAGACTTTGGATCGTGGTAAACCCATTGGCCTAGTAACCCCTAAACCATAGTTTGGGTTGCGACAAAGCCTACTATTGTGTGCCTCAGTGGACCTAGGAATCCTCGACCCATGAATGTCGGGATATACGATAAATATTAGAGGTGTGTGCCCTCAGTCATGCGTAGTGATCTGTTGGGGATTATGGTAAATCTTGGAGGGTGGTGTCTCGAGTATGGCCTAGTGATCCCTTGATCATATTATGGATTGCAGTAAAGCCTAGAGACTAGGAGGTACGAAATTCCTCATATTGTAGGTGGATAAATCCATTAGCATCCATGCTTATTTAGTTCTTTTCGGTTAGTTATGAGTGCCGCATTCATTCTTGGAATATGGCATGGGGGTGATTAGCTGAAGAGAGATTTGGCTCAACTAATCTATGGTCAGGTGGAATGCGGTAGTCCCATCCAGGGTGGGTTTTTTAATTTTTTAATAAGAGGTTATTTCATTAACATCTTATGTGTAAATTTATTGGTTTATATGTGGATTCTATGGTTGATGCATCCTTGATATTTATATTTTTATTATGTTGGTTATAAGCATGTATTATGACAGTGGCGATGTATGGATATCCTCATGTTTTTATTTGTAAACAAATGAAAAATGAATCTATGACCTAATAGATGGTATTGAAACTAATTATGTAGGGGAACAATGCTTCTTAGCGATTCTCATATAAGTATAAGACCCTTATGCTCAGATTTGTTGTTTAAACCTGTAGATTACATATTTGTGCCATGTATGGTGAAATGTATATCATGGCTAGTAGGGTTCTAGTCTATACCTTGTCAATGTTTTGCAAACATATCATTGCTCCACTATTATTATTCATTTCGGAATGTGTCAATGAGTTCTGGGAAATGACCTGGGATCTAGGCTTGAAAAAGTGGCTCAAATCCCAGGGACGTTGACGCGGGCTTTGGGACACAGTTCTGTGGACACAGGCATGCCCATGATGTGGGAGTGTCCAAAGCCTCCCATACGTACCCTTTCCCATATCAAGGGAGCATCTAAGGGTTTAATGGTTTAAAACCTTAGTGGGACTCGAGGGCTGGTTACCTTAGTAGTTGGGATGTCTCCTGGGATTTTTTTTTGATGTGGAAGGTATTTTTGATGTGTTTTCATCGATTCCACTTCCTTAAGGTCACCTAGGAGGTTGAATCCAATTATAGTGGACTCTCTTCGCATATATACCCTGCTTGGTCAGTTACTTGGGTAGACGTGGGCTGAGCTTGTTACAGAGTGGTATCAGAGCAGGTTGTGCTCTCTTTGGGTAATATATGATACCACAAAGTGGTATCAGAGACTGGTTTACCCCTAAGACTGGATGGGAAGTTTGTGTTGGTCATGCATTCATGTCGGTTTCACGTGTGTTAATCATCTTTGTGGCCCTATATGCTTATTTCATATGCATGGTGTAATTTGTGGTTGTATTGACGTCGCCATGTGAAAGAGAATGTTGTTGTTGTGAAGTGCGTTGTCGTGAGTGTATGGCTGGTTATGAATTTCTATGTGTGTCAGTGTTTACATGCTATCAAATGTGCATTGGTATGGTTGTTGTTGTCATGCATAAGGTCATGGTATGTGTAGTTGATATGGTCATGCAGTGATGACTGGGCTCTAGCTAGAATGATGTTTATGTGTTGGTACCCTTATTTTTTATATGTTTATATGTTGTTATGATTATGTTTGTACATGTATTACGTTGATTTGGATGATCTGGTAAATGAGATATCCTCCCCGAATTATGTTAAGGTACGTTGGTTTATTATGGTTTGGTTTAGCTAAAATATTATGCCTTTTATGAAAGAGATCAAAATGAATAGTAACATGATATACTACAAAGATTCTCACTATGAATCAGATCAGCAACGTGGTGGGAACTCTTCTGATTTAGCAGACACATTGAGAAGCTTGAAGGAAGAAATAAGGATTTGTAAGGAGGACAATGACAAAATCATGTAGGCATAAGAGAAACAAGTAGATATTAATGCAATACTCCTTCAGAGTTAGTCACAATTGTAGTGACAAAGGCCACCTCAGATTAGCCGTGGGCAGGAGGATATAACTAATGGGGCATATGGCAGTAGTTCTCCTAATGGACACATGTTGGATATGGATGACATAGTGAGAGATGGCAGGTTTTTGGATACTCCATATAAGAGAGGTGATGGAAATAGGTACTCTAGTTCTAGTTCCGATAGGCGTTATGATCATCATCGTTATCATCCTTACAGGAGGAGTGACAGGGGATGCTAGCCAGATGAGTTCATGAAAAATAAACCACCTACTTTTGATGGATACTTGAAGAAACTAGAAGAGCCAAAGGCTTGGATACTTGGGATGAACAAGTTCTTTGAGTTGCATAATTACACAGATAATATGAAGGCTAGAGTATCTATCTTTAGCCTAAGAGGTAAATAATATATCTGGAGGGAAGATTTGAAGTAGTTCAGAGACATTAGGACAAAGGAATTGAGTTGGCGTGAGTTAAGAGGCTTTTCAGGAAGAAGTACTTGTCAGAAATTTTCTATGACGGTAAGGCCAAATAATTCTACGATCTAAAGATGGGATCAATTACATATGAAGAGTACATAACTAAGTTCTTGGAGCTATTGAGGTATGTGTCGTATCTTAAATGTAATAAGGCTAAATTTCAACAATTTTTCAGTGGTTTTCCATTAGCATTTAGAGATCGGATTGAGTATGATGAGCCTCGGTAACTCGAAAAATTTATTGGGAAATTGAAGCATTGCTATGAACAGTAAAAGCCTAAGAATGAATCTCAGAAAGGATGGAAAGGGAAAGATAAAGGTAAAGGTAAATGGAAGCTGAAAATAATAAGGCCTCAGAATGCAGAAGAGAAAGTAAATGTGGCATCACAAAAGAAGTTCAATGCAACTAGACATGGAAATGGATCACAGTAGCATCATAGATGTGATGGTACTAGACGGTTGGAGTGTTGGACATGCGGTAAGACCTTAGGAGATATTTTCCACATAATTAGGGTGGTATGCCTAATATATATAGTGCATAGGAGGTGCAAAATATTGTGTATGTTGGGTCAATCATTCGTTGTATCTATGCAACACTGAAAAACAAGCAAGAATACCATCATACATCTATCATTGAGATGGGTGGTAAGCTTTCTGATCAAGTTTCTTCTATTTTGATTGGCCCTGAATATAATTATAGTTATGTTAGTCCTTACTTGGTGTACAAGTGTGGTTTGAATAAATAATTGCATGTAGAATATTGGTTAGTGAAATTGGATATAGGTACAAAAAAATAGTTCATCATTGGGTAAGAACTTGTGCATTTGAGTTGGATGGCATGTCTAAAACAATGCACTTGAAAATATCTCCATTGGGATCATATGTTATTGAGTATGGACTGGATATACCTTCATAGGATCATTATGACAAAGCCATTGAGTGCTTGGATGACAATGGGGAACCAAGAGTCTTACAGGGAATGAAGAAATCCATATCAATTACGATGGTGATAGCTATGCAACCCAAGCATAGTTGCGGGAAAGGGTGTATGTTATTTGTAGTACATATATCTAGTGAAAAAGGTAAGGAAATTGAGGATGTAGATGTTTTGAGCAGGTACCCAATTCTACAACAATTTCAAGATGTATTTACTGCAAATATTTCAGAGTTGCCACCTCATAGGAAAGTAGAATTTTCTATTGAGTTGGTACCAGAGGCATCTCGAACATCAAAATCACCTTACATGATGAGCACACCTGAGTTGGTAGAGTTAAATTTTCATCTGAAAGAGATGCTTCACAAAGGATACATTAGGCCAAGTGTATCGCCATGGGGCACACCATTATTGTTTGTAAAGAAGAATGATGGTACTCTTAGATTTTGCATTAACTATAGGTAGTTGAACAAAGTGACCATCAATAACATGTATCTATTGTCGAGGATTGATGACTTGTTTGATCAGTTGAGGTGAGAATTAGTGTTCTCAAATATTTATTTTAGATCTGGATATCATCAGGTGCGCATCAAGGAAGATGATACTTACAAGACAACTTTTTAGACTAGGTATGGGAAATATGAGTTTGTTGTAGTTCCATTCCATTTGACTAATGATCCAACTATATTTATGTGTTTGATGAATAGTGTGTTGCATTTTTATTTGGATAATTTTTTTATTGTTTTCATTTATGACATATTGGTATATTCTAAAAATGAGGAAGAGCATGTCGAGCATTTAGCAGCATTATTGAGATTGTTGAGAAAGCATCAGTTGTATGCTAAGATCAACAAGTGTAGTTTCTTTCATATTGAGGTACATTACTTGGGTAGATGTGGGATAAGGGTGTCTCCAAGGAGGGAATAGAAGTGGATCCATAAAAGGTAAGAGCTATCATGGAGAAGGAAGCTCCTAGAAATGTAGATGAGGTGAGATCCTTCATGGGATTGGCAGGTTATTACAGGAGGTTCATCAGGAAATTATTACAAAATTCTTATCCTATTACATCATTGTAGAGGAAAGGTAAGAATTTTGAATGGATAGAGGAGTGTGAGAGTTT
The DNA here is from genome assembly GCA_034641835.2 of Pinus albicaulis. Lineage (NCBI taxonomy): Eukaryota > Viridiplantae > Streptophyta > Pinopsida > Pinales > Pinaceae > Pinus > Pinus albicaulis. The sequence continues at coordinate 726,315,253 of CM076578.1, read as the reverse complement.
TGAGCAGCTTAAGTAGTTGTTGACACATGCTCCAATCTTAAAAATCATTGATCCGGAAAAAAAGTTTGTAGTATGTACAAATGTTTGCAAAAGAGGACTTGGTGGAGTCCTTATGTAGGATGGATAGGTGGTATGTTATGAGTCACGAAAATTGAATGAGAATAAGAAGAACTATTTGATGCATGATCCTAAGCTAGCAACAATCATACATGCATTGAAGATGTGAAGGCATTATCTTCTTGGTAGGAGGTTTGTATTGATGAGTGATCACAGTGGATTAAGGCATCTATTTGATCAACCGAATATGAATGATAGGAAAACTAGATGTTTGGCCACGATCATTGAATTTGACTTTGAAATCATGTATATGAAAGGAAAGGAGAACAAGGTTGCATATGCTCTTAGCATACATATACAGGTAAATCACATAATATATATATGAGTGTTTATGGGAAAAATTGACAAGATAGGATCTTGCAGGCAAGTCAGTAAGATGAAAGGTATATGGAGACTGTGCATAGGTTTCATCATAATATAGGTACAAGTACAAGCAGTGGTACAAGTACAGGTGCATGTATTGGTACAGGTAGTAGTATGGGTACATGTATAGGTAATGGTACAGGTACAGGTATAGGTGCAGGTGTACATGATATGGAATATCATTTTATGGAAGATGGATTAGTTAGGTTTAGATACAGGCTATATGTGGTAGACAAAAGTGAGCTCAAGAAGGTGATATTGAGGGAGTTTCATGCGAAACCATATTCAAGTCACCCAGGGTATCAGAAGACATTGACCGCAGTGAAGAAGTTGTAGTATTGGTTGAATTTGAAGAAGGATGTAGCAGAGTTTGTGGCTAGGTGTTTGAATTGTCAGCAGGTAAAGGTAGAGTGTAGGCATCCAAGTGGACTGCTAAAGTTGATTACGATTCCAGAGTGGAAATTTGAGGTCATTTCCATGGATTTAATCACAGGTTTTCCTAGGACAGTGAGAAAACATGATTCCATTATGGTTGTTGTAGACATATTGACTAAGGTAGCACACTTCATTCCAGTTAATACTACATATGAAACTAGTGATGTGGCACAATTTTTCATCAAATATGTGTTCATATTGCATGGTCTTCAAAGTAATATTATGCCAAAAAAGGATACAAAGTTCACTTCAAATTTTTGGAAGCAGTTGTTTGTGGTTTTGGGCAAAAATTTTACCTTCAACACAACGTATCATCTGTGGACATATGGATATATAGAGAGGGTCAACATGATATTGGAGGACATGTTGAGGATGTACGTGATGCATCAGCAATGAAATTGGGAAGAGTATCTTCCACTCGTAGTGTTTTCATACAACAATGGGTATCAGGATTCCTTGAAGATGATTCTGTTTTAGGAACTGTATGCGTGGAGTCGTAATACTCCCATCAGTTGGAGTGATCTCGTGATAGGGTATTGATTGTACTAGATATGTTAGCATAAATGCAACAATAAATGCAAGCTAACAAGAGGAATCTGAAAGTAGCATGGGATAGGAAGAAAATATATGCATATCGAAACAGGTTTTTTAAGGAGTTTTGGGTTAGGGAATATGTGTACTTGCTCATCAAGCCCAAGAAGATATCCTTGCAGATTGGATCATGTGCCAAGATGGCACCACAGTTTTTTCGACCTTTCAAGATTCTTGAGAGGATTGGCGCAGTAGCCTATCGAATTGCACTACCTCCGACAGTGAAATTCCATGATATTTTCCATGTGTCATTTCTTAAGAAGTATGTTAAAGATGTTGATCATATTATTTGTTATCACACCCTAAATTTTCAAAATCATAACTTTAAATGTGTCAAGTTTGTATTTAGATTGGTTAGAAGCATAGCATCATGAAATGATAAATTTTATGATTAGTATAAGCTTCTATTATTGTTTTAAGTTGTTAGGGAATGATTGTTACACTGAAATTTGTCACCATGACGTTTTAGTACTCCCTTAGAAGTCTAAAACATAAAAGTTCCTAATTCAAGCCTTGAAATTGAGAGAAAAGCTCATAAAAGTCTTAAAAATACTTGTACCGCACTTTCTCTTAATATTACCTGCGGTGCCGCACATTTTTGCTCTAAATCATGCGGAGCTAAACGAACTTTTTTATTCATTAAAGGTGCAGAACCCTGTAAAATGTAAAATAAAGCCGGAAAGTAACATTTAGAAGCCCAGCAATCAAATCTGGAAGCTTCTAGAAGCATTTATCCAGTCGAAGGTTCACTCCTATCATGTGTGTTCATTCCTCCATTATGGCAGCCTATCCCTTGATTTATGGAGCCCAATCCCTTCAAAAGAGAATTCTATCCCCTCTTATGTGGAACTGCAACCTCTTCTCTTTTCCTATAAATTGAAGCCATAGTGCAGCCTCAAGGGGGACTTTTAGAGAGTTAGGGAGTTAGACTTGGAGAATTTTTGAGGAGAAATGTTGTAGAGACTCATACTCTCTTAACTAATCACTATGTGGGAATGATTACACACCCATGTTCATTTTAGCTAAGAGAGTGAAAAGCTTGTCAGAGTAAAGGAAACGCCTGTTCTGGATCCCAGGAAGGCCTGTATGACATCAAGGCAGACACGGTTGTAAGGCTCTTCTTTATTTAAGTTAATACGAATGAATATTGTTTTCTCAATGATTTCTTTAGTTAAATAGCTTATTTATCATGTTTAATCAATGGGTTATTTAATTAATTATCTCATTTCTTGAATTCCTTGATCATCATGATAGATGTTTGATTCATGAATTAATTTATTATGTAGGTGCTTTTGATCTTTTCTTGTGTTTGTGATTGCAGATCCTTGATGATGACTTTCTTCAAGCCACTGGAAAGAAGATCAGCGCTGGACTACAAGTAGGTTTCCAAAACCTATCATAATTAATTCTAAAATCAAATAGTACCTACAGAAAGTAGTTTTTATTTTTCTGTTTGTTGCTAGTTGTCCATAGGACACTTAGGAGGTATGTCTTGTCTGCAAGAACGACTTATCCGCCCAACAAAATGGGGACTCCACTGGGGAGAATGGATCTTGAACTTTGATTTCTTTTATTTATGACTTGTGGATTTATTTTTTCGATTTTGATTGATTTATACTGGCTTGGGTAGTTTATCCCTGTAGAATCCCTGAGAAATGACTTATAGTTTTTTTATTTTTCTTTTAGTTTTCTGATGTCCGCTCTTTTCTCTTATAAACAATGCGGGCATCTCCGCACTTTCCTTGTATACACAGTGCGGGACCGCACTGGTTTACACTGAATCCTGTGGAGCTTGTGAAAAATTTTGGAAAATCTTAAAATCCTCTTTTCTGGATTAGTTTTTTAGATTCTCAATGTATACCCAAACTTGTATCTTCTGTCAGAAAACCTTAATTCAGAGTTTATTTCAGCATTTTTAGTTTTGAATGATTTTATGAAAGATCTGCATGTTATAGTGATTTTTGCTTTATCTTTATCCCGCTCAAAGATTAGAAACCTTAGTATACCTTTAGATCATTGGTATTTCCTTGCTTTCTTGCTGAGTATGACATCATAGCATAAATTGTTTTATGAGATTTAGATCCCATTTTTCTCATTTGCAAATCTCTAAAAAAAAACTTGTGTTGTAAGTTTGAAATGTCACTTAAAAAAACCAAAATTGGAAGTTTTTGAGTTCTTGCTGATCCAAGCAAAGAATTTCTTAGTTAGATAAAAAGCTAAGAAAGACATCCTCAAAATATTTAAAGTTTTCATTCATATTTAGTCTTTAGAATTTTTAGATCTCAAAATTAGTGTTTTTAGTTTTAAGTGTTATTTCTAGAAATTATAGTGTTCTTTTGAAGAAAAACTTTGTTTGTAGTTTCGATCTTGAATGATAAGGGGATTTCTTATTGAGCAATTGATCATTTTGAGTTCTCATGATATTAGATTTCTTTTCATTTATTCTTGTTGGAAGGAAAGAATTGTTTTAAAAGATTGCATTTCTCAACTCCTCCTTTAGATAGAATTCATTGAAAGGAAATGAATTGTTTCTCATAATAGATGCATTTTTAGTGTGTTTTGAGTCGGGTCACTATATATCATCAGTTTCACTTTCGCACCTATTGTCCTAAGAAACAACCTTTTAAAAATAACACTAAAATTAAAATCAATCTAGTAATTTTTAATATTTCTAAGACTCTTTTCACCAATATAGCTTAGGCTAGTGTCTTGGAGTAGGGAGTAATTAACTCTCCAAGACAATTAAAACAAACAAATAGTCGCTTGTATTCTCTGGGAAGCTCCTCTTAAAGGAGTCAAGCACGAGGTCATATCTAAACCAATGGTATAATCAATTCTATCTCATTGGGAATGATAGCAGATGTGCACGTATTAACAACGATAAACCTTGGAAAGATCATTGTTGAGGAGCCTGGGGTCACTTATCGGTATACCTTGGATTATGTAAAGGAGCCTTCAAGTGCATTGAGCTTTGTTACGCTAGCCTTTCACGTATGTTGGATCGTAGACTATTCCCCTAGGTATATTAGTTCCTATTGGTAACCATAGTGGCCATAATATTTACGATTTTTTCCTAAGGTGACCGTGGAGGAAAGATCCCACTGTACCTGGAGCAGATGTCGACTAAACTCACTTGGACTCTTCGGAGGGTTATCTTCACTCAAGATGGTTTAAGTGGAGAAACTTGCACCAGTCTATTTAATTAAGTAGGTTGTCGAGGTAACTGTTCCAATCGCCCTTTCTACATTAAAATACTACGATGTTGGATTTCATCACCAACTAGCGTTTTTAGTGTGGAAAGTTACTATTTTTGTGTGATTTGATCTCCTATATTTTTAGGTGTATGATTCATTTTCTTGTTTCCTTAGCGACTCTAGGAATTTTCATTGAAATTTTCTTTGATTGCATGTGATTAATAATTTTTAATCATGGCTGAATTACCAAGACAATCGCGTAGACTCCAGGGGAAACCCCCTGAGTATACACCAGGCCAACTTAAAGGGATGCAAGCTCTAGTATCGCCTAGTGATAGTAGAATTAGTTCAATAGAAATAGGAGAATCATCCATAGTTATTCATCCTGATTATCAATTACAATTAGCAGAACATATCCAAGAGCCAATTTCAATTTCCGAAGTTACTAGTAGTATTTCTCCTTCCAGTGAATTAGCTGAAGAACCTGAAATTTTTGAGCCTGACACTGAACCTTCTGTATTGGAACCATCTTCAAAATTTGTTACTCTGACTTCTAGTGATCCTGGTTAACCTAGGGTAAGACATCACATTACTGAAAATCTTCCTTCTGACCTCATATCTATTGAAGAACTTGTTGGTCCAGATGAAGACGTAACTCTTCCCAAAACCTAAGAAACTTTGAATCTTAGGGAGCATGAATCAATATTCTACAGTCCTTTTAGAACTGACGTTTGGTATTTATCATTGACAGATTTTTTAGAAAACCCGGGTCTTAGTTATTCACCACCCCAAATTCCTTTTCCTCCTACACCGAGAGGTTATTATCCTTCATCAACTATGTCGGTTGAGTCATCTATGTTTTCCCAATCTCCAGAAACATTTTTATATGGTGGTCCTTCTGTTCCTTCGGGGTATCAGTCACTCTCTGATACTTTCTCAGGAGCAACTCCTCAACCAACTGAACAAGTGTTATCATTTGGTACAAATGGAACTAAAACTGAAATGCCGAATGCAGAGAAAATTTTTATGATGTCTGGTAATATTCCAAATCCTCAACCTCAAGGTAGGCAATTACCGCCTAGGGGGCAACCTCAAGGTAGTCAGTTACCACCTGGAGGGTAACCTCAATGAAGTTAGTTACCACCTGGGGGACAACCTCAAGGTAATTTTTAACCAGGACAAACTGTAGGAAAATATTATTTACCTGGAAAACAACCTCAAGGACAGTACATACCTCAAGGTTATCAACCTTAGGGACAGTACATACCCCAAGGTCAACCCCAAACTCATTATATTCCTCAGGGTCAATATCAACCCTAGATTCAGTACATGCCTCAAGGTTATCAACCTTAAGTTCAGTACCCAACTCAAAGTTTCCAACCTCCTTCTAGTCAACCATTATTACAAGGAGCTGGAAATTAACCAGTTAATTATCAACCCTACATTCAACCAGGTTATGGTCCTTCATATACACAACTTTTATGGGTCAATACCCCGGAATGCACATGGTGTGGGATCCATCTCAATTTCAACAGACTTTGCAACCCAATGTGTAGTTACCTAATCAACCTGGATAGCCTATAGGTTCTGGTCCAACACAGCAACCTGTCCAGCCTACTGTTCAAGTCCCTGCACCTAGTTCTGTTCAGCATCATGGGCCTAGTACACCTCAGACTCCGCCTCAAACAATTGCTGCTGCTACAACTTCTGTTCAACCTACCACGCCTATTTCTAGAGTATCTGCAGCTCTGGTTTCTTCCATCCCTCCATCAATGCAAATTCCTCAAGTATCTGTACCACAGTCAGGACCTACAATTCATACTATAGTCCAGATGCCTACAGGACAAGCTGGTACTAGTACGATTGTCTCTATTCAACCACAATTTACTTATCAACCGTACTAGGGATAGTATCAATTTGGACAGGCTACACAAAATCCAGTATATCAGTATCATTCATACCCTGGGTATACTTATCAAGTACCTCAACAACCCCAGTATAATCCGATTAATCCTAGTTATCCAGGAGGTTTTACTATTCCAAATGCGCATCTAATTCCAGTGTATCCTGGATATCCTCCTCCTAGAACTAGTTTGATCACACAAGGTTATCAAGACCCTAGCCATCGGTTACCATTCATAGCAACTTTAGATTTACTAGATCTATCGCGCCTTACGAATGATCCCATTTTTTATCTTCCAAATTGGCCACCGATGCCTAACAATTTTCCCAATGATATTCCAAAGTTTGAGGGTAAGTCAGGAGAGGACCCGTCTAATCACATTATGACTTATCACCTCTGGTGTGCATCCAATTCACTAATCGATGATTCAATTCGATTGCGTCTTTTTCAAAGAAATCTCATTGATCTAGCTGCCAAATGGTATATTGAATTACCATGCGGATATTTTAATAATTTTAATGCACTAGCTACTGCTTTCTTAACCCATTTTCAGTTGCCTGTCAGATACGACAACGGCATAGAATTGTTGACTTCATTAAAACAGTCTACGTCTACGTACATATCTGATCACATTCATGAATGGAGATGTAGAAGGCGTTTAGTGAAAATCTTTATTCTGGATCAAATTTTGGCTAAATGGTTTATTAAATCATTATTGCCCAAAATTACTAAAGATGTGGCCAAAGGAGGCGTTGTTATCGAAGAGAAAGTCATTTCTCAGGCTTAGTACCTTGACCTTGTCTATACTCAGTCAGGTACTTTGTTTGATAAAATCCCCAACTTACCAAGACCTGGTCAATTAACTACAACTCCTTCTAGCTCTCATGCTGTTGATGGTGTAATTGGTTATGTTAGCACTAGTAAAAGTAAGAAGAAATCTTCCAAGACGACTTCTCCTATTATCACTTTAACCGATTCACCAAAATGAGATTCTTCTATTGAAAATTCCGCCGATATTCATGTTTTAGAATCATCTACAACCAAATCTAAAAATGGTGGTAAGAAGAAAGGTAAGAATAAAAATAAAAAATCTTCAAAAGATAAAAACGATACAACTGAACCAGCTGACGAAAAACACAAACCTCGATATCCTTGTCTCATATGTGACGAGGATCATTTTACAAAATATTGCCCGCATAGAGCCGAGGTATCAAAATTCGTTAAGGGTTTGCCTATACCTGCTGTCTTGAAGGATCATTTTCTTGCTCAAGATAGTAACATGGTTGGATCTTCCTCAAATGCGCTTGAGAATATCTTTATGGTTGCGATGCGATCACAAGATTACGGTAGTAAAAATCCTGGTAAAGAAGCAGAAACATCTAATTCAGCATCAACTACATCTCCCTCAGTTTCTGATACGTTACAGATCGAGAAACAAAATCCTAACTTAGTAATCAAACTGTGTGCTAAAGTTGTACTTCATAAATAAGCTTTCAATCCACATGCGAGAGCTGCTCAGAATTACAATATTGTTGAAGATTTGGCGATTTCCCCTTCAGCCATGTCGGCTTTGGAAGTATTGCAATCATGCCCAGCCCAAAGAAAATTACTATTGTCAGCCTTAGGAGCCATAGACCCCCAGGATTCGAACCTCATGATCTTCGATTTAGAGAATTTTACACCCCACTTACCCCATCAAATGTCTTTTCAGATTCCGGTAATAGTAAAAAACAAACGTGTCTTTCGTACTGTTGTTGATGAAGGGGCTTCTACATGTATCATGTCATTAAAATGTTGGAAATCACTTGGTTCTCTGATCATTAACCAATCACCAACTATTCTCAAAGCTTTTGACGGAAGAGGTTTTCAGCCATTTGGAATTTTACAAGATCTACCAATAGAGGTCGAAGGCAAAATGGTTAATCTAGATGTGGAAGTGGTTGATGCCCCTATGGATTACAACCTTCTCCTGGGTCACAGTTGGTCTTATGCAATGACTGTTGTTGTATCATCGATCTTTCATCTCATCATGTTTCCTCATAAATGAAATATTGTTAAAATAGATCAACTCTCATATTATTTATCCGACCTAGCCTCTACTGATAGCATCCAGCATATCGGAAAATCGACTATCCCTTATAAGGATGTCAGAGTAGGTTTGGTTAAAGATTCAACTTTACTGGGAACTTTTTCCCTGCATGCTTCCAACATACAACCTCCTATTGCTAATATCAATATGATTACATCAAGTACTATTTCCTTTGATGATCCTTGGATAGTACCTTCAGAATTAGAATTAGATTCTTTTGATGGCCCAATTCCTTTGAGTCCTTTTGAGTTAGCATATCAGAATGTACAATCATTTTCTGATACTCCTTCAACTGAATCTGATCCAGTGAATGTGACCAATCAGGATTCATTTTGAATATCGAGCTCGGCTTTGACACCAATTCCAGATCTTGATCAACGAGTATTCAATACTGATGAACATATTCATGAATTCTTGTCGATAGACGAATTACCATGGGAAGATATTCATCATAGGTCTTCATTTTTACCTGATCTCAATCATTTTGAGAATGATTTTTTCTCCATTTTTACCACTGATTATGTCAAAGAACCTCAGAATCCTCTTTCACATTTCGATTCTGAATTGAATTTAGAAAATATTTCTACAATGGTTCCTCTTGAAATTTCAGTAAAACCTGGAATTGTTGAAAACATTCATATAGGTGCTTCTTGTACGACTGATGAAATCCAAGCATATGAAGCCCTATTTTAGGAATTTCGCGACATTTTCGCCTGGTCATATGAATAAATTATAGGAATCGATCCGTCGATTGTTTTTCATGAAATTAAGACATACCCGGATGCTAAACCCATTAGATAGAGATTATGTTAGATACATCTGAGAAAACCTGCCGCTATTAAAGCCGAAGTTGAAAAATTACTTCGTGCAGGTTTTATTTATCCGATCCCGTTAACGGACTGGGTATCTAATATTGTTCTGGTCAATAAAAAAAAAGGAACAATACGAGTATGTATCAATTATAGGGATATAAATTGAGCTTGTCCAAAAGAAAATTATCCAACCCCTTACATCAATCAAATTATTAACGATTGTGCTGGAAGTGAGATGTTCTCGTTCATGGATGGATTTTTTGGCTACAATCAAATCAACATACTCCCTGCAGATCAACGTAAAACAACTTTCATTTTTCCATGGGGAACTTTTGCTTATCGCAAACTACCTTTTGGCCTTAATAATGTTGGCACCACTTTTCAAAGGGCAATGTCTTATGCATTTCACGACATTAAGCACATTGTGCAGCCCTACCGTGATGATTTTCCTACTCATTCTTCCCACAGAGGAGATCATATTACTCATTTACAAGCCATTTTTATACGATGTAGGCATTATAAGATTCGTCTGAATCCTCACAAATGTGTTTTTTGCATACAATCTGGATGATTATTGGGATTTATTGTCTCAAAGGCAGGCATTCATGTCAGTCCGTCAAAGGTTGAGGCAATCATCAATTTACCTCCTCCTTCTACTCTTCTCTAACTCCAAAGTTTGTAAGGGAAAGAAAATTTTTTATTTCGATTCATTCCTAACTACGCCGAGTTAACGAAAGGTTTCACTAGGTTGTTGAAATAGAATATTCCTTTCTTTTGGGACGAGGTCACCAATAGATCTTTTGATGCTCTGAAACACGCATTGACCCATGCACCATTACTGCATCCTCCCAACTACAACCAAGATTACTTTTTATACCTCGCCGCTTCCGATTCCATAGTTAGCCGCTCCAGGTGGTGTTCCAAATCAGTCAAGATTTATGTTGTTTGATCCTGTGGTGGTGGTGTTGCTGCAACTGCATCCCTTTGCCTCTGGTCAAAGGGGCAGAGAGTGGCTGGTGGACATGGAACCACATCTGCATTTGAATTTTTTGTTATCAGTTTTGGACGATTTAAATAAAAAAACAAAATAAAAATTAGAAATTAGAACATGTCAAAGAGATTTTTTACCTGACTCATCCCACTGAGCTCCTAGAGGAAGTGGCATATCTCGGTCGTTGCGGAAATCTGTGCCCGCATAAGGAAAATCATCTATCACAAAAAGTTGGTGTTCTAACCAACGAAAATAAGTCGAGGGAAATCGAACAATCTTCCCACCCTCGCTGTGACGGGCCATCAAAGCAACCCATCAAACCATCCGAGGCTCTTGAGGTCTACCAGCATCAACAGGAATATGTTGCGGGGCTAACAGAGGAATCCTCTCTAAAGCAAAGGTAACCATGATAGATCCATATCCAAAGTTATTTAACTTCCCATTTTTTTCTCTAGTTAGTTGGCCTTTGACATTAGCCAACACTGCCTCGCACCAGTTGAATATAGTTCCTTGGAAGAAATCTACTGCAATCCACATTTGAGATCCGGTAACCACATGCAAAGCTGCACTTCCACAAAACTTGGTAACGGTAAATGCAATAACTTTTAACTCGGGACGGGTGATAGTTTTAATATCAATCCGTTTGTCTCTAGGATTGGCTTCATCATTACAGATCTCTAATTATTTGCTAGTGATGGATTGGCCACCTGGCCTAGCCCCAAATAGAGAAAGTGGTTCACCTCTCTTAGACAAACTAGTCAAAAAATATATGTCCTCCAACTCAATTTTGAGCCGGTTGCCTCCAATCACGAAACATTGGTCTTGAACGTCCCACTTGTTTACCAACCAAGTGAGAAGATCTACTTGAGCTCTCATGCCACTGATAGCCCAGAATTTGAATAGCCCGCATGCTCTTAAAACTTACAATGTATGTTGATCAATCATTGCTGCTTCATCTACCTCCTCATGTTCACGTTCCCGCTAAATGAGCATTGTAAATATCCTACAATGAGCAAAATGAAATATTAGAATCATTTTAAAACAAAAAATTTGGGTAATTTGGGAGGAATTATGTTTTTAATTTCGTTACAGTGCACCCACACTTTACGTTCAGAGACAGTGTGTAGCTCTGCAAGGGCTCTGTGCTAAAAGTGCGGGGCCCTGACATTTCCCTTTGTAAGAAAATGTCGGGGTCCGCAAGTATCATGTGTCTTACCTGCGGACCCCCGAGGGCGGAATTTTGAACCTATTTCCTCTCCAAAAATGAAATGTAAACCCTAAATTAAGGAAATGAATGGATGAAAAGCAAGGAAAAGAGGATGTGGATTACCTGGAGTAGACGGTTTTCAATTTCAACGGACGGTTTGTCTAGAATCTTCTCCAAAGCGTTTTTTTCTAAAAGCTCTAAAATTTTCACTCCAAACTCAAACGGTAAAAATGAATTTGGAAAACTCATTTTTATAAGTTTTTTCAAATAAATGAAATTTAAATTTGTTTATTTTTCACTTTAAAAATATGGTTTTTCAAAATATTTTATTATTGAAGCGGAACATTTAATTTTTGGAGTTTTTGTGCAGAATACCGGATTTTTCAAGTGACATGATCATTTTTGACAAAGAGTATACTTTTACCACTTTTTCGGGCTCTTAAAAATTTACGAAAAAGTGAAACCCTGGAATTCTCTTTTAAGCTCTTTTCAAACTCTCTAAAGATGAAAAGATTGCCGATTACTTGACTATTTGAACTCGTTAAAGGAAATGAACAATCATCCTTTCAGTATAAATTTACCCCTTTTCCAGACTGAAATGGACTATTTACGAAAAAGGTATACATTGACTAATCATGGTAAATAGAGTTCTCTCCTATATTATTTTATCCTTTTTTGGACTTGAGAGACTAAATTTACGAAAAAGTACACCCATGGATTTTTCTTAAGTTTTTTCTTCTAACTCCCTAAAAATGAAAAACACCGAGTTTCTGCTATACTGGACTCGTTAAAATTTAACAGTAAATTACCTGTCGATTACAAACAGGAACGGACCACTCCTTCTTAGGGTTTGATTTTAAACTAAGTTGGACTCATCCGAAGGATGAGATTATAAACAAGTAAATGTTATCCTCCTCAAACTTGTCAAAAAATAAAGAGGTACTTGCCAGAAATGGTGGGGGGAAAAGAGAGAAAACATATTCATTTGTTACACTTTGATTTATAAAAGCATTATACCACTTTTGAACACGACACTTTTTTTCACACTTCTGCCTGGGTTTGGAAATCCCTTGCCTATCAATTAATCAAACCAATTGAAGGTCTTCAGCCGGTTTCTGGGTATTAGCTTAGGGCAACTATCACCAAACCATCTTTAGTTTCGTTATCTATTCAAGAGGACAGTCAAACAAACCATTCATATTCAAACATTTTTCACCATTCGCGTTGACCATCCCTGAGTCGGTCCTTGCAAAAAAAAAAGAATTTCTTTAAAACTTGATCTATGGTTTCATATCATGAGCTTGCTTACGACGAATCACTTTCTATCGACGACAGCTCATCATCTAGAATTTGATCTAGAATCCATCAGTACCTTGGAATACGCATGCCTTAATGGCAGGTTTCTCGCCTTTGATGACAGGTTGCATCATTGACCTTTGATCGAATGATTCCGTGAAATGTTCGAATTCATATCACTTATTCACATTTCATGGATTGTACTGAGTACTTTTAGAGCCATTGTAACTATTGGTGGTTTCTCTCACACTTGTTAACAGTTCATATCATTGACTCGTAATCAAGTGGGTTCTACCATGTTCGACTTCGACACATTTAATCACATGGATAGAATCATACTAGTTTGGGAAGCAGAAATCAAGACCCTAGATCTAGTTTCCACCATCCAGGCTGTGAGGAGTTTTATTATTCATTATGCAGTAGACTATTCAAGAGAGATGGCTACGTCCATGTTGTTTCTACACTATTGATGTAATATTAAAATCATTTATGTATCAGAACAAGTTTAGTTAGTTTTGATCTGAGTATGGGAATGCCTACATCAGTGATGATATATATATATATATATATATATATATATAGATATAGATATAGATATAGATATAGATATAGATATAGATATAGATATAGATATAGATATAGATGATTTGCATTGAATGTTTTTACAGGATTCCAACTAGGGTGTCCATAGGCTAATCCTTGAAATGATAAAGCACATCACTCTTCGAATGTTCTCAGACTTCGCACTTTAGGGGGGAATTTTTTACACTAAAATTTGTCACCATGACATTTTGGTACTCCCTTAGAAGTATACAACATCAAATTTCCTAAATTCAAGCCTTGAAATTGAGAGAAAAGCTCATAAAAATCTTAAAAACACTTTTACCGCACTTTCTCTTAACATTTCCTGCGGTGCCACACTTTTTTTCTCTAAATCATGTGGAGCTAAACGCACTTTTTATTCATTAAATGTGCAGACCCCTATAAAAGGTAAAACAAAGGTGGAAAGTAACATTTAGAAACCCAGCAGTCAAATCTGGAAGCTTGTAGAAGCAGTTATCTGGTCGAAGGTTCGCTCCTATCATGTATGTTCATTCCTCCACTATGGGAGCCTGCCCCTTGATTTATGGAGCCCAATCCCTTCAAAAGAGAATTCTATCCCATCTTATGTGGAGCTGAAACCTCTTCTCTTTTCCTATAAATTGAAGCCATAGTGCAGCCTCAAGGGAGACTTTTAGAGAGTTAGGGAGTTAGACTTGGAGAATTTTTTAGGAGAAATGTTGTAAAGACTCATACTCTCTTAACTAATCACTATGTGGGAATGATTACACACCCATGTTCATTTTAGCTAAGAGAGTGCAAAGCTTGTCAGAGTAAAGGAAACGCCTGTTTCGAACCCCAGGAAGGCCTGTATGACATCAAGGCGGACACGGTTGTAAGGCTCTTCTTTATTTAAGTTAATACGAATGAATATTGTTTTCTCAATGAGTTATTTAGTTAAATAGCTTATTTATCATGTTTAATAAATGGTTTATTTAATTAATTATCTCATTTCTTGAATTCCTTGATCATCTTGATAGATGTTTGATTCATGAATTAATTTATTATGTAGGTGTTTTTTATCTTTTCTTGTGTTTGTGATTGCAGATCCTTGACGACGAATTTCTTCAAGCCATTGGAAAGAAGATCAGTGTTGGACTACAAGTAGGTTTCCAAAACGTATCATAATTAATTCTAAAATCAAACAGTACCTAGAGAAAGTAGTTTTTTTGTCTGTTTGTTGCTAGCTATCTGTAAGACACTTGGGAGGTCTATCTTGTCCGCAAGAACGACTTATCCATCCAACAATGATCTCAAGTCATATCAAAGGAAAAAAATCTGAAATAGATACTTAAATCAACCTAATGTCTCAAAGTGTGTCATCCTATAACAGTTTTCTGCATAATGATGAGTTGTTAAACTTTGAGGGTTTTCAAAGTCATGCTGTCAGAATAGGGTCATCATTGAAAGTCTTAGGCACGTTTTAGCATCAACCACCACTTTCTTAATAAATCCCATCTCATTTTTTCAAATTCATCCCTCATTCCTCATGCTTTATTTTCCACTCTTGTAAACTGCTACCAAAGTAGCTTGTTGTCATTTGCATTTCCCTTAGAAACCCTTTGTCATGTCAATCCGCTTTTACCATAACAGCTCGTTGTCATCAAAGGCTTTTACTGAACAGGTGTGAATATTCAAAGAAGGCCATTGTTGCAAGACAAAAAGAAATGGCTACACCAAAGAAAGCAAATAAAGGAGGCCCGCCATTCAGGTACAAGCCTACAAATCCGAGATTAATCATGGAAGATCCAAATTTTGTGAAAATTTTTACAAGAGCAGGTTGCATTCAGTTCTATCAAAATTTGCAAGGTCGTCACAAACAAGTATCACAAGAATTTGTACTCAATTTCAAAGGAACATCTACAAAGGTTGGTTTTCTTCATGTGCCAATTTCACCTGATGGTATTTCTCAAGCAACATGGATCCCTAGGACCGAAGAAGAATGGTTTAAAGCTACAAAATTTGATTTAAAGAGTTGTGACGATTATCTAAAGCCTGAACATGTAGGGATAAATATGACTATAGGGATTCCTAAAAATTGCCTTAAAGATAACTACTCTAATTTATTGACATTCATACATAAATACTTTACCTGTGAAGGCAGATTCCATACAATTTACATGTATCACTTCAAGTTGTCGCTTAATTTTATAGGAAAAAATCTGATAGATATTCCTTTTTACCTTTTTAGAAGCCTTAGAAAAATGGCAGATAAAGTGCAAGGTAGACCCAAAAGAAGCGAAACTTCCATCTTTCACCATGGATTGATGAAATTACTAGTATTGGAAGAATTAAATAAACTAAACATAGACTGGGCATCTTTCTTGTTTATGAATGGGTATGAAATGGATGTTTTATCTCCAAGGAAAGCCTCTAAACTCAAAACTCCTTCTCCTAGACAAGATTTGAATACTACTGCAGAAGTAGAAGGGAATCAACAAGAAGGTTTAAAAGCTACAGCTAAAGACATGGAGGTAGAAGCTAATTTCATCCAAAAGGAAGCACCACATCCAACAACTAGTAAGCATGCTAAAAAACATGTCATAATTAGCAAGACTAAACCTGCAGCAAAAATATCTAAAAGAAGCACAAAGTAAACTATTGGAGGTAAAGGCAGGCGTGAAGACATTTTACAGGCTATAGATATTGTAGAAACCCCTATAGTGAAAGCAACTGAGGTAGAAGGATCCAAGATTAAAAGGAAAGGGCTTATGGCCAAGAAATTGGATTTTTCATCAAAGGATTCAGGTTTTCTTTTAAAACCT
This sequence comes from Pinus albicaulis, assembly GCA_034641835.2. Classification (NCBI taxonomy): domain Eukaryota; kingdom Viridiplantae; phylum Streptophyta; class Pinopsida; order Pinales; family Pinaceae; genus Pinus; species Pinus albicaulis. Next base: position 726,298,890 of record CM076578.1, on the reverse strand, counting down.
AGAAAGCCTTTCACTAGATCGCAGATTTCTGAGACTATCACAATTGGAAACAAGCAGCAGAGGGAAGATAAAGAAAAAAGGGCAGAAGTGCAAGAATTCATAGTTATATCTCCTACTAAGACAGAAGTTGCTAAAGAAAAAAAAAGTTCAATCTAAAAGAAATATTCAGAAGGAGTCTGAGGCATGTTTTCCAAAGGGACAGTTTAAAGATAAGGAAGAAACGATCAAACATAGAAAGGGAAAGGAAAAAGTCATAGAGAAAAATGAAAAAGAGCTTCTTGAAGAACAGTTAAAAGCAGCTAGGGAAGAGTTGTCTAAAACATAGAGAGAGCTGGAAAGATACAAGAAAGATAGACAAATGATAGATGACGTGGAAAATAAAGTGAATGATCAGGTTACTCATTTTGAAAAATCCATTGGAAAGGAAAAAAACTTGTTGAAGAAATCTCAACCTTTACGCATCATGATGACACACATAAGGCAAAGAAATTTATGGTTACAAGAAGAGAGAAAAAGTCTTCAGAGACAAGTCAAAGAAAAGAAAATATGGAGATGATGAAGACAGAATTAGAGAAGAAAGGTTTGGAAAGAGGAGCTATGGAAAAAACTATTGAAGTTGCTCATGAAAAAACTACTGGTAAAAAAGAAGGTAACAATGAATAATAGACCATTTTTGTCTTATATTATCATACTTTACATGCAGGTATATTCATGGATCTTTTCAGATCTCAGATCCTAAATTTTTTCAAATCTCTAAGAAATCAAGCAATTCCGCAATGTATGCCACGCTTGAAGCCTAGTTTTTGTTGTGGAATTTCTAAAAAATTATTTTGGGTTTTAAGGCACTTAAACTGACAAGGCTGAGGAATTTTTAGGTTTGGGTTTAAATTTTTTTGATCACTTAACATCCTCCAATGGTCAAGAATAGCAGAAAATTATCATAGATGACCTTTTAGTTTTTTGCTATGAAATTAGCTACGAAAGTTGTTACAACATTTTTTGGTCATCTAACCTATTATCATTAGATGGACCCAAGTACACCATGTAAGACCAATTTTACCCTAAGAAAAATTGCTTTCACTATGTAAAATAACTTAATAAAACACATTTATTAGGTTGTTTATGGTCTAAACAGGAAACCCCAAAAGGAAATATTAAACAAACCTATATTTGTTTGATTTTCCTCAAGGAATAATTAATTAACCAATAATTTAATTATTATTCCTCGTCATGTTTAACCCAAAACAAAGAAATTAATTAGATAAATCTTTATTTATCTTATTATTTTCTAGGAATAATTATTTAAATCTTATTTAAATAATATCCCTTGTTAAATATGACTAAATCACCCATAAATAATTAAATAAATCATTATTTATTTGATTATCTTTCAACCACTTCCTTAAAATGATAAATAAATCATTTATTTATTTATTATTTACAAATAAAGGGATTTGACCCAAGTCAAATACTTTTTCCCTCCAACAAATATAATAAAATATTCCATAAAAGGTGGATCTAGATTTGGTTATCATGCACCAAGATCTAGAATGACCCAATATTTTGTTATAAATAGGAGGGTTTCTCCTACCATTCTTCACCTTTTGTTGCCTATTAGATCACTCTGGATCTATACTCTTGGTTTGACTTTGAGCCATTATCATTGTCAAATTTTCCATTATTTACTTTGTGAGCTCCCTTTGAGTTCTATGTTTGTCTGGGTTTTCTACACCAACAAGAGAGAGAAATTCTAGATCTGAAGCGCTGAGGACTTTCAAGAACCCATCCCATTGAGGAGAATTGGAAACACCTTTCTTGTTTTCCTCTCAGGTGCCCTTAATATAAAATTCTTTCAAAAATATTGTTCTTGTCTTGTCTATTGGATGTATGGAGCAAAACCTTATTTTCACTGCTTAATGTCTTTTTATGCATAGATCTGGATTTGTGCAGCATTTGTCTTGATCAACTAACTGCAGATCTGAAGATATTGGCAACCATATTTGATGTTAGGGCTATAAGTTATGTGTAGCTAAAGTGGTATTTTTTCGTACACTTCGACAAAAGATTCATACTAACAAAAGTAGCTCAAAAAAAAAAAATTACAGCAAGATCAATTTTTGGAAGAAGATGAAGGGTAAATAACTATTTCAAATATGTTTCTCCATGAGGGATGACAAATAGTATGAAAGCAAGGATAAAGAGTATCAGATCAAAATATTGCTAGGTGGAGATATTTTTTTCTGGATATGGTTCGAAGATACCAGGTCACTATGGTGTCATATCATTAAACTGGCAGTTCCTTAATAGTAGGTAGAGCAGCTTCATGAAGACAGTCAGAGCGTTAATGTTTTGTTTGTGGCCAATATGGTTGAAAGACATGATTCCTTTAGAGGAATTTTTGGATCGTCTTTAGATTAAATGTAATAACTAGGTGTTTGAGTCATAGTAGGACTCTAACTCTGAATTCGAAAGGTGTCAGTTCTAGTTTTGAATATCTAGTTAGTGGTTAGATTGGTGTCAGTAATAGAGTTTAATGATATAGCCACTTGGCAGAATGGATGTAAAGGCTAGATGCCTATAAGTAGTGAGTACTTCGATGTATTAAAGGTTGGAAGATGTTATCTCAGAAGACTATTTTATTGTAAAGCTTTGGATTTTCTGATATATACAGCAACAATTCAACTTTTCTTCACCTGATATTCTTATTATATTTCAATGAGTTTATGTCCTATCTTTTGAAATGTTTTTCTTCTACTCAGAATTCATGATTTTTCATGCTCTGAATTCTTTTAAGTATTAATCTATGGTAAAATGAGTTTTTTGTCCTATCTATTGAAAGGTTTTATTCAATGTCTTAATGCTTATTACTCAGAATTCATGATTTTTCATGCCCTGACTTCCTTTAATTATTAAGCTATTGTGAAATCTCTTTGAGTATTTTTATTTCAATACCTTGATGTCTCATTACTCAGAATTCATGTGTCACATGCTCTGACTTCCTTTTAACCTCAAGTTATTGGGATTTTCCTAAATGTGTTATTCTTGCATTGAAGTATATACAAACCTCAGCTTTCACAAGGAGAGCCTTTGTCATCTTTATCCCTATCACTGACTCCATAGCCCAATGGTAGAAAGCCTTCATCTTTTCAACCTATAGACATACAAAACCAAGAAATAATTCATAGAGTTAGCCATCTATCTAAATATTTATTCAATATCATTAACCCTTAAGAGAACCCTCTTAGACTGAGGAGGCTAAGCCTCAGTCACAAGATTGTTTTGAAATAGTTACACTGAAGTTGTCTGATCAGCATCTAATCAGGTACAATTTTGGTGATAACATTATTGATTGATGTGTATTATAGGCGGATCCAGATGGAGAATTCCAGGTGGAACCTTAGTGTATATTGCAGTGAATGGTGCTCATGCTTCCAAAACAAGCAATCGAGAAGGTTAAAGTGAAATGCAAGCACTTTGGGCCTTATGAAGCTACATGTGAGATGGTGGATCAGATGCAAGCTATGTATCATTCATTGTTTGTTGGTTGAGGCAAATAGTTTTGGTATGATGTTTTGTATATGTTTTGGCATATGGTTTGGTGTGATTTGTTATATATGTACATATGTATATGGATGTAAATACTGCCATGAGATATGTTATAAATATCCAATAAGTAAAATGGGTGTCATGTCATCATAGTTGTCATGTTTTTATGTTGTCATGTTGGTTCACTTTTCAGTAGGGTGATCATTGTAAATATTGCATCGAGATAAGTTATAAAGATCCATGGGCAATATGTTTTCTTTCAGCAGTTTTGTTGAGGTATATGTGTGGTTGAACACTGAGGATGATGTACCACAAGGGGGAGGGCTTTGTAATAACCCTGGTGAAAATTCCATCTAATAAAATATAATAAAGGAAAAATAATAACCATGGTTGATGGGACACTTATTCAAATTTTAATGTTAGGAAGAACATCCTAGTGTGGGTGTTCATTTCGATTATTATGGCTAAGGAAATTGGCAAAGTCTAAGGCAGACAAAGTGCCATTTAATGACATTTATTTATGAAAATAATGGAAAATAGGATAAAATGAAGGTGAAAGGTCACAGGTTGCATATGAGGAGGAAAATGAAGGAAAATAATAGAAAATGAAGAAAATATAGGCCTAACTGATAAAACTACTTCTGAGGATCAGTTGGTATCTTTTGTCAGTTCAGTTTTAGAGCTCTCTCATTATTCTCTCTCTCTCTCTCTCTCTCTCTCTCTTTCTCTCTCTCTCTTGGACACTTAGAGTTTTCTTAGAGCACTTCAACATTGGATCAAGAGAGACAAAGAAGGCAAAAAGGAAGAAAATACCAAGCAAGGAAGAGGAGGGTCAAGTAACTAAAATAATATTCTTTGGAGGTATCCATTTTCATTTGTGATTTCATTGCTAGATTTGGCATGCATGGTTATGCATGTGTGTTCTTGGTTCTCTTGTTTTCATTGGCATGGGTTTTTCCAAGTGTGATAGTGTTCTTCAGCCTTGCATTTCCATTTACAGATAGCCTTGAGGTGATGGGTTCTCATGTTTTGGTTTAGCTGGATTGTCGAATGGATTCAAAGTTAAGTGAGGTGAATATCTGCAAGGAAGAACACATGGCCTAGTGATCCTTGAACCAGACTATGGATTGCGGTAAAGACATTAGCCTAGTAACCCCTAAACTAGGTTGTGAGTTGTGGTAAAGCCAACTATTGTGTTCCTTAGTGGGCCTAAGAATCCTCGACCAGTGAACAAAGGGATATACAATAAAGCCTAGAGGTGTGTTCCCTTGGTTAGGCCTAGTGATCCAGTGGGGATTATGGTCAAGCCTGGAGGGTGGTGTCTCGAGTCTGGCCTAGTGATCCCTGCATCAAACTATGGATTGAGGTAAATCCTAAAGACTAGGAGGTAGTAAAATTCCTCACAGTGTAGGTGGAGAACTCTGGTAGCATCCATGCTTATTTGGATCTTTTTGGTTGGTTATGAGTCCCATATTCATGCTTGGAGTATGGTATGGGGGTGATTGGCTAAATAGATATTTGGCTCAGGTAATCTATGGTCGGGTGGAACGTGGTAGTCCCATACCAAGTTGGTTTTTGCATTCATTAATAAGAGGTTCTCTCCTTGACATATTATCTGTAAATGTATTGTTTTATATGTGGATTCTATGGCTTATGTATCCTTGATATTTATGTTGTTATTATGTTGGTTATAGGCATGTATTATGACAGTGATGATGTATGTCTCTCCTCATGTTTTGATTTGTAAATGAATAAAAAATGAATCTATGACCTAATAGATGATAATGCAGCCATTGATGTAAGGGAACAATGCTTCTTAATTATTCTCATATAATTATGAAACCGTTATTCTCAGATATGTTGTTTAAACCTGTAGATTACATATTTGTGACATGTTTGATGAAACGTTTGTCATGGCTAGCAGGGGTCCAGTCTAGACCTTGTCAATGTTTTTACAAATGTATCATTGTTCCACTGTTATAATTCATTTATGAACCTGCCATTGAGTTATGGGCAGTGACTTGGGCTTTGGACTTGAAAAAGTGGCTCAAATCCCATGGACGTTGGCACGGGTCTAAGGAAAAAATTCCCTAGAAGCATGCATGACCATGCTATGGGAATGTCTAGAGCCTCCCAAATGCACCCTTTCCCATATCAATGGAGTTTTCGAGGGTTTAATGGTCTAAAATTCTAGTGGGCCCCAGGGGTTTGTTACCTGAGTGGTTGGGATAGTTTCTGGGAATTTTTTGCTGATGTGGAAGGTATATTTGATGTGTTTTAGTCGATTCCACATGTGAAATTCACCTAAGAAGGTCGAATCCCATTAGTGGCTTCTAACTAAAGCATATTTACTGATTTGGCAGAGTTACTTGGGTAGATGTGGGATGAGGGTGTTACAACAAGATTATATCAAGGGAGTTGAACACAATCAACCTTTTCAAAGCTATTTTTTTTTGGGAACTAGCTAAACCCCTGCCATAACTATCATAGGGAAACCTTTGTATAAACTTGTGTTTCTCTAAGCACCCCTTCAAGGGATTTTTTTTTTCCTTCAACAATGTTTAAATGAGCCTTGTCTTTGGAAATCTATATCTTGGATTTTCTTCCTTTGAATTTACTAGAGCCAGGGCCCAGGATAGGTCGGAAGAGGAACAAGGCCTCCTGTCTCAAACATAAAATCACCCTTGGGTGGTCTAGGCCTAAGGTTATAATGGGAATCTACCAATAGAATGAGATCCGACCCAACTAATGGAGGGGATGGAGAATGACTAGGAGAAGCGGTCATAATAATGCTATCAAGGGCTCTATTGATTGATCCAATAGGGGCATAGATGTAATAGAAAAAATCATCCTAGAAGGAAGAGGCCCTGAAACCATAACAAATTCAACAAAGGATTGAGATATGGAGTAGAGATAAGGATTAATAGAAGTACCCATAATAGAGGAAGGTTGAGTAGTGATGAGCAAATATGGATGTTGGACAAGCTGGGATTGTCCAACCTTAGGTGGCCTATATTGAAAAACTAGAGCTTTTCATATAGCTGAAACCCGGTAACTTTAAATTCAAATCCTATAGCAGAGCCTCTAAGAGATCTGGATTTGACCGAGATCACAAGTTAATTTCCCCTGTCTTGGTAACACTGGTTGTATCCGATTCACAGTTACAATTTGTTTCCAATTACCTAGAAAATTTCAAGAGTTCATATCTAGGGGGGAAGAACTAGATGTTTAACCTAGACTGACATCACCTCCATGCATTCTCACCATGCATCAAACATAGGGTTCCATCTTTTTAGCAGAACTAGGGTTGAATCAATACTTAGTTTCTGCCCAAGACCCATGAAGTTGCTTTTGCAGACTCAAAAATAGAGCATGAACCATACCCTCATCACCATAACTACTTCAACCTTTTGAGCCTATGAATCCCCCAAATTGTTATTAACCCATTCGCTTAATTATTTCGCTTTGAAAGAATGACCAATCACCCTTCCTACCTGAACACGTTCCATTACATCCATTTCCATGTTGAACTGGATATCTTCACCAAAAACCAAATTTATTTATTCATTTTTTGGGCATATACTCTTCCCCTTTTTCCTTTTCAACCCTACCTTAAAGAGTTCTGATATGAATGGGAAAGTTAGCGTTTGTTGTGTTAAATTCCAATTCAAAATACAAACAAAGTGCTTGAGGATTATGAGGTAAATTGCAAGTTAACCATGATTTTTTATGTGAATTTCTTGAGAAAATTAACATTAAAGAAACACTGAACAACAACATCTAACAAACATGAACATCACCATAAACAGTAACACAACAACACATGATGAAGGATTTCACCCCTCCTGGGCGACATCTCCTTGGTCCAGCTTCCAATGGCTTGGCCCTCTTATATTATGCTCCAAAGTATGATTACATACATTTGCAATGCTCAAACACCTCTAAAACCTTCTCCAATGGCTCCAGAATGCCAAAAAATGTGTTGTACCTTTTTATGATTCGAATTTGGTAAAAAACTGAGTAAGTTATGACTTCCCCAATTTTTGGCACTAACTCCTCTAGAAATTCCTCCAAATAAGGCACCATCCTACAATTTCACCCCGAAATTCGCTAATGGAGCGCTAGATTGCCCAAATTCTGGGCAAATTTGTTGGAGCGCTTAAATTCCTGGGGATGCCTTAAACCAAAATTAACAACCATAATCCATCATATTAAATTTATTTTTTTTAAATAAAAAAAAATATGACGGTTACATAAACCATCAGCAGTCATAGTGTCAGAGGACACATTGTGGATGTGATGTCGTGGTTATTGGTGCGGCTAGCAGACTGGCAGTCTGGGCGACGATCTCGACAATTGTCACATGGAGCCATCAGTGTTAAAACTACGATTATGATCGGGGGGGCAGCGCAAGGCTAGCCTCCCGCCCCTAGGCGATGACCAGACCTGGGGCTAGACCCCTGCCCCCACCCCCAAACTTAAAACCATAAAACTTTATATATAACCCACAACATCATAGGTTAAGAAACAAAGTTTTGTGTGATGGTAAACACATTGTGCTAGTTCTTGGAGGTCACGGGTTCAACCCCCGCCCATTGCTGCTTGGATCTTGACCCAAAAATTTGGTCGAGTTGTCACATGGTGGCCCCTGGCTGGGCCATGTGGTAGCCTCTGATTGGCCACCATGAAACCTAATAACAATGCACCATTTCAAACCAAAAACGGAGCGCCACTTGGCACAATCCGATTCATTGAGGAATATTCCCTTTGACTACTAAACCTGCCACATAGCCATACCCAGCCAGCTGTACGGACTACTGACTGGGTTGTCTTGCATTTAAAAAAAAATTCATGTTCGACAAACTAGACAGAACGCGTTTCTGGGAGCATAGGGTTTCGATTTTCTGAGAAACAAGTTTCATTGGATTTAGAATGACGAGTTTGACGTGGTCATTCAAGTTCCATACCATTTCAACAACTTTCATTTTTTAGCATAATTTTGAGCACCCAATCACTCCTCCCTGCCAGAATACTTTGGACCCCAAAATATCACTTTCAATTGTTCAAAAAATGAGGGTACTTTTCCCTCACCTTTCCAATCTTAATCCATTTGGCCTTCCTTACTTTTGTGCCTTTGAGCCCCACACGAAGGTAGACTACACTCGCTCAATTTGATGTCCTTGTTATTCTATCAAGAATGGTGTCTTGCTGAAGCTCATCAAGGTATTCAATAGAAAAGTCTTCAATAGAAGGAATGTGAACCTATTCTCCTTGATCTACAATCAAAGGAGGCTCATACAACCTTAATTTCTCAACATTAACAACTGAGTAAATTTTCATGTATGAAGGCAAATCTAACTTGAAGGCATTGCCACCAATCTTTTCCAAAATTCTGAAAGGACCATAACAGATTGGTTTTAGTTTTTTACCTTCCCCTTGAAGCCTCTCTTTGCTAATTTGAAGCCAAAATTTGTCACCAACTTGGAACTTGTAATCTACATGATGCTTTTTCATGCCTTGCTTTGTACTTTCCTTGATTCTTTTCAAGTTGATCTTGAACTGTTTGATGTATCAACTGGATTTGTTCTATGAACGTCTTGGTTTTGTCTCTGTCGTTAGGCCATCAATAGAAACATCATTCCCAAAAATTAAATCCAATGGTTATCTAGGAAAGTATCCAAGACATGCCTCAAATGTCGATGTTTGTGTAGAGGAGTGTTTTGCACGGTTGTAAGCATGTTGAATGTAGTGTAGTTTTTCACCCCACAACTTAGGATGCTTGATGTAGTATACTCGAAGATGTATCATTGTCATGTTCACCACCTCTATTTTACCATCTGTTTTCAGATGAAATGTTGTACTCTTTTTCAACTTGGTATCTATCAAGTCCCACAAACTTGACCAAAAACTCCCAACAAATCAAGAATCTCGGTCACTAACAATGGATGTGGGAAACCCAAAAAGAATCCAAACATGCTGAAAGAATAGTTGAGTAGTTTTTTCCGTTGTGATTTTCTTTTAACATGGCATTAATATACACATCTTGTTGAACCTATCCACAACTACATACAAATAATCATGACCTCTTTTTGACAATGGAAGACCTCCTACAAAATCCATAGAAACACTCTCCCATGGACGTGAAGGTACGGGAACTGGTGTGTACAATCCTAACTTCCTATTTCTAGGATTTATCACTGCACACAATGAACAGCCTTTAATGAAATGTGACACACTTTCAAGCATACAAGACCAATAAAAATACCTCTAAAGATGTGACATTGTCTTGCTTACACCGAAATGTTCAACAATAAGAGAAGTGGGTGCTTGCCTTATGACATTGACTCTCTCTCCCCATGCAATACAAAGCTTTCCCAAATGATACAACAAGTTATTATGTACATGGTAATCCAATTCCTCTACTTGGTTGCCTTGACTCAAGTTTTCATAAACATATTTAAATTCATTAACAAATGCATATTTCTCAACATAAATTTCATGCAAAATAAACTTATGCTTGAGAAAAGTAGCTACACTAACAATAGGCCTAGAAATCATATCATCAACCTTGTTGTACATACCTTTCTTATACCTGATGACCAAGTGGAATTTTTGTAGGAAACCCATCCATCGAAAGTGCCTTGATTGCTGCAAATTAGTTTGTGATTGCAGGTATTAGTTGGTTCTCAGTGTGTATGATGGTTTCCTTTCCCATCAAATAGTGTTTCCACTTTTTCACACTTTGAACCAACACATAAATCTCCTTGTCATAAGTAGGATAGTTAATCATTGTACCATTTAAAGTTTCTAAATGAAATGCAATGGGATTACCATGTTTCCTAAGGATTGCACATGTTATCACCAAATTAAACTTGATTGGTTGCTCATCAAACAACTCAGTATAATTGTTTCAAACCACTTCTAACTGGAGATTAGCCTCTTTAGTTTGAGAGGGCTCTCTCAAGGGGGTTTTATGATTTTGAATAATGATAGTACTAGATGACTAACTCTATGGAATTGTAACTTGTTTTGTACAGTTGCAAGTTGAAAAATGCAAGCTTGCTACCATTGGGCTTATGGAATCAAAAATCAGTAGTTTCAGTGACAATGGTTCTTTACATGGAAGCTGAGGCAGATAGAGGTTTTAGACAGAGGAAAATCAAACACACAACATAAAAAAACACAGTCATTTCACCACTAAAGGAAGTCAGAGCATAATATTATGAATTCTGAGTAAATAGAGATGAAATCTACTGCAAGTGATAAAACATAAAGATGTAGATCAATAAGATGTCAAAAACCTCATGAGAATCTCGGGTCTTGAAAGAAGAATGTCACTTTGTATTACTAATAATAGTCAAAATCATACAAGTAGCAATTTGGTGCAAATTTTCTCCAACCCTTTACTACTTCGATGTTTTGTCTATAAATAGACATTATTTACAACAAGGATAATCTTCTTGGTGGCTAGATCCTCGAATAACTAAAATCAATAACTTACAACAGAAAATTGGCAACTATATTTTAAAGAAACCAACTCCTAATAGGACTCTATGTCCTATTTTTTACATTCCTCTATCTTATTTATGAAACAGTTACATGATGGTTACAAATTGAACATCACATGCTCGAGAGACACATGACCAAATTCATCCCCACTTTACATATTTAAAACCCTCCTATATCTATGGAACATAACCCTACTTTTTAGGAATGGATGACCTTCATCTTCAACGCTGCTTTGACTGGTGACCTGGCTACATGGCACTCCCTTTGAGTCATAAATATCTACTGATGAAGTTCTCTGACATGCAGGAAGTCTCCAACTGGAAAAAGCTACTTTAAAGATGCTCAAAAACATTCAATAAATGCTCTCTACGAAAACAGGACAGTTTCGTAGTGAGTTTTGGTAGCACGGGAAGAGTGGCTTTTCCATCCATCCTCTTCTATTTTTTTTGTTCCATCATGTTAATCATGTCATGACACCTTACCACCATGGATCCCCCTCCTTAAAAAATTCAAAAACTGACTTTAAATGCAAAAAGGCACATAAAGGTTTTTTCGTAGTGTATTCTTGGCTTCAAGCCTAAGGTATGCTATGAAACTGTGTTAAAACCCAGAAATTTCCCCTTTCAAAATTGTCTTCAAAAATTGACCTCCAGCTGCAAAACTTGGGTTCTATGCACGTTATGAACCTCATAAGACATATTCCATCTCAACTTACAACTCATGTGGTGTTTCCTCCTCATTTACAATTAGTTGACTTATAGGCTCTTCTACCACTGTCATCTTCAAACCTTTCTTTTCCAGCTCTTCATGAATCAGATCCAATTTCTCTTGAAGATATTTCACTTGGTCTTTCACTACCTTATTCTTGGATTGAAAGTGCAAGTTTACTTTTTTGATGTGCTTGGCCTCTCCTCTTAGTGGATGAGTCCACTTTATCAGCTTTTCTGTATTTTCCAAGGTCTTTGAGACACTTGTGACTTGATCTTCCCATATTTTCCTCATTTTTTCAATATGAACCCTTTCAACTCTATCCTTCTTTGCTTCTTTCTTAAAAACTGATATCTCTATGCCTGCCTCTTTCATCTGCTCCTTAAGGGTTTCAATTTCTGATTTTCCGGTGATTTTCTCTTTACCCTTCTTTTGTTGATAACCATCTCTTATTTTGTAGGTGAAGAGAGATCTATGATGTTTGGTGGTTGAGCAGTTTCACTAAGCTTATGAGTTTCTTTGCTACTTTCCATGACCTTTCTTGCATGCCTGGTCATTCGCTTTCTAGGTTGAAACATGAAACCAACATCATCACCTGCAAACTATAATTTTTTAGCTATTTTTCCTTTCTTTAGCTTTCTTCCTCCATATTCAACATCTTTAGCTTTCACAATGGGATTTTGTTCAATGTCAATTGCATGCAAGATGTCTTCTAAGTTTCCTTTAGCCACTTTTTGGCTTCTAGTAACTCTCTTACTGCTTTTTTTGCTAACTATTGGATTTTTTTTTGCACATGTTGTTTTAGGTGTGTGAATATTCTGCAAAGGCTCTGTTTCCATGCTCACTAGTTCTAATGGGGATGATCTATTCCCTTCTTCAATTTCCTTTGCCACTGTTGGTGATGAAATACTTCTAGGTTTGGGAACTCTTTTAGGAGTGACAACATCAACTTCAAAACCACTCATTAACAGAAAGGATGTCCAATATCTGCCTAATCCCTTCAACTCCTCTAACACCAACAATTTAATCAAACCATGGTGAAAAATATAATTTTAATTACCTTCTATTTTAACTTAAACCTTGTTTGAAATTTTACCTATACTTCTATATAAATAAATGTTCAAGTCAAGTGACCTCTTACCCACAAAATGCAGAAGAAGCCTGAGGTGGTAGGAGTAGACCATGTGAAATTTTCCTTCATAGGTGAAATACTTCTGAATGATCATTAGCAGCTTTAAATAGTTTTCCTTCATGTAACTCCTTGGGATAGCATTTCTAAGATCAATTTCACTATGCTCTGGTTTGATGACAACCCTGGAAACCCGTAGATGACAACCCTGTAGCTATTGACAGAATTGAAAACAACCTGTTCTTCTAATACCTCCATGGTAGTTGGGTCTTTATTGAGAAAATTCATGTCCATGGGCTCATATCTGTGAAAATGACCACCTTTGTTAGTTTTCTTGCTTGCAGCCATGGTGGCTTTATATCTTCTCGGCCTCACTTTCTTGATGACACATGCAACCTTTGAATCTGCCAATAACCTTCTTGGCTCGATGAAGAAGCTCTCCAGAAATCCACTAACATGCAAAGATAAAGCGGAGTATGAAAAAAAGACTAATTGGGTAATGTTTTATGGTTTGAATGGCAACTCATGCCTTCATCATGACACATGCATGCTAAAAACGGTAATGATGACCTCGGACATGACCTTTTACTTTTGAATTAACACTAACAGACTCGAATGACCTCCACCCTAACTCCTCCAATCATGAATTGACACTTTGTATCAAGTTTGACAAGACAGACAGGAAAACAATTTTTTGTAGCGTAGCTAGTTTATTCTTTGACAGTTTTACTATGAAACTATTAGGTAGTTTCATAGCGAAAATTGATATTTCGCTATATAAAATGCTACGAAAAGTGTTAAAACTGGCTTAAGTGTAATTTTCAAATTTAAACGCTTGGGAAATGAAAACTAACACCTTATGATGACTAATGGAACATGACATGACCTAAATGGAGGTGGCCTTGAACCTTAGGATAGGTTAAACATGTAAAAAATGAATTTTTCCTACACCAACTTGAAAGGCTTAAGGAGACATTTGATAAATGAAATATATGTCCATGTCAAGTAATGTTTCACATTTTATGAGTGATAACATTGTCTCCACATGGGATGGTGTGCCCCTGTGGTACACCAAATAACCTATAGTTCTAGTGCCATCCATCTTTTTGGAAATAAAAACTCTGAAATTTACCAAGCCTTCTTCAAACTCTAATGGCCTTCACGTCAGGCTCAAGTTTGATGATAATCTTGTCTTTATTAGCATAAAATCATAACAAAATGGAATATATACAATGGAATGAAAAATCAGTAGAACTTAAGAGGAATAGTGCTTCAAAAACCTGCCATTGATAGACCCCCAGCACAAGGTTGACCATCCATCTCCTGTAGTAGATAAGTGTTGTTTCCATGGAATGCATCTAATATGAATGGACCTTTCCAGATATTCTCAAACTTACCATGTTTCCCATTTTCTTCAATTCTAGCCTCCTACTTCAATACCACATCTTGAATCTGAAAATTTTCCTCTTTGACCTTCCTATCGAATGTCTTATTTATTCTTCTTTGCAACTGTTGATTGCTGATATATACTTCCTCCATTTTTTCCTACAAAGCTATCAACTGGTTTGTTCTCCTCTAAATAGCATTAGGCTCCTCCTCTAATCCTTGCAACAACTTCATAACAGGCATTCCCAGGGATGTAGGAAAAATGGCTTCAGCTCCATACACCAACTCATAAGGTGAAGTACCAATTAACCTTTTTATACATACTCTATCAGCCCACAGATCATACTTCAGCTTCAAATTCCATGATCTTTTATTTTCCAGTAGCACCTTCTTAATAATTCTCACAATTCTTTTGTTAGAATATTCAGCAAGACCATTACCTTGTGGGTAGTAAGCAGTATAATGTCCAAGTGTAATGTGATATTGATGACAAAAACTGATCAAATTATTGGATTTGAAAGCATGTGCTTTGTCAATGATGATCTTCATAGGACATCCAAACCTGGAAAATATATTATTCTCTAAGAATTGAATGATGACTGAATCATTTGTTTTCCTTGTTGGGATTTCTTCAATCCACTTGGTGAAATAATACGTTGCTGTCAGGATGCAGCGATGCTACCCTGAAGATGATGGATGTATTTCACCAATAAAATCTAACCCCCCCTGTTGGAATGGCGCCTCAACATAAATTGGCATCAAGGTAAAGGGCACGGTAACTGTGATTTTTTCTTACCATCAAAAATCTGACATTCATGGCAGGAAGCTATCTTCTTGTAAACATCTTTGAACATGGTAGGCCAGTAGTACCCTGCTCTGAGAATTTTGTTTGATGTGGCCTTCCAATAGTGATGGCCTCCACAAACTCCTTTATGGAACTCTTCAATCACTTTTTCAGCTTCCTCTTCCATCAAACAATTCAAAAGAATGCCACCAGTATCTTTCCACTACAGATTTTTATCTATGATCGGCTTCACAAATCTTGCTTTAGATTTAGTCAATTCAGCAGGAGCTCTATGATGATGTAATTCAAATAATATGTCTTTGTACCAGTCAGATAGAATATATTTATCTTCAATAAGGATCAACTCTTCATCTTCATCTGATAATTCTAAAATTTCTGCAATAAAATTTGTATCAAGACAGTCAAAATTGGACTATGCCATCAGCTTTTCTAGCCCCTGACCTTTCACCAATTTTGTAGGTTTGATTTTTATATCATACTCCAGCAAGTTAGCTATCCACATCCCTTTATTACCATCAGGATTAGCTTGAGTCAATATGTCATTTACTACAACATTAGGCACAAATGCTATGATGTGAGAACACAGAATATAAATTCTGAAGACTTTGATGGCTTTGACCAAAGCATATGCCTTTTTCTCTAATATTTTGTACTTCAACTCTGAGTTATAAAGGGTTCTGCTAAAGAATGAAATTAGCAGCTTGGTACATTGTTGTCCTTTCTGCAGCAAAACTCCAGCAATTGTGTTTTCTAATGCAAATGTAAAAACCAGAAATTTCTTTGAAAAATCCGGGCTAATCAACACTAGGGCCTTAGTGAGTACCTTCTTAATTTCTTCAAATAACTACTTTTCTTCAACTATCCATTTAATGCCAGCTCCTTGCTTCAGCATCTTTTTTATGTCTTTGACAATCTCAGCAAAATTGGGAATAAACCTTCTCACAAAATTCACTTTTCCAAGGAAAGACTGAATTTCCTTCCTGCTTCTGGGCGGATCTACTTTCTGAATGGAATTGACTCTGTTTGGATCAATATTTATCCCATCTTTAGATATAATGTGCCCAAGAAAATTTCCAGAAGTTAAAGCAAAAA
Source organism: Pinus albicaulis (assembly GCA_034641835.2). Taxonomy (NCBI): domain Eukaryota; kingdom Viridiplantae; phylum Streptophyta; class Pinopsida; order Pinales; family Pinaceae; genus Pinus; species Pinus albicaulis. Next base: position 726,282,715 of record CM076578.1, on the reverse strand, counting down.
TACTCTTAGTGGGATTAAGAGAAATACCAAACCTTCTACACTTCAGCATAACTTAAGAGAAATACCAAACCTTCTACACTTCAGCATAACTTTCTCCAGATGCTTCAAATGGTCTTCCTTTATTCTTGAGAAAACTGTTATGTCATCTAGATAGACAACCACCAACTTATCTTTCTCCTCAAAAAAGGCAATATCCATTTCTCTTTGAAAGGTTGCTCCTGCATTCATCATACCAAAGGGCATCTTGGCATACATGAATGGACTCCCCCATGGTGTAGTAAAAGAAGTTTTCTCCTGGTCTTTTGGGTGCACTAATCTCTGATTGTATCCTGAAAAACCATATAGCATAGACATCCTTTGGGAACCAACAATGTTCTGCAGAATTTGGTCCATCTTTGGGAGAGGAAATTGTCCTTTAGAGAAGCTTTGTTCAAGTTTCTGAAGTCAATGCAGATTCTAATTTCTCCACTCTTTTTCTTGACAGGTACCAAGTAAGAAAGCCATTTTGATAATATTATAAGGACAATAATTTTTTCATCATAGAGTTTCTTAATTTCCTTCTCAATCAGAGGCATGACAAGTGGATTAATCCTCCTCAACTTCTGTTTGAAAGGCTTCTCATTTTATTTAATTAAAAATGTATGCTGAATAATAGTAGGATCATATTTCTTCAAATCAGCATAACTCCATGCAAAATCATCAATGAACTTTCTCATCATCTCAACATATTTCTATTTCATCTCTACAGAAAGAAATTTTGAAAGTTTAATCATTTTAGGCATTATTACTATGCCAAAGTTACAACTCTCTACCTCTTCATCATCATCTTGCATCCTAGGATATTTGAACAGATCATTTTGGTCAAAAATCCTTTCAAGTGGGATAAGAACCTTGGGTATACAATTATTATTCAACTGCAACACTTTAGAATTACCCTTATTTTCAGCAAGCATGTTTTGTTGGTCTACTTGTGTGCTTTCAAATTCTTCTTTCAATTCTATGAAGTTTTTTACTTGCTGGTCATCTTCAAAAAATTGCCAGTGGATGATGTTGTTTGGGATAGCATTCCTATGAATAAATCCAACCTCATATATTTCAGTGGAGTGTGAAATTATAACAAACAGACTTGCAGAAACAGCTAGGGAATCAGCTACTGAGTTTTGATCCCTAGTTTTCACAATAAATGAATATTCTTGAAATTTTTATAACATCTCCATGATCAAATTTTTGTATGCTCTCATTCTCACATCCTTGGTTTGATATACACCTTCAACTTGTTTAATAACCAATTCAGAATCTCCACAACTGAAATTTTTTGGGCACCCAATCTTTCCAAAATTTCTAAACCCAAAAATAAAGATTCATACTTAGCCATATTATTTGTGCAATCAAAGTTCAGTTTGAAAGAATAAAACTTATATTCATCCTCAAGAGTTGTGATCCAAATGGATGCTCCAGCCCCCTCTCTTCCAGTTGATCCATCAAAGTGCAAAAACCACCAGCCCTCTACCTTTTCTTCAACGATTTCCTGATTATCAACTTGTTGATTTTCAACCTCCTAAATTTCTGCTTTCCTTTCATCTTCTGCTTCATCAGTTAGCTCATTGAAAATAATTTTTGATCCTAATTCAGTTTCAATAGCATAAATTGGGAAATTATGAGGTTTATCCTTATTGCTTACCATATAAGCCATCCTTGTCTCTCTGTACAGCCTTCTTTGCTCACCAAAAACAGGAATGGTGGCATATGTTAGGTCCATCTGCATGGTGCCTTTGATCTTTGCTGCTCAAGACCTGGATAGAAGCATGCCAAACTTAGGTGGATGTCTGCTACCACAATTTCCATTACCATTGTCTTATAAGGGAATTGTGTAAGACCAACAACAACATCTTTTATCAAACCAATGCATTAAACTCTTTTTGAATCAAAAGAAAACAAATCTTTGTATGGCCTAGTGATTTCCAATCCCATCCTTTCCATAATCACTTTAGGCATGAGGTTATGGAGGCCCCTAATCCAACATGGAATTATGTAATGTCACGTCATGGATACTAAGGCTAACATAGAAAGGATTTACGTCTTCATTATGTTCATCTTCCAATCTTGGTCCCAAGTAAATGGTTGGATGATATTCTTGTACATTAAGGATGTCTAAAGCTCCTGGTTGGGAATTCAACATTTTTACAATTTTACTTTTGTATTCATTCACCTTAAGAATTTCTCCATAAGGGACTGGTATCTTGATTTTAGAAATATCATTCTCCAAACTGAAAACATAAGTAATCTTCTATATTTCTTTGACAGGAGGAGGAGGTCGTGGGTATTTTCTAACCTCAGCTGCTTTAGGGGCATCTTTCTTGGACTGTGTTTTATTTGCAATAACAGGGACATTTATGTTTCTGAGGTTTTATTTCTTCTGCATCTCAAATATTTCATGTTGATAACCTTTAAGGTAATCATATGGTTCCTCACGCTTGCTTACATCATGATCAGACTCATCATGCTCTTCTTTAGTCAAAAACATTCCAGACATGTTTTCATCTAGGCAATGAATGGAATCTTCTGGAATTTTAGGCTGGTATTGTTCATCAACTAAATTTTGCTGAAAAGGAGGCCTTACTTGAGGGTTAGGATAATTTCTATTTTCCCTTGCTCTCTGCTAATTTTGAGGTCTTCTGAACTATGAATTTCTAAATTGTGGTTCATGTTGTGCAGGAGGTGCATAAGCATTTCCAAGGGCAAGCCTATCCGTTAGTTTTTCCATTGTCTTCATCATGGAATCAAATTTTTCATCTGAGATGGAAGGATTATCTTCTTCTTTCAATTTTTTTTCCCATCTTGGACCTTTTAGTTGCTATCATATTAACTTCCACCTTCACAGCATCATTTTTCATTTCTTCTAGTGAAGGGGATTCTCTTTCTCTGAGTAGGATAGAAAATTCATAGTCAAAAGCCTCATCATATCTCAGTTGAGTTGCTCCTAGTGGAGGCTTAAGATGAGCAGGGATGGAATCATAGACTTTATTAAATCTTTTGGAGATGTTTTGGACAGTTTCATCTACAGCTCTTTTCAAACTATTGTATTCAATGAGGGCCTGCAGAGGGTTTGTTCTATTTTCCCACTTTCTCAGGAAATTATCCTCAAACTCATTCCAATTATGCAAGCTTCCTAGAGCAAGGGAGTTAAAGCACTTTATGATCTCACCAGTGAAAATCTGATCAAATAGTCTCATTTTGACATCCTCATGGTCAACCTCCTCTCTGTCTATGAAGTCATTAATCGGTCTACATGTTCTTTAGTTGTAATATGTTCATCACTACCCCAAGTTTTGATTCTAGCATAATATTTTCTTGGAAGGGAATTTAGGACAGCTAGGAGAACAATTGGAGCATACCTAGCAAGTGCGACAGCAGGTGGAGGTGGAACATTTCCAACCATGATGACAGGGACTGTGGTATTTTTAGGGACAACATTAGTAGAAGAAGAACTTTTAGGAGGTGGTGTATTTGGTCTTTGTAGTCCAGTTATAAATGAACTCCAGTCAGGTAAAGGAAAACCATATTTTCTTCTTAGCAAGATATCAAATGGGTCTAATTCCTTCAACTTATCCAAATATTCCCACTCTAACAATAACTCTGATTTGACTGCCCCCCAGAATTCTTCTTTATATTTTTAGGTCACTAATGCTTAGGTATCAATACCTCTTCTTTGTAGGTCTAAAGCAGTCTCATTCAATTAATTTTCATTTTCAGACCTAAACAATACTCCCTGAATTTTATCATCAAACTTTTTATCTTCATGACTTCTTAAAACTTCACAGGACAAAGGTCTTGAATGTGATGTAGTACCCGATTTCGAGGAGCTGCCTTGAATGACTCTAGAAATTGTGTTTGGATTATCCACTATAATAGGTGGGTTAGGATCTGGGTTGCTCCTCATGTACCTCCTTCTCGAAGCCACCTTTAAGCATGATTTTTTGAAAAGGAGTCACCAAGGTAGTTGCAGCCTCGAACAGATTCTGAGCTCCTGCTACGTCCAAGAGTTCAGCTTCACTTTTTGCAGAAAAACTTCGGGAAATATGTCTTCGACTCCCGGAAGATGCACCAAAATGTTATCACCAAATTGAACTTGATTGGCTGCTCATCAAACAACTTAGTATAAATGTTTCAAACCAATTATAACTGAAGATTAGCCTCTTCAGTTTGAGAGGGCTCTCTCAAGGGAGTTTTATGATTTTGAATAATGATAGTACTAGATGGCTAACTCTATGGAATTGTAACTTGTTTTGTATAATTGTAGGTTGAAAAATGCATGCTTTCTACCATTGGGCTTATGGAGTCAACAATCAGTAGTTTCAGTGACAATGGTTCATCACATGGAAGCTGAGGCAGATAGAGGTTTTAGACAGAGGAAACTCACACACACAACATAAGAAAACACAGTAATTTCACCACTAAAGGAAGTTAGAGCATAATATTATGAATTCTGAGTAATTAGAGATGAAATCTTATGCAAGTGATAAAACATAAAGATATAGATCAATAAGATGTCAAAAACCTCGTGAGAATCTCATATCTAGAAAAAAGAATGCCACTTTGTACTACTAATAATAGCCAAAAGCATAAAAGCAGCAATTTGGTGGAAATGTTCTCCAACCCTTTACTACTTCAATGTTTTGTCTATAAATAGACATTATTTACAAAAAATATGATCTGCCTAGTGGCTAGATCCTTGAATTCTCCTATGACGCCTTACATAACTAAAATCAATAACTTACAAAAGAAAACTGACAGTTATCTTTTCAAGAAACCAACTCCTAATAGGACTCTATCTCCTATTTATTACATTCATCTATCTTACCTGTGAAACAGTTACATGATGGTTACAAATTGAATGTCACATTCTCGAGAGACACATGACCAAATTCATCCCCACTTTACATATTTAAAACCCTCCTAGGTCTATAGAACATAACCTTGCTTTTTAGGAATGGATGACCTTCATCTTCAACGTTGTTTTGACTGGTGACCTGGCTGCATGGCACTCCATTTGAGTCATAAATATATGTTGATGAAGTCCTCTGACATGCTGGAAGTATCCAACTGGAAAAAACTGCTTTAAATATGCTCAAAATCCTTCAACAAATGCTCACTACGAAAACAGGATAGTTTTGTAGCGAGTATTGGTAGCGTGGGAAAAGTGGCTTTTCCATCCATCCTCTTCAATTATTTGTTGTTCCATCATGTTAATTATCCCAAATCTTCCTCATTTATTCAAACTGAACCCTTTCAGCTCTATGATTCCTTGCTTCTTTCTTCAAAACTGATATCTCTTTGCCTGCCTCTTTCAACTGCTCCTTAAGGGTTTCAATTTCTGGTTTTTCAGTGATTTTCTCTTTACCCTTCTTTTGTTTTTTCAGGTGAAGAGAGATCTATGATGTTTGGTGGCTAAGTAGTTTCACTGACCTTCTGAGTTTCTTTTCTACTTTTCATGACCTTTATTGCATGCCTGGTCATTGGCTTTCTAGGTTGAAACATGAAACCAACACCATCACCTGCAAACTCTAATTTTTTAGTTGTTTTGCCTTTATTTAGCTTTCTTCCTCCATCTTCAACATCTTCATCTTGCACAATGGGAGTTTCTTCAATGTCAATTGCATGCAAGATTTCTTCTAAGTTTCCTTTAGCCACTATTTGGCTCCTAGTAACTCTCTTGTTGCTTTATTTATAGCTATTGGCTTCTATTTTTCACGTGTTGTTTTAGGTGTGTGAATCTTCTACAAAGGCTAAGTCTCCATGCTCATTGGTTCTAGTGGGGATGATATATTCCCTTACTCAATTTTCTCTGCCACTGTTGGTGATGAAATACTTCTAGGTTTGGGAACTATTTTAGGAGTGACAACATCAACTTCAAAACCACTCATGAACAGAAAGGATGCCCAATCTCTACTTAATCTCTTTAGCTCCTCTAACACCAACAACTTAATCAAACCATGGTGAAAAAGAGAAGTTTCATTGCCTTCTGTTTTAACTTGAATCTTGTCTAAGATTTTACCTAGACTTCTGTATAAATAAAAGGGCAAGTCAAATGACCTCTTACCCACGAAATGTAGAAGAAGCCTGAGGTGGTAGGAGTAGACCATTTGAAATCTTCCTTCACAGGTGAAATACTTCTGAATGATCATCAACGGCTTTGAATAGTTTTCCTTCATGTAACTCCTTGGGATAGCATTTGTGAGATCAATTTCAATATGCTCTGGTTTGATGAACTCTTTGCAATCCTGCATGGTGAATTTGATGCCTTTAAACCACTATTCCCCTCTTTGAGGGGTTGCTATTTTTGTTGAAATGTTGTCTGGTGTTACTGTGAGGTTTATCATTCCCACCTTTGAAGCTGTTCTAGTGAAACTTTTAGAAAAATCCTTGGAAACATGTAGATGAAAACCCTGCAGCCTTTGACAGAATTGCAAACAACCTGTTCTTCTATATACCTCCATGGAAGTTGGGTATTCATTGAGAAAATTCATGTCCATGGGCTCATATCTGTGGAAAAAACCACCTTTGTTAGTTTTCTTCCTTGCAGCCATGGTGTCTTTTTATCTTCACACCCTCGATTTCTTGATGACACCTGCAACCTTTGAATCTGCCAGCAACCTGCTTGGCTCGATGAAGTAGCTCCTCAGAAATCCAATAACATGCAAAGATAAAGCGGAGTATGACATAAATACTAATTGGGTAATGTCTTATGGTTTTAATGATAGCTCATGCATTAATCATGACACATGCATGCTAAAAATGGTAATGATGACCTCAGACATGACCTTGTACTTTTGAATTAACCCTAATAGACTCGAATGACCTCCACCCTAACTCGTCCAATCATGAACTGGCACTTTGCATCGAGTTTGACAAGACAGATAGGAAAACAATTTTTTGTAGCGTAGCTATTTTATTCTCTGACAGTTTCACTTTGAAACTATTAGGCAGTTTCATAGCGAAAACTTTTATTTCGCTGTATAAAATGCTACGAAAAGCTGTAAAACTAGCTTAAGTTTACTTTTGAAATTTAAACGCCTGGGAAACAAAAACTGACACCTTATGATGACTGATGGGACATGACAAGACCTAAATGGAGGTGGCCTTGAACCTTAGGATAGGTTAAACATGTAAAAAAAGAAATTTTCCTACACCAACTTGAAAGGCTTAAGGAGACATTTGATAAATGAACTATATGACCATGTCAAGTAATGTTTCAAATTTTATGGGTGATAACAGTGGCTCCACTTGGGATGGTGTGCCTCTGTGGTACACCAAAGAACTTGTAGTTCTAGTACCATCCATCTTTTTGGAAATAAAAAATCTGAAATTTGCCAAGCCTTCTTCAAACTCTAATAGCCTTCACCTCGGGCTCAAGTTTGATGATCAGCTTGTCTTTATTAGCAGAAAATAATAACAAAATGGAATATATACAATGGAGTGAAAAATAAATGGAACTTAAGAGGAATAGTGCTTCAAAAACCTGCCATTGACAGGCCCTCCAGCACAAGGTTTTCCATCCATCTCCTATAGTAGGTAATTGTTGTTTCCATGGAATGCAGCTACTATGAATGGACCTTTACAGATATTCTCAAACTTACCATGTTTCCCCTTTTCTTCAATTATGGCCTCCCACTTATACCACATCTTGAATCTGAAAATTTTCCTCTTTGACCTTCTTGTCAAATGTCTTCTTTATTTTGTTTTCAGACTACTAATTGATTATATATACTTCCTCCCTTTTTTCTGCAGAGCTATCAACTGGTTTATTCTCCTCTGAATAACATTAGGCTCCTCCTCTAATCCTTTTAGCAACTTCATAATAGGCACTCCCAAGGATGTAGGAAAAATGGCTTCAGGTCCATACACCAACTCATAAGGTGAAGTACCAATTGACCTTTTTGTACATACTTTATCAACCCAGAGAACATACTTCATCTACAAATGGCATGATATTTTATTTTCCTACAACACCTTCTTAATAATTCTCACAATGCTTCTATTATAAGATTCAGCAAGACCATTACCTTGTGGGTAGTAAGCAGTAGAGTGTCCAAGTGTAATGTGATATTGATGACAAAAAATGATCAACCTCTTGGATTTGAAAGCCTATGCATTGTCAGTGGTAATATTCATAGGACAGATAAACCTGGAAAATATATTATTCTCTAATAATTGAATGATGACTGAATCATTTTCTTGCCTTGTTGGGATTGCTTCAATCCACTTGGTGAAATAATCAGTTGCTGTCAGGATCTAGCGATGCTGCCCTGAAGATGATGGATGTATTTCACAAATAAAATCTAACCCCCACTGTTGGAATGGCACCTCAACATAAATTGACATCAAGGTTAAAGGAACAAGCTCTTTCCTACCATCAAAATTCTGACATTCATGGCAGGCAGCTATCTTCTTGTAAACATCTTTGAACATGGTAGGCTAGTAGTACCTTGCTATGAGAATTTTGTTTGTTGTGACCTTCCAATAGTGATGACCTCCATGATCTCCTTTATGGAACTCTTCAATCACTTTTTCAGCTTCATCTTGCAGCAAACAATTCAAAATAATTCCACCAGTATCTTTCCAGTATAGATTTTTATCTATGATGTAGTACCTCAGAGATTTCAGCTTCACAATTCTTGCTTTAGATTTTGTCATTTCAAAAGGAGCTCTATGATGATGTAATACAAAGACAATGTCTCTGTACCAGTCAGATGGAATATATTTCTCTTCAATAGGGATCATCTCTTCATATTCATCTGATAATTCTGAAATTTTTGCAATAAAATTCATATCAAGACAACCAAAATTGGACTGTGCCATCAACTTATCTAGCCCCTGACCTTTCACCAATTTTGTATGTATGATTTCTATATCATACTCCAACAAGTTAGCTATCCACTTCGCTTTCTTACCATCAGGATCAACTTGATTCAATATTTCCTTCACTACAGCATTAGCCACAAATGTTATGACGTGAAAATGCACAATATAAATTGTGAAGTCTTTGATGGCTTTGACCAAAGCATATGCCTGTTTTTATAATATGTTGTACTTTAGCTATTAGTTAGCAAGGGTTCTGCTAAATAATGAAATGGTCTACTCTGTACCTTGATGCCCTTTCTGCAACAAAACTCCATGAATTATGTTTTTTTATACAAATGTAAAAACCAGAAATTGCTTTGAAAAATATGGGTTAATCAACACTGGGGCCTAAGTGAGTGCCTTCTTAATTTCTTCAAATGACTGCTTTGCTTCAAGTGTCCATTTAATGTCAGCTCCTTTCTTGATCATCTTAGTTATGTCTTTGACAATCTCAGCAAAGTTGGGAATAGACCTTCTCACAAAATTCACTCTTCCAAGGAAAGACTAAATTTCCTTCCTGCTTTTGGGCAGATCTACTTTCTGAATGGCATTGACATTGTTTGGATCGATATTTATCCCATATTTAGATATAATGTGCCCAGTTAACTTTCCATAAGTTAAAGAAAAAATACTCTTAGTGGGATTAAGAGAAATACCAAACCTTCTACACTTATATAGAACTTTCTCCAGAAGATTCAAATGGTCTTCCTCTCTTCTTGAGAAAACTGTTATGTCATCCAGATAGACAACCACCAACTTATCTTTCTCCTCAACAAAGGAAATATCCATTGCTCTTTGAAAGGTCTCTCCTGCATTCATCATACCAAAGGGCATCTTGGCATACATGAATGTCCCCCATGGTTTAGCAAAGAAATTTTCTCCTGGTCTTCTAGGTGCACTAATATCTCATTTTATCTTGAAAAACCATCTAGCATAGACATCCTTTGGGAACCAATAATGTTCTGCAGAATTTGGTTTATCTTTGGGAGAGGGTAACTGTCCTTCAGAGAAGCTTTGTTCAAGTTTCTGAAGTCAATGCAGATTCTGCTTTATCCATTCTTTTTCCTGACTAGCACCGAGTTAGCAAGCCATTTTTAGAATCTGATAGGGACAATAATTTTTTCATCAAAGAGTTTCTTAATTTCCTTCTCAATCAGAGGCATAAGCAGTGGATTAATCCTCCTAAAATTCTATTTAAAAGGCTTCTCATTTTCTTTAATAGGAATGGTATGTTGAATAATAGTAGGATCATATTTCTTCAAATCAGCATAACTCCATGCAAAAACATCAATGAAATTTCTCATCTTCTCAATATATTTCTATTTCATCTCTACAGAAAGAAATTTTGAAAGTTCAATCATTGTAGGCATTGCTACCATACTAAGGTTACAACTCTCTACCTCTTCATCATCAGCTTGCATCCTAGGACATTTGAACACATCATTTTGGTCAAAAATATTTTCAAGTGGGATAAGACCCTTGGGTATACAATTATTCTTCAGCTGCAACACTTCGTAATTACCCTTAGTATCAGCAAGCATGTTTTTTTGATCTACTTGTGTGTTTTCAAACTCTTCATTCAATTCTATGAAGTTTTTTACTTGCTGGTCTTCTTCAAAAACTTGCCAGTGGATGATGTTTTCTGGGATAGCAGGCCTATGACTAACTTCAGCCTCATATCTTTCAATGGAATGTGCAGGGATAAAAAACAGACTTGCAGAAACAACTAGAGAATCAGCGACTGTGTTTTGATCCCTAGTTTTCACAAAAAAATGAATATTCTTGAAATTTTTATAACATCTCCATGATAAAAATTTTGTATGTTCTCATTCTCACATCCTTGGTTTTATATACACCTTCAACTTGTTTAATAACCAATTCAGAATATCCACAAACTGAAATTTTTTCGGCACCCAATCTTTTCAAAATTTCTAAACCCAAAAATAGAGATTCATACTTAGCCATATTATTTGTGCAATCAAAGTTCAGTTTGAAAGAATAGAACTTACTTTCATCCTCAAGAGTTGTGATCCAAATGCCTGCTCCAGCCCCCTCTATTCCATCTGATCCATCAAAGAGAAACAACCACCAGCCCTCTACCTTTTCTTCAATGATTTCCTGATTATCAGCTTGTTGATTTTCAACCTCCTGAATTTCTGATTTCCTTTCATCTTCTTCTTAATCAGTTAGCTCATTGAAAAGAATTGTTGGTCCTAATTCAGTTTCAACAACATAAATTGAGAAATTCTGAGGTTTATCCTTACTGCTTACCATATAAGCCATCCTTGTCTCTATGTACAACCTTATTTTCTCACCAAAAACTGGAATGGTGGCATATATTAGGTCCATCTGCATGGTGCCTTCAATATTTTTTGTCCAAGACCTTGATAGAAGCATGCCAAACTTGGGTAGAATGTCTGCTACCACAATGTCCATTACCACTGTCTTGGCAGGGACTTGTATAAGACCAAAAACAACATCTTTTATCAAACCAATGCATTGAACTCTTTTTGAATCAAAAGAAAACAAATCCTTGTATGGCCTAGTGATTTCCAATCCCATCCTTTTCATAATCACTTTAGGCATGAGGTTATAAGAGGCCCTTGAATTCAACATGGAATTGTGTAATGGCATGTCATGGATAATAAGGCTGACATAGAAAGGAGGTACCTATTCATTCCGTTCATCTTCCAATCTTGGTCCAAGTAAATGGTTGGATGATCTTCTTGTACATTAAGGATGTCTGCAGCACTTGGTTGGGAATTCAACATTTTTACAATTTTACTTTTGTATTCATTCACCTTAAGAATTTCTCTAAAAGGGACTGGGATATTGATTTTAGAAATCCCATTCTCCAAACTGAAAGTAGAAGTAATATTTTCAATTTCTTTGATAGGAGGAGGAGGTGGTGGGTATTTTCTAACCTCAGTTGCTTTAGGGGCATCTTTTTGGACTGTGTTTTATTCGCAGTAACAGGGACATTTATGTTTCTGAGGTTGTATTTCTTATGCATATCAAAGATACCATGTTGATAGCCTTTAAGGTAATCAGATGGTTCCTCACGCTTTCTTACATCATGATCAGACTCATCATGCTCTTCTTTAGTCAAAAACATTCCAGACATGTTTTCATCTAGGCAATGAATGGAGTCTTCTGGGATTTCAGGCTGATCTTCTTCATCAACTAAATTTTGCTGAAAAGGAGGCCTTACTTGAGGGTCAGGCTGATTTCTATTTTCCCTTAGTCTATGCTAATTTTGAGGTCTTCTAAACTGTGGATTTCTAAATTGTGGTTCATTTTGTGCAGGAGGTGTAGAAGCATTTCCAAGAGCAAGCCTATCCATCAGTTTTTCCATTGTCTTCATCATGGAGTCAAATTTTTCATATGAGGTGGAAGGCTTATCTTCTTCTTTCAATTTTGTTTTTTCCATCTTGGACTTTTTATATGCTATCATATTGACTTCCACCTTCACAACATCATTTTTCATTTCCACTAGTGAAGGGGATTCTCTTTCTCTAAGTATGATAGAAAATTCATAGTCAAAAGCCTCATTATATCTCAGTTGAGCTACTCCTGGTGGAGGCTTAAGATTAGCAAGGATGGAATCATAGACTTTATTAAATATTTTGGAGAAATTTTGGACAGTTTCATCTACATCTCTTTTCATACTATTGTATTTAGTGAGGGCCTACACAGGGTTTGTTCTATTTCCTCACTTTCTCAAGAAACTATCCTCAAACTCATTCCAATTATGCAAGCTTCTTGGAATAAGGGCTTTAAACCACTTTCTGAACTCACCAGTGAAAATATGAGCAAATTGTCTCATTTTGACATCCTCATGGTCAACCTCCTCTCTATCTATGAATTCATTAAACTGGTCTACATGTTCTTCAGCTGTAATCTCTTCATAACTACCCCAAGTTTTTATTCTAGTAGAATATTTGCTTGGAAGGGCAATTAGGACAACTGGGATAACAAGTGGAGCATACCTAGCAGATGCAACAACAGGTGGAGGTGGAACATTTCCGGCCATGATGAAAGGGACTGTGGTATTTTTAGGGACAACAGTAGTAGAAGAAGAACTGTTAGGAGGTGGTGTAGTTGGTCTTTGTAGTCTAGTTACAAATGAACTCTAGTTAGGTAAAGGAAAACTAGATTTTCTTCTTAGAAAGATATCAAATGGGTCTAATTCCTTCAAATTATCCAAATATTCCCTCTCTAACAATAACTCTAATGTGACTACCCCCTAGAATTCCTCTTTATCTTTTTGGGTCACTAAGGCTGAGGTATCAATACCTCTTCTTTGCAGGTCTAAAACAATCTCAGTCATTTCCTTTTCATTTTTAGACCTACACAAGACTTCCTAAATTTTATCATCAAAATTTTTACCTTCAGGACTTCTTAAAACTTCAGAGGACAAAGCTCTTCAATGTGATTGAGTACCCAATTTTGAAGAGCTGCCTTGAATGCCTCTAGAAATTGTGTTTGGATTATCCACTATAGTAGGTGGGTTAGGATCTGGGTTTCTCCTCGTGTATCTCCTTCTCGATGCCACCTTTAAGCATGAATTTTTGAAACGAAGTCACCAAGGTAGTTGCAGCCAAGAACAGATTCTGAGCTCCCGCTACCTCCAAGAGTTCAACTTCATTTTTTGCACAAAAAATTCAAGAAATATGTCTTCAACTCCCAGAAGATGCACCAAAATGTTATCACCAAATTGAACTTGATTGGCTGCTCATCAAAAAACTGAGGATAATTGTTTCAAACTACTTCTAACTGAAGTTTAGCCTCTTCAGTTTGAGAGGTCTCTCTTAAGGGGGTTTTATGATTTTGAATAATGATAGTACTAGATGGCTAACTCTATGGAATTGTAACCTATTTTGTATAATTGCAGGTTGAAAAATGTTGGATTTCTACCATTGGGCCTATGGAGTCAATAATCAGTAGTTTTAGTGACAATGGTTCTTCACATCGAAGCTAAGGCATATAGAGGTTTTAGACAGAGGCAACTCACACACACAACATAAGAAAACACATTCATTTCACCACTAAAGGAAGTCAGAGCATAATATTATGAATTATGAGTAATTATAGATGAAATATACTACAAGTGATAAAAAATAAAGCTATAGATCAATAAGATGTCAAAAACCTCATGAGAATCTCAAGTCTAGAAAAAATAATGTCACTTTGTATCACTGATAATAGTCAAAACCATACAAGCAGCAATTTGGTGCAAATGTTCACCAACCCTTTACTACTTCGATGTTTTGTCCATAAATAGACATTCTTTACAACAAGGATGATCTTCCTGGTGGCTAGATCCTCAAATTCGCCTATGACACCTTACATAATTGAAATCAATAACTTACGACAAAAAACTGACAGTTGTCTTTTAAAGAAACCAACTCCTAATAGGACTTTATCTCCTATTAATTACATTCCTCTATCTTATTTGTGAAATAGTTACATGATGGTTACAAATTCAATGTCACATGCTCGATAGACACGTGATCAAATTCATCCCCACTTTACATATTTAAAACCATCCTAGATCTATGGAACATAACCCTGCTTTTTAGGAATGGATGACCTTCATCTTCAACGTTGTTTTGACTGGTGACCTGGCTGCATGGAACTCCCTTTGAGTCATAAATATATGCTAATGAAGTCCTATGACATGCTGGAAGTCTCCAACTGGAAAAAATTGATTTAAATATGCTCAAAATCCTTCAACAAATGCTCACTACGAAAACAGGACAGTTTCGTAGATAGTTTTGGTAGCGTGGAAAAAGTGGCTTTTCCATCCATTCTCTTCAATTCTTTGTTGTTCCATCATGTTAATCATGTCATGAAACCTTACCACCATGGATCCCCCTCCTTAAAACATTAAAAACTGACTTTAAATGCAAAAAGGCACCTAGAGTTTTTTCCGTAGCATATTCTTGGCTTCAAGCCTGAGGTACGCTACGAAACTGTGTAAAAACCCAGAAATTGCCCCTTTCAAAATTGTCTTCAAAAACTGACCTCTAGCTGAAAACCTTGGGTTCTCTGCATGTTATGAACCTCATAAGACATATTCCATCTCAACTTACAACTCATGTGGTGTTTCCTCCCCATTTACAATCAATTGACTTATAGGCTCTTCTACCATTGTCATCTTCAAACCTTTCTTTTCCATCTCTTCATGAATCAGATCCAATTGCCCTTGAAGATCTTTCACTTGGTCTTTCAATGCCCTATTCTTGGATTGTAAGTGCAGGTTTACCTTTTTTATGTGCTTGACCTCTCCTCTTAGTGGCTGAGTCCACTTTATCATCTTTTCTATATTGTCTAAGGTCTTTGAGACACTTGTGACTTGATCTTCCCAGATTTTCCTCATTTGTTCAAATTGAACCCTTTCAGCTCTATGCTTCTTTGCTTCTTTCTTCAAAACTGATATCTATTTGCCTGCATCTTTCAACTGCTCCTTAAGGGTTTCAATTTCTGTTTTTTCAGTGATTTTCCCTTTACCCTTCTTTTGTTTGATAACCAGCTCTTCTTTTGCAAGTGAAGAGAGATCTATGATGTTTGGTGGCTTAGCAGTTTCACAGACCTTCTGATTTTCTTTGCTGCTTTATATGACCTTTCTTGCATGCTTGTTCACTGGCTTTCTAGGTTGAAACATGAAACCAACATCATCACCTACAAACTATAATTTTTTAGTTGTTTTTCCTTTCTTTAGCTTTCTTCCTCCATCTTCAACATCTTCAGCTTGCACGATGGTAGTTTCTTCAATGTCAACTGCATGCAAGATGTCTTCTAAGTTTTCTTTAGCCATTGTTTGGCTTCTAGTAACTCTTTTGCTACTTTGTTTGCTAACTGTTGGCTTCTGTTTTGCACGTGTTGTTTTAGGTCTATGAATCTTCTGCAAAGGCTCTATCTCCATGCTCACCAGTTCTAGCGGGGATGATCTATTCCCTTCTTCAATTTCCTCTACCATTGTTGGTGATGAAATACTTCTAGGTTTGGGAACTCTTTTAGGAGTGACAGCATCAACTTCAAAACCACTCATGAACAAAAAGGATGTGTAATCTCTGCCTAATCTCTTCAACTCTTCTAACACCAACAACTTAATCAAACCATGGTGAAAAAGAGAAGTTTCATTGCCTTCTGTTTTAACTTGAACCTTTTCTGACAGTTTACCTAGACTTCTGTATAAATAAAAGGGCAAGTCAAGTGACCTATTACCCACAAAATGCAGAAGAAGCTTGAGGTGGTAAGAGTAGACCATGTGAATTCTTCCTTCGCAGGTGAAATACTTTTGAATGATCATCAGTAGCTTTGAATAGTTGTCCTTCATGTAGCTCCTTGGGATAGCATTTGTGAGATCAATTTCACTATGCTCTAGTTTGATGAACTCTTTGCAATCCTGCATGGTGAATTTGATGCCTTTAAACCACTTTTACCCTCCTCTAGGGATTCATGTTGATGTTGAAATGTTTTCTGGTATTACTGTGAGGTTTAGCAATCCCACCTTTGAAGCTATTCCAGTGAAACCTTTAGAAAAATCCTTGGAAACATGTAGATGACAACCCTGCATCCTTTGATAGAATTGCAAACAACTTGTTCTTCAGAATACCTCCATGGAAGTTGGGTCTTCATTGAGAAAATTCATGTCCATGGGCTCATATTTGTGGCAATGACCACCTTTTTTAGTTTTATTCCTTGCAGCCATGGTGGCTTTATATATTCTCAACCTCGCTTACTTGATGACACCTGCAACCTTTGAATCTTCCAGCAACTTACTTGGCTCAATGAAGCAGCTCTCTAGAAATCCAATAACATGCAAAGATAAATCGGAGTATGACAAAAAGACTAATTGGGTAATTTTTATGGTTTGAATGACAACCCATGCTATAATCATAAGACATGCATGCTAAAAATGGTAATGATGACCTTAGACATGACCTTGTACTTTTGAATTAACCCTAACAGAATCGAATGACTGCCACCCTAACTCCTCCAATCGTGAATTGACACTTTGCATCAAGTTTGACAAGACAAACTGGAAAACATTTTTTCGTAGCATAGCTAGTTTATTCTCTGACAATTTTTCTACGAAACTATTAGGCAGTTTCGTAGCCAAAATTGTTATTTTGTTGGGTTTATGTTATATTCTTTCCATGACTAGTCACACGAGGGGGGATAACAGGGGGGGCGATAGTCCCCCCCTGTACATTGCGTTGGGCGCAACGTACGCGAGGGTCACAGGGGGGGCAGTAGCCCCCCCTGTCGGGGTCCGGGGCAGCACTCCGAAAAACATTATTTTGGTCCTTATTTTCTAGTTGGCAGATTCCACCCATGGTTTTTTGCATGGGCTTGCACATGGTTTTTGGGCATGATAGTTTTCGGCCCCTGGTATTTTGTAGATCTGATCAAGGGAACTACGATTATGTTCTAATCCAGGGTTAATATATTGGGGTTTATGTATGCTTCGACATGTATATATATGTGTTGTAACACTAAAAGGAATATAATGAAAAATCAAGCTGGTCATCCCGATTTGGGATCCAGGGGAAAATCTCTATGTTTATCTTTTTTATGTTTTATGCTCTTGCTATTGTTTATTTTTTTTTTAAAAGATTCATACGTAGATAATTTTTGTACAGGGTTAAAACCTACATTTGGTATCAAAGCAGTTTCGGCTTCAAGGAGACGCCTTTGCTGTTGAGGGGTTTTTTTGCTCGGGCCTGAGGTAGACCCTGTTCAATGGGAAATCTGTGAGATTGATTCTTGCGGTGAAAGAAGATGGCGAGCGGCGGGAAGATAGAGATCGAGAAATTTAAAGGTTAGAGTTTTGAGTTGTGGAAGCTCAATATGGAGGATCTGTTGGTGGATAAGGACCAGTGGATCATGGTAGATCCAGGTACTAAACCAACGGCAATGTCATATGAAGACTAGAAGAAACTGGATCATAAGGAAAAGAGCACAATACGATTGTGTGTCTCAGATTTAGTATTGTTGAATGTATTTGGGGAAGCTACGACGAAGACCTTGTGGGACAAGCTAGGGACTTTGTACCAATCTAAGTCTCTGGTGAATAAATTGTTCCTGCGAAAAAAGCTGTATAACCTAAGGATGAAGGATGGAGACTCGGTGACAGAGCATCTGAATGCCTTCAATATTGTGGCAAGTCAGCTGTCATCTATTGATATTAAAATCTCAGATGAATATAAGTGCATCAGTTTGTTGTGTTCTCTACCAGATTCATGGGAAAGTCTGGCTATTGCAATAAGTAGCAATACAAGTACCTTGAATTTTGGTGACATTGTCTCAGCCTTGCTGGCAGAGGAAATGAGACGGAGAGATATGGAAGGTCATGCCTTATCTGTACAAGGAAGGTCCCAGAACAGAAACAAGAATAAGGTTTCGAGTGGGAGATCTAAATCTCCTGGAAAATTTGTAAAGGTGTGCTAGAAATGCGGAAAAGAAGGGCACTACAAAAAGAATTGCAGATCTAAAGCTCCTGAGAAAGGAAAGGGATCTGATGATGTTCCTTCTACAGAGGCAAAAACCACCTCGGATGAAGGTGGGGATGTGTATTTGGCTTCTTCTTCAAATACACATGTAAATCATGAGTCATGGTTGATTGACTCGGGTGCATCCTTTCACTTCACTCCTTATAGGGAGTGGTTCTGCGAGTACGAGAAATATGATGATGGTGATGTCTTCTTAGGTGATGATAGGAAGGCCAAAATCGTCAAACGTGGAAAATTCAAGCTGAAGTTTCAAGGTGGAAGGATTAGAACACTTCCTGGTGTTCTGCACATTCCTGCATTGGATAGAAATATGATTTTTGTAAGCAAGATGGAGGATGCAAGTGTAAAAACAGTGTTTGAGAAAGATGCCTGTAAGATGGTTCAAGGAGCATTGGTATTAATGTGGGGAGTTCGGATTGGAACTCTGTACAAGCTTCAAGGAAAAACTATTATTGATGGGTGCAACAGTTCTGTGGTTCTCGAAAGTAGAGCGGAAAGCCTAGCGATCTCTGGAGAAAGGACCATGATATGGCATCAAAGGCTTGGAAAAATTGGAGAGAAGGGCCTTCAGATACTGCATGGAAATGGTATGGTAGAAGGTATGTCTAATAGCTCTCTGGATTTCAATTTCTGTGAACATTGTGTATATAGGAAGAAAAATCGGGTGAGTTTTCCTTCTGGTGCTAAGAGGGAAAACAAGATATTAGAGCTTGTGCACAGTGATGTGTTTGGACCTGTGTTGGTTCCATCACTGGGTAATTCTGTGTACTGTGTTTCATTCATAGATGACTTCTCAAGGAATAAATGGATATATTTCTTAAGGAAGAAATCTGAAGTCTTTGACAGATTTAAAGACTTTAAGGCTATGGTGGAAAACCAGACAGAGAAGAAGATAAAGGTGTTGAGGACAGATAATGGTGGGGAGTTCTGCATGAAGGAATTTGAAGAGTTCTGTAAGAATTTTGGTATAGCATGGCAGAAGACTACTCCATACACATCTCATCAAAATGGAGTTGCAAAAATAATGAACAGAATGCTGATGGAAAAGGAAAGAAGCATGCTCAGTGGTACCAGGTTAGGACAAGAATTCTGGGCAGAGGCAGTGGAGACTGCATGTTACTTGGTTAATAGATCACCTTCATCAGCATTGGAGGATAAGACTCCACATGAGGTATGGACTGGTAAGAAACCCTCTCTTTCGCATTTAAGGGTATTTGGATGTGTTGCATATGTACATGTTCCAAAGGAGAAAAGGAGCAAGTTAGATAATAAATTTGAACGATGCATATTTATTGGGTATAAGGATGGTTTAAAGGGTTACAAGCTTTGGAACCCAGAAACAAGGAAGGTTTTGTACAGCCGAGATGTGGTGTTTAAAAAGGTGAAAGATATTTTTAAACATGAAGTCCTACCAAAGGAACTTGAGAAGATAGAGATTGAGCTAAAGGAGGATGAATCAAACTCTACAACAGAAGAAGACTCATAAGAGGAAGAGCCACAAACTCCAGCTGTTAGAAGATCAATTCAAGAAAGAAGACAACCAGAAAGGTATAGTCCATCTACTTTCTATTCAAATTTTTCTTTAACTATAACTGATGATGATCCTGGAACTATCAAGGAGGCAGTAGATTCAGAGGATGGAAAACTCTGGAAGCAGGCCATGGTTGATGAAATGGCATCCTTGCATAAAAATGAGGCATGGGTTCTGGTGGAGTTTTCGGCTGGAAGGAAGCCCATCGGGAGAAAATGGGTGTTTAAGAAGAAGATGAATGTAGAAGGCAAGGAGGAGAAATACAAATATCGGTTGGTAGAAAAAGGTTATTCCCAGATGCCAAGAATTGATTTTGGTGATATTTTTTCTCCTGTTTCCAAAGTTACTTCTATTAGATTACTTTTATTTTTTGCTGCTGCATTTCATTTTGAGGTAGAATAGATGGATGTGAAGACAACATTTCTTCATGGGGATCTGGAAGAGGAGATCTACATGAAACAACCTGAAGGCTTTATGGTGAAGGGGACAAAAGAGCTGGTATGCAGGTTAAAGAAGTCTTTGTATGGGTTAAAACAGTCACCGAGGATGTGGTATCAAAAATTTGTACCTATATACAGGGACTTGGCTTCACTAGAAGCAAGGAGAATCACTGTGTTTATTTTAAATTAATTGGTGACCGTGTTATTTATTTGGTATTGTATGTGGATGATATGTTGTTGATTGGAAATGACAAAGAAATTATCCAAGATTTGAAGACCGAGCTGTTCTCCAAATTTGACATGAAGGATCTTGGTGCTATAAATTATATTTTGGGCATGGAAATTAAGAGATATTGGGCAAAGAGGAAGCTCTAGTTAAACCAAAGGAAGTATTTCAAGACTATATTGCAGAGGTTCAATATGCAGGATAGTAAACCGATGAATGTTCTGATTCCTGTAGGTGCAAAGATGTCTGCTAAATAGTGTCTCAAGACACAAGAAGAAGAGGAGGATATGTTCCGTGTTCCATATGCAAGTGCAATGGGTAGCCTGATGTATGCAATTGTATGTACTAGACCAGAAATTGCACATGCAGTGGGAGTATTGAGCAGATTTATGTCAAACCCAGGGAAGGAGAATTGGGCAGCAGTGAAGCAGGTTTTCAGATATTTGTGTGGCACTAGTGATTATGGCTTGTGCTACTAGGGAAGACTAGGATTGGAAAGAGTGTTGGACATTCGTGGTTTTGTTGATGCAGACTAGGCTAGAGATCTGGACCAAAGAAGATCTACAAGTGGGTATGTGTTTGGCCTATTTGGAGGTAGAGTCAGTTGGATGAGTAAAAGACAGTCTGTAGTGGCTCTTTCAACTACAGAGGTAGAATACATGGTAGCCACTCATGCAAGCAAGGAAGCAGTTTGGTTGCAGATATTGTGTTCAAGTATGGGGTTGGTGCAGCAAACTATAAGGATAAACCGTAATAGCCAAAGTGCAATTTTCTTGGCTAAGAACCCTGCTTATCATTCAAAGAAAAAGCACAGTGATGTTCAATATCACTTTGTGAGGTATATGGTTGAAGCTAAACGGGTCTTGCTGGTAAAGGTGAACACTTTGAAGAATGTTGTAGGTGCATTGACAAAATCTGTGAGCACTCAGAAGTTCTCTGGTGTAGAGAAACAATGGGTGTTGCAAAGCTGGGCTAATGACTGAGCTCTCCTATGGCCCCCTGCGAAAACAAAACAAGTGGGAGAATGTTGGGTTTGTGTTATATTATTTCCACAACTAGTCATGCGCGGGGGGGTAACAGGGGGGGAAATAGCCCCCCCTACATGTTTCGCTAGGTGCAACGTATGGGGGGGTCATAGTGGGGGCGGTAACCCACCCTGTCGGGGTCTGGGGCAGTGCCCCGAAAAATAAATAAATAAATAAATAAAAATTGGTCCTTATTTTCTAGTGGGCGGATCTGCCCATGGTTTTGTTCATGGGCTTGCACATGGTTTTGGGGCATGATGGTTTTTGGCCCCTGATATTTTGTAGATCAGTCAAGGGAACTACGGTTATGTTCTAATCCAAGGTTAATGGATTGGGGTTTATGTATGCTTTGGCATGTATATATATGTGTTGTAACACTAAAAGGAATATAATAAAAAATCAAGCTGGTCGTCCCAATTTGGGATCCAGGGGAAAATCTATGTGTTTATCTGTTTTATGTTTTATGCTCTTGCTATTGTTTATTTTCAGTTTTAAATATTCGTATGTAGATCATTTCTGTACAGGGTTAAAACCTACATATTTCACTGTATAAAACACTACGAAAAGTTGTAAAACTGGCTTAAGTGTACTTTTCAAATTTAAATTCTTGGGAAATGAAAAATGACACCTTATGATGACTGATGGGACATGAAATGACCTAAATGGAAGTGCCTTGAACCTTAGGATAGGTTAAACATGTAAAAAATGAAATTTTCCTACACCAACTTGAAAGGCTTAAGGAGACCTTTGATAAATGAACTATATGACCATGTCAAGTAATGTTTCACATTTTATGAGTGATAACAACGCCCATGGCATAGTCGCTTGCATCAATTTGAATCTCAAAGGGATTTCTCAAGTCTGGTAATGCAAGTACTGGGGCTGAACTGGTCTTCTCTTTCAAAGTATAGAATACTTTTTGTTGCTTGCCTCCCCATTGGAAGACCCTTTTTACACTATTCAATGCATGCAATGGAGCTGCGATAGAAGAGAAGCTAACAATAAAATTCCTCCAATATTGGGCTACTCCCAAAAATATTCTTACCTTAGTGACTGTCTTGGGCGTTGGCCAATTCACAATGACCTCAACCTTAGAGGGGTATATCTTCAACTCACCTCCTCCAACAATATGCCACAAGTACACCAAATAAGTTTTACCAAACTCACATTTTGACATCTTCAAAAACAATTGTTCTTTCCTTAAGGCATATAGTACTTTTCTTACATGCATGACATGTTCATCAAGTGATTTACTGAAAATCAAGATATCATCTAAGTAGACTATGAAAAAATCATCCAGAAATGGCCTCAACACATCATTCATCACACGCATGAAGGTAGCAGGATCATTACATAAACCAAAAGGAATAACTAGCCATTCAAACCAACCTTGCTTTGTTTTGAATGTTGTCTTCCAAATGTCACCTTCAACAATTCTAATCTGATGATAACCACTCCTTAAGTCCAACTTAGTAAAATACTTTGCATCTTTCAATTGATCAAGTAATCATCAATTCTAGGAAGTGGATAACGGTTCTTTACCATGTTCCATCCTTCTTTGGCACCAACACAATAGGTGGCCCGCATGAGGAATTACTTAGTCAGATGATCCCTTTGTCCAACAACTCTCGAGTTTTATTTTTGATTTCAACGCTCTCCATCATTGACATCCTATACATGCCAATGTTAGGAAGAGGAAAATCTTGCTGCAGTTGTATTTCATGATGGATTCCCCTCTTGGGAGGTAATTCCTTTGGCTCCTGAAACATATCATTATTTTGATTAACCACTTAATCAAATCAGATTTCAACTTTGGATCAAACCTTGAAATGCTTCATAATCAACATCATTCTTTGGTCTAATCATAAGAAGCACAAAATTCTTGCTTGAATTCACTAGTCTTTTCATTTTTTCGACATTAACTAATGAAAGATTTAGTTTCTTTCAATGAGCTCTCACAATATACTCCACACCATCTTTGAACAAGTGGTACTTGTTTTCATAGCGATCGAAGATGGCTTTTCTATCATAGAGATAAGTACTAACCAAAACAATTCCTGAAATATCAAGCAGTACAACATCTAATTCAACTTCGTCCATGAAGTATGTTGTGATTGCAAACCAAAAAATACAATTTCTTGTAACATGTAAATTTGTGTTCTTGCATATCCAAAGCAATGGATATGGTTTGGGATGTGGAATGGTTTCAAGATTAAGTTTCGTGACTAAGTCTTCAGATATCAAATTAGCTTTGAGACCCATTATCAAAGAGTGTGTTGATTTTTGTATGTTTTGAAATAACCCTCACATGAAATAATTCAATCCTTGTTTCTTCATTTGGAGTAATAATGTGACAATTTGATGAACTAGTGCTAGCAATGGATTCTTTTCCTTTCATACCCATGGTTGTAATTTTAGTTTCATCACCCAAATCAGATCCCAAATCCCGTTGAGTAGTTGCAGCTATTTTTTCTTTCCCCTTGTTGTTGAATTTCTTAGGCCTCATCTCTGGATGAAGCTTCCAATAATGGTCCTCATCATGACCCTCTTTGGAACAGTGTTTGCATGCAATTTTCTCTCCTTCATTTTTAACAGATGAATTTTTCTTTCCTTTTCCTCTGAAACCCTTTCCTTTCTCTCCACCCTTAAATGGATTCTTTTTACCCTCTTTCGGAATGTTTTCCCCTCTTGCCTCAAGGTTAGTGGCTTGCACAGAAACCTCATCTAGAATAGTGGGATTGAAAATAAGGATAGTATGCCTTAGGTAGTTATGTAAACCCCCTATATACTTCAGAAATGTGTCTTGTGAATGCAAATCAACACCTAACATAAGAGCACTTATTCTAAATTATTGGGTGTAATATTGCACACTTTGACCTTTAAGTTGTCTAAAGTTTTACCAATTCATGATGGCTTTCTACATATATGCTAGAGGGTAAAATTGTCTTTTAATTGTAGCAATGAAAGTAGACCAAGAGATTGAGATCTTACCATGTTTTTTTATCTCATCTTGTGTCTTGGCTTCCCACCATACTAGTGTTGCACCCTCCAGTCTCAGGAAGCTAGTTGAATCTCTGTATCATCATCTTGGAGGTTTTGAATCCTGTAGTAGACCTCCAACCGACGAACCCAGTTTTCAAGCTTCTTTGCATTCACTTCTCCATTATACATAGGCAACTCAAATTTAATATCAAGTTTTAACAAGGGTTGTTTACCAATTCCTCTTGAGGTATGTTGATGAGTATGAGTAAGGGTTGTAGTAGTGGAAGAGGATGAAGATGAAGGTGAAGATGGTGGTGAGGATGATGGTGAAGTAGATGGTGGCTTATCACCATTTCCATTACCTCCTCCTGGAGAACCCTCTCCTCTTGGAGGCCTGGAGCTTTGACCCTGCAACCTTGTATTCCTCTCTTCATAGAGGATTTTCACCATCTTTGTCATGCCAAAGAAAGCCTTCCTAAAATCCTTCTCATCCTCTGTCATTTTATCATTTCCTCCTTCATGAGACATGCTTATTGAAGCTTCTACTATAACTGGAGGTGAATCTTGTGGTGGAGATTGTGGAAACTATGCCCTCCCTCCTTGCTCCAACTAGAGAACCTGCACACACAATATTTCCTTCTCCTCTCTTGAGCTTCAACCTCATAAGCATTTAAACACTTGAAAAAAATTAAATCCTCCTTGCACAAGTAAACCTAGTGCTCTGATACCAACTTTATCTGAATGGGAAAGTTAGTTTTTACTGTGATAAATTCCAATTCAAAATATGAACAAAGTGCTTGAGGATTATGAAGTAAATTGCAAGTTAACCATGAGCCTTTATGTGTTTTTATGTGAATTTCTTGAGCAAATTAACATAAATAAAACACTGAAAACAAAAATTCTAACAGACATGAACATCACCATAAACAATAACACAAAAGCACATGATGAATTAGTTCATGCCACCTGGGCTACATCTCCTTGGTCCATCTTCCAATGGCTTAAACCTCTTCTATTATGCTCAAAAGTGTGATTACATACATTTGCAATGCTCAAACAACTCTAAAACATGCTCCAATGGCTCTAGAATGCCTAAAAATTCCTTTGTACCTCTTTCTGCTTCGAATTTGGTCAAAAACTAAGTTATGGCTTCCCCAAGTTTTGGCACTAATCGCTCCACAAATTGCTCAAATTCAGCAACATCCTACAATTTCACCCTGAAATTTGCTAATGAAGCTCTAGATTGCCCAAATTCCAAGTGAATTTGTCGGAGCGCTTAAATTCCTAATGACACCTTAAACCCGAATTAACAACCATAAGTTGCCAGATTAAATAAAAAAAAAATTTAATAAAAAAATGTGACGGTTACCGTAACCGTTTGTAGTCATGGTGGCAGAGGTCACATGGCGGATGTGATGTCACGATTAGTGGTGCGGCTAGCAAGCCAGCGATTCAGGTAGTGGTCTTGGCAACTATCACATGGAGTCGTCAGTGTTAAAAGTATGGCTATGGTCAATAGGGGGGGGGGGGCTCCTGCCCATGTTCCCACCCCCAGGCAGTGGCCAGGACTGGGGCTAGACCCCCACCCCCACCCCCAAACTTAAAACCATAAAACTTTATATATAACCCACAACATCATAGGTTAAGAAACAAAGTTTGGTGCGATGGTAAAGAGGTAAAGGGTCTGGTAAGGTGGTTAATAGCAAGGTTGTGGGTTCAACCCTCGCTCCATTGCTACCTCTGGCCTTGACCCAAAATTTTGGTGGCCCTCAGGCTGTCACGTGTCATCCCCTGGCTGGGTCACGTGGCAGCCTATGATTGGCCACCATGAAACCCAATCAAAATCATTAGAGGAAATTTCAGCCTAAAAGTGCCCATAAAATTTTCATGTAATTTCCATGTCATAATATGTAAACCAATAAAAATGTGTTAAATTTAAAAAGAGGTACATGTAAATATTTTGGAGGGAAATGAATAAAAATTACTTTTTTTAATTGTATTTTTGACTTATCTCCTTATAGGTTTACTCAAACTTCAAGTGTAGATAATCATTGGATGCAAAATTAAATTCCACATCCAACGAGTACCCATTATACATACTTTTGAGAAGAATCACCTTGATAAAAATTGTAGATACATTTAAAAAAATTTCAACATGTTTTTTAATGTATCTGAAAATTTTATCAATGTGGGTCTTCTCAAAAGTATGCATAATGGGTACTCGTTGGATGTGAAATTTAATTCCTCAACTAATGAGTGTCTAAACGTGAAATTTAAATAAACCTATAAGGAGATAAGCCGAAAATACATTTAAAAAAAAATAGTATTCATCTTTTCCCTCCAAAATCATAACTCTTATTTTATTATTTTTACTATTAATTTATTGTAGGAGGTCGCTTTTAGACTGAAATTTCCTCTAATGGCACCATTTCAAACCAATGACGTTGTGCCACTTGGCACAATCTGATTCGCTAAAGAAATTTCCCTTTGACCAGTCAACCTGCCACGTGGGCATGCCTAGTCAGCTGTACACACTGCTGACTGGGCTATCATGCATTAAAAAAAGAAAAAAATGTTTATTTGACAAAGTGGACAGAACACGTTTCTGGGAGCATACAGTGTCGTTTTTCCACGAAACGAGTTGCACCAGATTCAGAATGACGAGATCTACGCGATCGTTCAGATTTCACACCATTCTGACAACTATGCAGTCGTTCAAGTTTCACACCATTCCGACAACTTTCAGTTTTGAGCATAATTTTGGGCACCTGATCAAGTTCCCCCTCATTAACACCAATTGCCTTATCTACCAATTGACAAACCAAAGAATCATTCTCTTGAGTAACATTTAGGGTTTTGGATTCGTAGAGGGAACAAATCAGTTGTTCCAAAAGTGAAAGCCCTCCTAAAAAAGTTATATCAAACTCATGAGAGAGTGGATTGACTAAACCAGCCCCCAAAATCATATTGGCCCTGTCCAAACCTGCTGAAGCAACAACTCCTAATGAATCATATGAAAACCCTAGTTCGATGGGGATTACCTAACCTCCTTGCCAACCAACGAAGGAGCCCTTTGATTGGTCATATCTTGGGGTTTCTTGAAACCCTAAGGGAACTTCTCTTTCTCCCATTGAACTGCTTTCGACATTGATGCTTGCAGAAAAAGAAGTCTTGAATCCTTGCTGAGGAGAAGATACCACTCCTTCTTGAGGGAAACCCTGAAAAAGGTTAGAAGTTCCATTAGGACTTGGCAAGGAATGTTTGTCCACTAAGTTTGAAGAGAAAGAAATATAGTCTAACCCATTAAACCCTACCCCTGGCAACCGAGCACAACATCACCAATCCCTCTATTTGGCTAATACCAGGAGACATATGATGGAAGACATTCAAAGGCCTTTAGTGTAGCATAAACCGATCCATCTACCGATGACACAACCCATTGCCCTAGGGCCGAGATCTGACCAGAGAAACCCCCTTTTTGAGCTGCCACCATATCCCAACGGCCCTAAAACCCAACATCCTCTTGTCACCCATCCAGGAGACCAAAAACCCAGTCCAACTTCAATGGCCCTGATGTGTCAGCCAGATCTTTCTTCGAGGAGCTAGTTGGAGGACAAAGTTTTTCTCAATCCTATTGAATGGACTCAATACCCCAAACAAGCAATATGTCCTGAGGATTCGAGTCTAAATCCACCTTCCCATCCATGGTCACAACCGTAAAAACCTTCCAAATCACTGCTTAATCCGCACTTAGCACCGTCAAACCCTATCGTCATTAACCAGAACTACCTCCACACCACGAAGAGTGGAAAGGAAAGTGAAACGGGAAAAGACAAGTCTAAAGAAACCCTGCAACAAAAAAGTCGTGTGCTTACTTGTCACATAATCATATATAAAATTAAAAATTTGTTAAAATAAAAAATTTGAATTTTATAATTTACTTATTTTATTTATTTATAATTTAATAATGAAAAATTACAATTTTACATTAAAATTTTATAATATTAAATAAAAAAAGATAACAACAAAAAAAATAATTACACTATGTTTTTTCATTGGAAAAAAAACTTTGATTTCATATAAATCTAAACATAAAATATAATACTAAATAATAATCTCTAACAAATATTACGCACTATGCACTAAACTAGTGATTACTCATTGACTTTACATCTTGTGTTGTGTTGTTAGATATCACCTTATCTTATTTTCTAGCAAATATAAGCACCATACAATAAGCTATTGATTAATTCATTGACTTCACAACTCATTTTCATACAATAAAAAAAAAACAATAAACTAATATCTCATTTAAACTAATGGGCTTAATATTTGCATTAAAAAGGTATTAGAGTGTTTGACATTTAAGTTGAAAATTATTAATTATTATTATTATCCAATTTTAAAGTCAGAGCCAAGTCAAACACCAAATTGGTATATGAGACTTCTTGTTTGTGGGACAAGGGATCCACCTCCATTAAATTTGACTATTAATTCTATTAAGACATACATACTCTACTCTCTCTTGAACCTGTAATTTCTGAGGAGAAAACACATGCTCTTAACCATTAAACCTACTCAAAGAAAAAATTAAATATTACAAAGATATTTTAATTTCAGTTACATCACCTCCTCAAATACGAAATTGGTTGTAAGCTGAGGCATTATTGGCAATGGGGTCCACCATCGTCCCAGCTAATTAGAACCTCAAAATCAGGGCTAAATTTGGCCCAACCATGGCGCTAAATATCAAAGATAGATAGAGGAGGGCAATCTAAATATTTAGTGAAATCAGATACCAAAGGGCGAAAAAGGGAATCTGGGTTTGTTTGTTTGACGCAATTTGGGATGTGCGAAAGATACGAAAGTGCCATAAAACGAGGGAATGTGAGCTCTATGATTTCTCTGAGAGCGTACTGTTAATGGGACGAACGGCGAGCCTCTGCCAAAGTTGACAGTGAATTTTTTCTATCACGAGACATTGCCACAGGCCGGTGTACTGTATTTTCCCTGTGACAGCATGCCAGACCTCCCGTAAGAAGCCAAGGGTTACTGTCTCCGTCTGTGACGGGTGAAGCGGCGGAAGCCGTGTAAAGGGACATACAGAACCTTCTCTGCAACACGGAGAGGGCTCTACAGTCAAAGGGCGCGGACAACATGTGGCGACCTCTAATTCACGGTAAGGATGGAATAGGTAAAGCGCCGCAAGACGACAGCGACAGCTGACAAAGTCGACAATGACATCTGACGAAATTTCGGCAGAATTGGGCAGAGATTTCTTTGAAATATTTGATGATACAATTTTGTGGGAGGGACGGAATTTCAAATTTGTCTATTCTGATTTGTGGAAATTTGATGATTGTCATTTGATTTTGATTGTTATTCTTTTATATTTTATGATTATAAATATAAAATATTTTTTTTTAATTTTTATATGTAACTTTTTTTTAATTAGAGTAGAATGTAGTTTGTTATTAGTATAAAAAGTGTAAGTTGAAGGTATTTAGTTATCGGAGAGGGTAAAATAACAATGGTGTTAGATGATTAGAGGTTGGTATAGGGTTTCTATTTACTCACATTGGCTATATGATGGTACTTGCTTTTTCAAAAACTTGAAATTATGAAAAAAATATATGTATTTTTGGTAGAAATCTATTACATTACTTTTTTTAATTATTATTTCAAATTTTATGATTTGTGCATGTAACCCACTTGATTTGTACAAGAATATGTGTGACAATAGCAATGACCTTCATAGGAGTCCTATGTTAGGTCTAAGATGATTCGTGCATGTAATTAAGTTCCATTATGAGGTATGGCTACACCACAGTGACAGGTTGAAAGAGTGTCAAGGTTACCATAAATCTAGGTTATTTCATTAGACTTGCAGGTATTTCTAAGATGCAAAACTTTAGTTGGACTATGATGTAGTTATCCATAATTTCCTTCTAGTATTTTTTATAATGAAACTCGGGTGCTCTCGAGGAATGGGGATGCAAACAAAGGCCTAGATAATTGCAATGCTTGAAATGAGTGATCAACCTAATGGTTATCCAAAGTTATAGGGTTGAATGTCGAATCGGTGATTTTGAGAACACTGACTTCCCTATGATTAGTGTAGGAGAATGATTTGGTTGACAATAGTGGGTTGTGATTTGAAAGTAGAATCCTCGAAAATTCCCAATGATGTGTTGAAACATGGGTGTATCCATGTTTCCTAGTGGGTGATACCACTTCAAAAATAAGATGGATTTCTATACTACTATACACAAGAAATAGCACAACTTGAGACTCACAATCATTTGAGAAATCACATTATTAATTATATTAGGACTCAATCACATTTTTCTAAATAGTTTCCTACCCTAATAACTTCAATATATATCTAGATTGTTGTAGAGTAGTAGCTTTGGATGGAATACTGTAATGTAATCACATTTAATGATATAGTTTAATTGCATTTCATAAGTATATAGGTTAAGTAACAATGTTCATCTTAACCAAATATGAATAATATTTTATTGATGCTAAACCCTAAACCCCTCTCTCTCTCACACACATATAAACATAAACCTTAACTATTTTGCACCTAGTTTATCTGATCACAAGGATAGCATTGCAAGCATCAAACATGCAATCTGCAGTGAAATAAAATTGGTTACCGAACAATGTAAGATTGCATTGAATAACGATCATGGTAAATCTACTAAAGTGCATATTGGTTGAAGTTGTGAGCAATTTGTTGAATTTGCCAACGTTACACCACACAGTTTGACCATTCATAGGTCTTTATTTTGACATATTCATAGTCACTCCCCAACCAAAAAAGAAGAAGAAAAGAGGACGAATCACCTAGAAAATTGTTTATCAAAGCCACGAAAGATTCAAGAATGGTAATGCTAAAGTAGCTTCTCCATCTCGGGGTTCTGCACATATGGAAGAATGCAAATGGAGAGACAAATCGACCCAGATTGAACAATGATGTAAATTCCATTGTAAATTTCCTATGGGAGATGGATGCGAGTCCAAAGATCTTTACTGGAATTAAATAAATATGGTATTATTTTTTATTATATCTATTTATAATATACAACCAAATATTATATCGAGATTTCACAAGACTGCAAGTTATAAATGCCATTGGTACAAGCATACTGGTTCTGAGTAGCGGGGCAAATGCTCTCGAGTCACTAGGAACCTTATTAGAATTTATGAGAAGTGCGGCAAGAATTCAAGTGTCAATATGACAGGTTGAATATATTATAACTTGTCATTGTTGATGTGTATTTTTTTTAAAAATTGTGTCAAATGCGGGTTGTAGTAGCAAATACGTGCTACAATTTATCAAATTCCAAGTCTGGGCAATATTGTGATTTTTATGGTGTTTAAAATGTGGTTTTGAATGTATAAGTGAATTTGGCATTCCAAAAATTCAGAGGCACTCAAATTTTGCAAATTACATATCTCAAATTTCCAGCTTAAAGAAAGTGATATCTCAAATTTCCAGCTTAAAGAAAGTGATTAGACTCATGAATAAGATTCTAAGAATCATTACAACAAAGCTTATCATGTCTTCATAGAAAAAGAACCTCATCATATCACTTATAAAAATAGAATTAAAATGAAAAAATAAGAATCATTCCTTTCCATCACCTTAAATAAACCCAATTAACATATTTTCTATATAGATTAACAATAACCTGAATTAAATCCACTTTTATAATAAACTAAATTAAATCTATATTACACCCCAAACATTTTTTATTATTAGGAAACAAATTTTGTATTATTATTAGGAAACACGAAAACGAGTATTTTTTTTTTTAACTTTTGCAAAAAAATATAAAAAAATTATTGTTGTTTTATTGAAAAACGGATTTGAGTCCGTTTCGGAATAAAAAAGAATATGAGATTCACATCCATTGTAATTTGTTATGATGTTCGGAGTGAACACGTCAGTCGTGACAATAGGTAGACGTTGCAACTTTGGATGCTCCTAACAAGGAGAGGGCTTTATATCATTTAATGACATCTCCACACATCCCGAGGGAGCTGTCTCCGTTGACTCACATTATTTTACACATATAAGTTTTTAAAATTTAGTATTTTTTTAATATTTTATTGTTTAATGTAATTTTATTTATTTTACCAATTTGTTTTATTTTTAATAAAAAAATTATTTTTTAATATTTATTAAATATGTTTGATTGAAATTAATTAATATTAAATAAAATATTTGATTTAATAATATTATTAAATTAGAAAGAACACTTGATATAATAATGACATCAGATAAAACATTATAAAGACACTTTATCACTTAACCATTCGAGTTAATCATTTAAATTTTGACAAATATCTAATATTCAACTGAATATGATATCAAAATTCACTTTTTTGAACCTTTGTAAAATCCATAATGATTTTATCAAATATGTTGATAAAAGGGTTAATGTGATTAGGTAAGAATTGAAATTAAAGGAAATATGAGGTGGATGGTAGCTTTTTTTTTCGATGTTTGTATTTTAAGAAATGATGATGGTTTTTTTTTTTCCATTAAATTTATCGAAAAGAAATGATGACGGTTTTTTTCCCATCAAATTTATCGAAAGAAAACTCATACTGAGCAGTATCTTCACGCTAGTTCACATCATTTTCTTGCTCAGAAATTAGGCGTCCTCAACACCTTAGCCACTAGGGCATTGAGAATCTCTAATGAGACCCACCTTGAAAGAGAAAAGACTCACCTCTTGAATGTCTTTTATAAGAATGGTTATAGTAGGTCTGAGGGCCTTAGAGCTTTCTTTGAAGCAGAAAAAGGTCTTTCGAATAGTAAAAAAGAGCCTAGTGAATGGTCCTGCAATGTGTGCATTCCTTCCATTTAGGGAACCACTGATATGATTGCTAGGATCCTTAAGAAGCATAGAGTTTCTTCATCTTTCAAACCCCTTAACATGATTCCTAGCTCTCTCAAATCGATTAAAGATCCGATAAACCCTAGAGATGGGAAATGTGTGTACATCATTCCATGCTCTTGTAGGACACATTACATTGGTGAAATTGTTCGGTCTATGAATCAAAGGATTTGTGAGCATGTTGTTAACATTAAGCATGGAATATCTCGCGCCTCCCAGGACAGTGAAAATAGGGTAAGATGTGGATTTGAATCCCTAGATTGAAATTGAGATAGTAATCAGGACTGTGAAAACGAGGTGGAATTTTGAAATGAACCCCATCTACCATGACATGCAAACCAAAGAAACCAAAAAAACCACTATAAAACTCCAAAAACTCTGCATGGCCTGTAAGAGCTTCTAAGCTCATTGACTGTTTACGAACAAGCAAACTTAAAATTGAAGCCAGAGTGATTAGAACTAGAACATACCCAATGGAACTGATATATTTACAAAAATTTTAATTAAAAAAATATATATTATTTTAACTTTAAATCTCATTAAATGAAATAATAAGTCAAATCTCATTAAAAATTTCATTTAGAAAAAGGTAAAAACCTTATTCTATCCATTTAAACAAAAATTATAATAAAAAAAATAATTATATTAATAATAAAGTACCTTGATGTAAAATCATTCTTATTTGAATTAATAAAACCAACGTATAAAATTAAGAAAGAAAATAGGTACATTAATTGGATACAACCATACCCCACCCTAAATAAAAGAGAAATGGAAGACGTGTATGTTGGTGGGATACAACCATGCCACTAGCCAAGAAAGAAAATAAAACTAGTAAGACCCTATATTATGATAAAAGAATGCCAATTTTGTTGTAGAGGTTTCCTCTTTTAAATAGAATAACAATGATTATGACCCTTCACCATCAATCAAGGCTTCTAGTTTATTCATCATTGATTTAATAATATATAAATTTATTTGTTTCAATTCCACATTATAGTGTCTGCGAAAAGGTGAAAAATTCACATTCTAAAGTGTATTTGTGAAGATGCAAAAAGTTAAGAATTCTATTTCAAAAAGTAGTGACCATTTAAATAAAAATATATGTAAATTCTCATTATTTTAATATGTATGAATTTATTATAAGATAGAATTTAGTATAATTTAGTTGTAAATTTATAATATAGATGATCATTATTATAATTCAATTGGCAGTTTATAATAAAATAATTATAATAATTATTATTAAAAATGTAAATTGATTTATAATTTATAATTTATTAGTATTTTTGTTAAATATTTTTAAATTTTAAGTTATTAAGTTATTTTTATAAGTAAAAAAAATAATTCATAGTATTTTTTAAAAATAAAATTAAATTTTCAACAATTATATATACATATATATAGTTTAGAGTTGTAGTATGTTAAGAGAATCTTGAAGAAAGATTGAGATGATTCAGAAGCAAATTCATAACCTACAATCTTAAGATTAAGGGAAATACTCCCTATCTTATTCTCTTGATCAAATCTGGTTATTCCCCATTGAAAGTACGACTATGTTTAGATATCTGATATATAAAATGAAGCTTTACAATATAAAATAAAAAAGGCTCCCAAAGCGCGAGTGGCATAAGGATGCCCAACCTTGGCTCAACCATCGGGGAATTAAGGAGGAGCTCAGTATGGGAAGCCAAGATAATGTCAAAAATACTATTACCTCCAAGTTTAAAGACAAGTTGTGGGAGGATCAGGAGCTGGAGGGTAAAAGGAAGCTAAGATATTATAAGGAGGTGATCAACTCCACTTTTGATAATCAGAATTATCTCTCTGTGTTGTCCAACACTAAGAAAAAAATGAACTTCGTTAGGACAAGAACTAATTCCCATGAGCTTCAGAGTGAGACCGGACGGTGGTCTATTCCCAAGACTCCTTGGAATGATAGAATATGTCAGATTTGTGATTCTAAGCAGGTGGAAGATGAAAAACACTTCCTTTTAGACTGCCCAACTCTTACTCACATCCACTCTCAATTCCCTAACATCTGCCACTCTTCAAATATTATTGGCCTATTAAGCCAACCCACCTATAGCGATCTTGGAGCGCTTATTTCCCTTCTCTTTAATTATAAAAACAAGATTTTGAAGAATCAAACTTAGATTATTTCTCCTCTCTTAAAGTCTGATAAACCGCATTGGTCTAAACAAATAGTAACCATTATCATTATCATCATCATATAATTTCAGTAAATATAAAATTGAATATAAGATTAGCAATGATCTATCTTTATATAATTATTTGTTTACCATATTTTATCAAAATTATACCTCATATAATATATTAAATTATTTAGATATTAATATTTTAAATAAAAATTAATATAATTTAATATTTTTTCATAAAACTATTTGAAAAACAAAATTAAATCCCCTAACCAAGTGAGATGTTTTTTTTTTAATAATTAAAAATCATAATAACCTAATCAATTAATAATTAAAAATAATAATAATAACCTAATCAAAGAAAGTAAAGAAATGACTTTGCATCCTCATCCTAATTCATAATTATATTCATATCATATCTTCAAGGCGATTCTCAATAGATGGGACACGAAAGCATTTACCAAAATTATACGATAAATTTTATAAAAAAATTTACTTTTCTCTGCCAAATGGCTAACCATTTTTTAAAGCCTCTTCACCAAGAAGGTTTATTAACATAACACTTAGAACTTTGAACATTACGAGTTCACATCTCCCTTAAGAATTTTCCACATCCCTATCCCTATGCTGAAGATACTTATAAGGGAAAGTTATATTTTTATGGTCCTTTAAATATGTCCAAAATCCCTTTGTATCATTTCTTTCTTTATCTTTATATAATTCCATGATCCAAATATGTAATTATTTGTTTTTTAATTTACTTCACCCTTTTTTTTTCATAATTTCATTTATTATTCATAATTTTTAATATTAGAATAAGGTCCATTTTCAACTTATATTTATATTTCAATATTAGAATAAGTTCCATCTTCAATGTATATTTATATTATTGAAGGTAGAAAAAATAAATAATATCAAGATTATTATATATATATATATATATATATATATATATATATATATATATATATTTTCAGAAATAAAAAACAATTAGATTTTATTAACAAAATACTAGCTACATCATTTATAAGTCTTTTATGCATCATCTGGCTTTTCTTGGACATATACAAAATGAGCATAATTATCATCTAAAACGAGAATCATGCCATATTCATACCGTCAGAAAAAGCAAAAAGTTTATAATCAACCACAGTGAGTTTAAAACCCGCGCTAAAGCTTATGCACATAAACTGAAATGAAAAAGTAACATAAAAGTAGACAACAATATAAACTAAGGCATTTTCACACTTTCTTCGCCCAATTGGACTTCATCCATAGTGGTGGTGATATATATGAAGCCCGACGGATCCTTGATGCCACGTTTGGAGAGGGAATCTGTAATTGTTTTGGACTCCCGAAATATATGAAGAAAAGTGTAATTTTGTAATCCCTATAACAAATTTATGATTCTCATACCTCGACCTCGAAGAGCAGGCAGATCTAGTGATTGGTTCCCCTTGGAAAATTCCACAATAGACATGGAATCCCCATGAATGTGAAGTGTATGGATCTGCAAACATGCCATGTACCATAGAAGTCCCCACAGAGCAATGAGCTCCACATGAGTATTGTTACCCTGTCCAACATACTAGTGTAGTTCGTAGATTGTCTTATCATTTAACCAAAGCCATGCACCACATCTGCATTCACCCCTCTGAGATGCACCATCGAAAAGCCAGCAAGAATGCAAATCTGTGGAGGGCTAAGTCGTCTTGATAAATCTGATTTTGT
Organism: Pinus albicaulis; assembly: GCA_034641835.2. Taxonomy (NCBI): domain Eukaryota; kingdom Viridiplantae; phylum Streptophyta; class Pinopsida; order Pinales; family Pinaceae; genus Pinus; species Pinus albicaulis. The sequence continues at coordinate 726,245,284 of CM076578.1, read as the reverse complement.
AGTACTCACAAGAGTGTAATTATCCAGTCATGATAATGACTTAGTAACAATGGAGATGGCAGAGACATGAACCCCATAAAAAATGTATTGGTTTCATGCCTTCCAAATCTCCCAAATAGTATAGATTGGGATATGCATAGACTTCCCCCACAGGAGATACCCCAACGAAGACATCGTTCAAGAGATAGGAAGAAGAGTGCAGGGATCTACAACAGGTTAGAATATGATCCCAGATAGACAGAAAACTTGCAATGTAGAAGTAGATGACTTACTGACTCCGGAGAAAACATACATAAATGACATAAACTCAAACCATGCATTCCCCTCCTACACAAATTGTCCCAAGCGAGGATTGTGTTCTTCCATGCAAGCCAAGCGAGCATAAGAATCTTGATAGGCACTCAGGACAGCCAATAGTGTAGGAACCATGGTATGGTTTGGTATCCCATACCTAGATGTGTCATGAAGTAGTATAATTCAGAAATCATAATCGAATTGCGATGAAACCACCCTTCCCATGAGATAGAATCTCCATCACTTTGTTTGCATAACCCAACTTGTTGTAAATGAAGTAGATAGGATCACCACCCAGATGTGAGTTGGACTGATAACCCAAGTTCCCCCTAGTTTTTCCACACAGGGTTACCATGCTGCCATTCTCGGATCAATTGAGTGAGGAAAAAAATACCTTTTTTTTTGTAGTGCCAGCACTAGGGCCCGATCTGGGGCCACCTCTGCATTCATACCCAAAATACCATCTCTACCAGTCATAATCATTTCACCATTCCCAAATTTCCATTTGATACGAAGAAAATAGAGGTCATGTACCTTTAAAAAACTCTGCCATATAATCGATCCACCCATAGTACCCAAATGACATAATCTGGCAGATAGTGAAAGGGGCTCATCCCAACAATATTTATATCAAAAAATCTTTTGTACTAAATTATCTTGATCCATTTAGATAATGTCACATAGATTTGATAATAAGAGACTTGCGGAAGGATTTCAAGTCCACGATCCCTCAACTATTTAAATCATATGGTCAAGAAAATTCTGCCCATCCGACCAAGTGGAATTTGTGTGCCCTACTCGAGCTAGACCATATAAAATGGGCCATAATTTCCTGAAGAGAGATGCATACTTTTTTCGGAACAACGAAAATATGGATCCAGTATGTAGTAAGTTGTGACAACATCGACTTCACCAATACCAACTATCCTCCCATAGATAAGTGATGATGGGACCATTTAGACAGGTGGCCATGAAATTTCGAGATGATCCATGCCCATTCCACAAATTTATATCTATTCGGTTGCAAATGAAAACCTAAATATTGTATCCCCTCCCCAAGAGGTTGGAGACTAACATCAAACAATGTGGAAATATGATGGATTTCATCAGTAATCTCATCCGTGTAAAAAAAAAATAGATTTGCTGCCATTTTCCACCAACCCTGAATCCGACCCATAGCGTATGAAGAGATGAAATAAGAACTCCCAATGTGGAAGTGATAACTTACCAATGTCAGAATATCGTCTATGAAAAATAGATGAGTGATACATACGTTTGGGCCCATATTTATACCTTCAAAATTCCTCGCCACCCTGGCTTGAGAAAAATTGTGATTAATGCCGTCCATAATGAGAATGAATAAAAGAGGGGATAGGGAGTAGCCCTCTCTCAGCCCCCTACCACCTTTGAAGAAATATGAGGTAAACCCATTTACCAGAACAACAAGCCAAGAGTGTGACACACATGCCATGATCCATTCAATGATCAGAATGGAGAGACAATTTTTTTGCAAAACCAGTCGCAGGAAGGCCTAATCCACACAGTCATATGCCTGATGTAGATCAATCTTCATAGTCAGTGCCTTTTGTCTCTTTGTATGTACAGAGTGGAACACTTCTTGTGCGATGGATATCGCATCATGAATGGACTTGTTAGTTAAAAGCCCGAACTATTTCGACCATATAAATCCTGATAGACACTCGATATGACCCGCAATCACCTTGGATATAATCTTGTATGTCATGTTGCATAAAGAAATCGGTCGGAACTCCGAGAAAGTATGTGGGTCAGATACCTTGGGAATAAGGGAAATGAATGTAGATTTAATCAATCCCAGAATGTGCCTGCTGATCCGAGATTCTTGCACCATGGTAAATAAATCCACTTTCATAATTTCAAAGAAACCAATGAATAATTCAACCGTCCACCCATCCGTGCCAGGGAAACAGTCTTTTGAAAAGGATTGCAACACTGACTGAAGATCCTTAATTGTTACCAATATGTATATCATCTCATTGCTCGTGTTGGACATGGGATCCCCGTGAAGTAAGCAACAGAAAAAGACTGCAGATCAAGGAGCGGAGCGCGCAACACCGAGTTTATTTTGAGTCTTAGGGGATTTGGGGTGTGTTAGTGTCAGTCTTGTCATATTTCCATCATTGATCAAATTTACTCTTTTTCATTTGCATAGTAGGTGTCCCATACCATAAATTTTCATCATTCCATTAGGTCATGAATTCATTGATGGTAGTGGTTTTTCATCAGTTTTCCCTCATGCAGAAACTTGCTAATTCTCCTCTCTATGGTCTTCAGTCATGATTCATTTTCACTCCAAAATTCATGTTATTAGGTCATAGGGTTGGTCTCATTAGGTTCTAGGGTCTCATCATGGTTAAATTAATGAGTCAAGTGTCAATAAATATCAACAAGGTCATGAGGAGGTCAAATAAACTCAAAGGCGCAGTATCCAGAAAAATCAAAGAGTTGTTCTATTAAGCTTGATGTAATTTTCACCTCAAAACATGTTTTGAGGTGAAAACATGACACTTTTCCTTTATTATCATTTCTTATGTAATTTTATGTCTTCATATATAATAAGTTGAGCTTTAGAAGCTACTATCTCTACATAGCCACCACCATTCTTTTCAGAGGTGTTTTCCATAGTATTTTTAGTGAAAAATCATGTTCTAAGTATATTCATCAGATAGAGCCCGGAAAGAGCTTTCCAACGATATATCATGCTCCCAAAACTGACTCCTGGATTGGAAGATATGCCTAAGTGAATAAAAGTCCCCAAAAGCCTAACCTTACCTCTTTTCTCATTTGTCCCTTAGACTTTATAACTTCTACCTTTTCATACAATTTTAAAGGTTTTTTTATTGTAATTCCCTTCTTATGATCCGATCGCAACCCTTTTCCTTTGATCCAATCACATTGCATAAGTCCCAATTGATCTACTTCCGATTGAAAATCGCCGATGCGATTGACTCCCGCCGATGCGCTACTCCCGATTACATCACCACCGTCGATCCCCCCTTCCGATCGGATGGCTCGCAAAGCCATCGCACCATCACAATCGACATTTCCTACAGCACAGCTCCTGCTCCACTCCTCCGCCAATTTGCAATTGCGATTCCCCCCGGTCCCACCATAAGGCATTTCTGCCCCGCTCCAAACAAAAGTGGTTTTTCCTTTGTAAAAGCCATAATTTGATTTAAAATATTTCTTAAGTCCCTCATCGCATCGGCCCGTTGCAAAATTTTTATGTCATACTTCCCTCCCTTTTATTTTTCCGATGCGATTGAGTTTTCCTGACACTTCCGATCGCTCCATCGCAATTGCATATCGAAATTTCCTCCGCTATGTGTTAAAACCGCTCCCCTTTCTGATGTCGATTGCAATTCTTCCCTGATCCCACCATAAAGCCCATTGCATCGCAAGTTTTAATCCCCCCATTATGTAACATACCTCCCCCTTCTGATTGCGATTTTGATGTGCGATCGCGATTTGGGCCCACCGTCCTTTCCTTTGCTCCTTTTCACCCAAAAGGGACTTTTCTTCATTGAAACGACAAATATGGTTTTCATCGGTTTCAAAAAGAATTATTCTTCGACAGTTGGTTTTTCTTCAAAGAGTAAAGACAGAGACAATGGTCAAAGGCCGTGAACTAATTGTGAACCAGAGACATCTACATCAGCGATGAAAAAGGGATCTGTTCTTCAGATTTCCTATTTTCATTCATTGGGTGTAACAAACAATCCTCAAGATGGTCAAAATGTTTGGTTACTCTTTCTTTTCAAGGGCAGATTGTTGGTCTTTTCCTGTGTTCAGGTTTTAGTTTCTGGGTTGTTGAAACAACCCCTACTTCTGTGGATCTACTCCCCTCAAATTCTGTCTATTTAATGTAATTTTTGAGTCATTTGTAAAGGGGGGTGAATAAAGTGAGGAATAAGTTGGAAATCATTTGAGGACGCTCTGCGCTTCATTTGTAACAGTTTGGAAGGGAATTAATAAAGAAATGTAGCACTGATTTGTGGGATCCCTGTGGTATGGATTTTAGCACTATCTTTCCTTTGTGTTCATTTGTTAATTGTTATGTTTGCCATTCATTCATTTATATCTCTGTTGAATGCTTTCAAGATAGATAGGTAGAATCCATTGTATAATGCTCTGCCTTGGGAAATCATTCAATACTCTACGTTTTCTTCTGTTTGAAAATGATCCATCTCCTATGCCCTTTTCACCTTCTCACCAGTCTTACACATTCCATCATTATTTAAACCAAATTGTTAAAATCCCTCCCTATCTTGCCCCACAGAATATCCTGTATCTCTGATTTAATTCCCCAGATTCAAACTTCCCAACCCCATCTGATCCTACAACCCTGAAATTTATAAAAACATTCCGAGTTTATTATACCTAGCCTAAAATCAGTTTGCAGTTATACTTCATTGAATATTTTTCATGGAGAGAGCCCTCTCCTGACCTTGTAGGGCTAGCTACAAGGCTGAGCGTGGTTTGAGGTTACCCTGATTTGCCTTATTTCAGCCTAAGGTTCAAATTAGGTGCTAACAGGGTGGGTCAAAGCCCCTTATTACGTAATGGGGGGGGGGGGGGGGGGGGGGTTTATTTTGTGAACGTTGGAATCTGCTCGTGATTTTTGGACCATGGTATTGTAAATGCCAAACCTATATAAGGAGTCTAGATAGAAGTCATAAAAAGGAAGAAGCTTAAACGATAGATCTAATGAGATGCATTTAGATGTAAGATTTTTTTGAGTCATAGCCTATGTTTTGGGTTAGAGGAAAGGATCTTGTAGCTGTGTGCGCGAATACCTTAGGAAGTCTGCAACTATGTGCATGAACCCCTGCAGCTATGTGTGCAGGACCCTATAGCTATATGCGCAAGGTGGAACTGAATGTATGAGAAGGATCTGGCTATTAATGAAAGAACCATTAGATAGATCTGAGTCCTATTAATGTGTTTGATTTTACTTACTGTTTATGAATGTATGTGCTTGTTGGCTTTATGGGGCCTAGACCCAGGTTCAAAGTGACTGCGCAGTCCAACAAAACCCACTATTACCAGTCCTTTCAGCAACTTTCTGCTTGCATAGACTGAAATCTCACCTGAGGAAATATAGGGGGATGCTAGAACTAGGTTCCAGAGGGACACCATACTGTGGCTTTAGGGCTTTTCCTTCTTATTAGAGCTCCGCGGGTCATATCTACCAATATTTCCAGCAATGTTCAACACAACTGTTGAACTTACTCAAAGACTGCACAATATTACTTAATTAAGCATTAAACACAATAAATAACCATAAAACACATTCTGCTATTCAGATACAGAATAAAACCCTAACTTAGTACATTCATTCATAAATATTAAGAAAAATACAAACACATAAATATAACTCAGAACTTCTCAATGATTCATTCATTAACATCCAGATCGGTCTCATACAATATCTTTCCATATTGCACACACAATTGCAAGGGCCTGCACACACAGCTGTAGTATTTCCTAAGGTCTCCATGCACACAATTGCAATGTTTCGTACGGTCTCTACGCACATAGCTGCAGGAGTAATTTTCCTGTAACCCAAACCACAGATTCTAACTCACTCTTACATCCAAATGCATTTCATATCATCAATCATAACCTATCGTGCATATCCTAGCTAGACTCCTTATATAGATTTTTCTTTTACAATACCATGGTCCAAAACCATGGGTGGAGTCCAACGTTCACCAAAAATCCCATCTCGTTACATAATTAAGGGGCTTTGACCCACCCCAAATCCCCTAAGACCAAAAAGATACTTCACATTGCACGCTCCCCTCCTCAATCTACGAAGTCTTTACTTCGTGGGGGATCCTGGCTCTAATAGGCACCCAACACAAAATTGTGACTCGACCCGAGTCACAACAGTGGTGTGCCCTTGATCTTCGCTCTAATGCTGCTGAAGGAACCCTTTAATGGAGGAACTGTATCAGCACACTTCTTTGCAAAATCCCAAACTTCTTTGAGAAATGGTTCTATGATGGATTTGACCGCCTTCTGCTCCAACCCCCTCTGAGTTGTGCGCAACTCTTTAAGCTTCTTCTCCACAGTTTGGGAAAATTGACTGGCTTTAGCTTCCCAAGACATCATCCTAGTGATGAATAGTTGCTATTTTCAGTGCACCTCCTCAATATGTTCCTATAAGACTCGACCCTCTTGGAGATGGGTAATTCTCTAAATAGGTTCCAAGGTCTTTGTAGTGGCCTTGATTTGATCTAGCTGATCCTACTTCTTGCACACCTCATTCTCAATATTCTGTATTTGTGGGTCCTCCGACAAGTGAGGACTAGAAATCCAGAGATTCGCCAAATATGCTCACACACTCTTGTATGCAAGACTCAATCTATGTTGTGGTGGCCTTCAGATCCGCTGTGCACTGCTCCCATACCTTTGGTGGAGTGGTAGGATGTAACTTCATCTGTATTTATATGATATTCATCTCCATCTCGATGCGTACCTCATCAAATTTGGCCTTGGAATCTTTGAAAGATGTGGCCAGCTTGGCCACTTTCTCCTCAGGTGTAGCTACATCCTGAATCTCATGCTCTAGTAGCTTGCATCATGCTTTCAAGATCACTTCTTCTAACTTCTACCGCTGTGATGCCTCAGCCTTGTGCTCCTGGAAAAATATCTGTGTTTATCTACAACCATGCTATGTCATTCCTGCTGGGCATCCTGAATAACCAAAACGGTGCGTTGTTCTCTTATCTTCAGTTTGTCGGTGATGCCTTCTTGGAACTCGTGCAAAGCTTGTAGTGGCATCACAACAAGATTTAGTGTCATGTTTTGCGAGAGAACCAACGAATTTATTTGCTCTTCCTTATCAAAACACAATGTTCATGAAGGGATAGGAACTACACAAGTATCTGTAGTCAATGCCAACTCCTACACCTCTGTACTCGTACTCGTCTGTACACTGCTTGGCGGAATCGCGCTCGCTTGTAACATGCTCGCTTGCACCTGCAAATCTTGTAGCCCCTTATGCACATGTTTCAACACCTTCTTGTATTGCTATTATATGTTACCCCAAAATTCCTCGTTGACCTAGTGCACAACATCCCCAATCTTATCAATGTTTTGCTCAGAGAGGACCATGTCTTGTGGACTAGCAGATCTGTCGAAGTTAACCTTATTTCGTGCACCACCCTTCTGTGGTTTCCTTCTCTTTGTGGTAAATAGAGAAGAGGGGCCGGATGGATCTATTCCTAGATCACCACCAATAGCATCATCCCCACCATTCTCCTGAAGCTCTACTTTAATATATTTTTTCCCTGTTGGCGTAGTGGGCTTTGCCCCACTTGTTCCTGTTGTCTCTGTATTGCCATGGAGAAGAGTTAACCAATCACTCGACCATCAACTAATGATGGCCTCTACATCTTCCTCTTCAACCATGTATGAGAGCTCGTACCATACCCCCATAAGGTCCTTCGTCACCTGTATATGGGTATGGTGGAAGTCCGCTTTGAACTCCACAATTTTTCGATACTATTCCACAATGCTTGGTGATAGTCGAGGCTTTGGCTGATCACTGTTCTTAAGCTCATCTCTACTTCAAACTAGAAAAAATTGTTAGACATAACCCTTGATGGTTCTTTCGAATTCCATAATGAAGCATATCGGGCTGCTTTGCAGAGATCAGGGTCTGCAACATTGAACTGTGACTCATCAAGTTCCTTCCATTCCATCAAGGAAATCAGAAGAAGGAGCCATGAATAGTGGAACTTATTGCCTTCCTCCTGTGTAGACCTACAATATTCGAGGAGCTCTTGACATAAATAGCCAACCCAATTCTATACCATGCCCTTGGCGCACTCCGTAGCTAAAGAAATTATAGAGGCGAAAGCCTCCTCTCTGTGGATCTTCCTCATGATTTTTCCTGCCAATATGTGCGCAGCAAAGTGCATAGTTCTATTAGAGATAGAACTAATGAAGTACCCCTAAGGTCCATTCGTAAGGTTGTATTCATTCTTCAGTTGGTATGCAAGCTGCTTATCCTGGTTTTTTCCCACAAAAGCCTTAGCGGGGTCCAATCCTTGACAGGGAAGGGTTGTGATTTTTCTGATCAATATTTCCATAATGGGGATCTTCTTACCCAACGATAAACAACTGTCGTGCACCAAGGCCAACAATTGGCTCACACAAATAGTATTAATGGTACTTCACTTGAAGTATGGTATGTACAACAAGTTGAGTATCCTTGCCTGTTGGATACCCTTTACCCATTTCATTGGCTCTGATTGCATGAGTCCGCTGGGAAAGGATTGCTGGCGTAGATACCGGCTAGGTTCGAACTGCGGTACTTGCTTATATAATTGAAATCCCAGTCCTCCATTCACAACTGGGGCACCTTAGCTAGTAGAACGCCTTCAACTACCACTTCGTCAGGAATCAACGGAGTAAACACCTTATGCTTCACTACGTCGGGCTCTTTCACCTACTTCTTAGCCTCTAGCTTCCAAGGCAGAATACAGGGAGGCAGTCTAGAGAGAGACTCAACCTCTTCAGTGTCAATTTCTTCGGGGACTTCCTCCACCTCCTCATCCTCTTCAGAGTCAAATTATATGGATATTTACTTTCGCCACTCTTGGGCTGGCTTAACTTGCTGTTCCTTTGAGGGTTTCTTCCGGGGCGAGGACTGTACTGCTAGTTTCTTAGGTTTTTCAGACAGAGCCGTGCCTGCAACAGTTTGTGCCCCGGGTGACCTCGATCTTGAGGCCGTCACGAGTGGTGTAGCCATCATTATGTACCCTAAGCCTCTCTAAATAAATTCTCATTTGATTTATTCTAAGCTCTTCTTGTACATGTAGCAGCTAGCTCAACTCTCTTGCAGACAAGAATTCTCTTTTCTAACACTTAGCGCGCAAAGTGTTCAAATGGGGGGCGGGCTCCTTTCTTTATAGCAATTTTTGAATTCAAATCACATCATTGTCGCTAGATACTCTCCATAAATGCTGATTTGGAAACATATCCACTAAGATATGCCCATTAATTGCATTAATCTCGCTCCTCTTAATGGCCACGTTGTTGTCCAATCAAATCTAACTGTTCCAATAGTCATATTTTGGATGAACTCTGTGAGATTTAGCCCTTAAATGAAGTCATGTTTCCCTTGATGCAGTAACCTCTGACTACACTTGGATAACATCTGATGCATAGTACCTCTAATGCACGGGAGCCATCCCCCAACACAAGTGATTTATGTCTGGTCCTCATGAGATCTGAGGATCCCCTCCCCCAAAACAGTCTTTGGAACCATGTCCCTCCCAACAAAGTGTTGCCTATCTTTGCGAGTCTTTTCCCACTACGTTGCCTGATCCCATTGTATTAGGGTCCTTGGTTCCTTAGTAATATGGAAGACTCATGTTGTTACTTCTTGAAAAGCCTCAGTAATGCGTTCCCTTCCATCCACGAAGCTATATGTCAGCAAGAACCCTTCTACCATCTCATCCCAATACGTCTTTCCATGGTGCAGTTCTATTTCAAGATACCATTGTTGAGGTATCATCTCCAAAGAATGAAAGAACATATGCACCCATTTTTGCTAAGGTTCAACTCCCTAAGCTATGGTCCAATGAGCTAAATTCTAGTGTGGATCCTTCTGACCATCATACTTCTTCGAAATTCTTGTGTAAACTTGACCAAACCTCAACCTTATTAGTTTGCAAAATTCTGGCCAACCTCCTAGACCTTCTCTGTGCATACCCCACCATCGAACTAGAGTGGACCTTAATGTGAAGTCCATAACCTCATACCTTTGTTCCTCCAACACTTTCCACTCAAATTCATCCAAGAACAAGACAACATTCCCCATTCCATCATAAAAGGGAAAGTCACACACTTCTGACTTGACATAGTGCGAAGATTTTGTAACCCTATTACAACACTTCTTGGTCACTTCATGCAATATATTCTGCCATTGCTCCAACTCCTCATCAGAATCAGACACACATGAACTATCACACTCCCAACATATTCTTCCATCTATGGTGGGATTAATCCATTTTTCATCCTGCACAATAAGCTGATAAATCTGATCAATCACAACATCATCATACCCATGCTGGACAGACTCTGTGTAGCATGCACCCTCAGAAGGATCTAATGGAACAACAACTCGTGTACCATCCTTCTGAGACACCATTTTCCTATTCTTCCAGTTTATTATAGTATCCATATCATACGCCAAATGAAATCCTAACAACGTGGAGTAAGGATTACTATCGTCAACAATCTCAATGACCTCAAAGTCGACCAACACACTTGAACCATCCATATCTATGACGAATCCCTGAAAGCACCCCATACGAATGATCATCTACTGATTTTCCATCCTTAGCTGAATAGGAAACCATAGTAACTTCGGCTTTCCCACCCGCTCCCATGTCTGTTTTGGCAGAACATTGGAATCTGATCCTAGATCCAGAATGAATTGATGCATCTTATATTCTCTGATATTAACAGTTAATCGCATCTCCCAACCAATTCTCTTCTTATTTTTGTACAATTTATTGACTGCGCTCTGCTCTAGCTGTAGTTTTTCCTTGCTAGTGTAGTTATCAATCAGCTCCTGTAATCCTTCTACAACCCTCTGGTACCTTAGCAACTTCATGCATGTCTATAAGAAAGATTTTAGGGTTGATGGATCGAATTCCTTCACTTTGACATTCTCTTCAGGCTTATTTTCTACCAGGAACAACCGTCTCTGCGCAGTTGATGTCGTAGCCTTAGGAGTCATAAACAATTTCTTCACTACCATGAATGTATACTTTTCACGCTGTTCATCAAACCCATCAATCTTATCTTCAAACTTCCTTACCCATGTCTTCGGCACAAACCTCTTCCTATTTGTGCGGTTTCCTCTAGTATTTATACCACTATGTGTGACTATGTTAACACTTGGATCTCTTTGGTGCAGTTCAAACTTCATCATCTGTATGTTCTGCGCTGGCTGCTGGTTGCACTTGTCCTGTATTTTACCTAACAAAATGAGACAATCTTCCATTTCATGACCAAATTCCTGACAGTACTTATAGGACACAACAGTAGCACTCTTGAAATATCAAGCAATGTGTCATGGCTGTCCACAGTTGTAATAAATGATCTTTCTTCTCCCTCGACCAACGCTTCCTCCTCGGTCATGCCCTTGGCCTTGAAAACCTCCTTGCACAGTTGGTGAACCATAGCTTCACGACCTTCTACTTGCATTCGATATGCGCCCGAACTATTCCGCAACATTAGATTTTAGCTCCTACAATCTTGTTCATCGTGCACAACCGAACTGCAAAGGTTGCAGAATAGTTGCTTTGAAAATCTGAGCAAATTTTGTAATAAGAGACAGAAATCAGTGGAATGTTGGCCTGGAACTTCGTAGATACTACACCATACATTAGGCCATGCTCTTGGCCCTCCGCTCGATCTAGGTTTTAACGGATTCAACATTCCAGTGCCCACATAGTCTCTAAAAACATGACACTACTCCTTGTAGTGACACTCAGCCTTGCACTTGATACACCAGATTTCTGGGGAAAATCCTTGCCCTTCTTTAGATCCTAAAGCTCCATGTGAAAAATTGCCAACTGAGTTTGAATTTGTTGCACCCCTATGCTTGCATCAACTATTGGCGAAGCCTCCAGCTTCATCATGATCTCCACTTCTTCAGCCTGAGTTGTGATCTTCTATTGTGACAATGGAAATAAAAGATGCGGCAACAACACATCAAAACCACTCTTTATGTTGTTTGTCTAGGATCTTAAAGCTAATTTGACTCAACAATGTCTTAAATATTTGATCCACCTCCCACATAGTCTCAGTAGTTAGATGCTTAATCTCTTTGATCTCAGTGATACATTGGGATTGAGACTTCGGTTTCTTGAATTCAATGTTCAACACGGTCTTTGTTTCAGCGAATGAAGAATTCACATTCGTTGTAACAAACTCCATGTACCAGGACAATGCTTGATCTTGCAGTGCAATAACCAACTATGATTTCTTCATATATTCGTCTATAAAATTCTGCGAACTCCATATCGCTTCTACTACAAACCAAAGTTGTTCAGGGTCATTTTTTCCCTTGAACACAAGCGGGGGTTGGGCCATGGTGAATTAGGGAGGTGGAGGTGGAGGGAAAAAACATAATGGAGTGGTGATGGGGGTGGAAGGTTGGTGAATTTCCTTAGCACTTTGCTGGCTTTCAGATCTCAATGACAGACTTCGTGGAGTAGCGGGGTTTCAATCTCCTTTCTCATATTCAAACAATGGTCTATATTCAGTTTCAATGTATTTACCCCAACCTATTCTGAATCGCTTACCACTTTTCATAGCACAAGGTTCTTTTTCTTCACCCATGAATTTGAGTGCAATTGTAGTATACCCTTTTCACACAATAGCATTTTAAGCTAGAACTTCACTGAATTTAGGTACTTACCTCATAAGACTTTGGAAAAGTTGCACTCTACTTCACTATAGGACATAAATGGCTCAATCGTGAACTCAGTAATGAATCCTCCACGAATACTATCAATTCAGTAATCAACAGATCTCATGATCTTGTTATCAATGTTTTTTCAGCTTCTCAATCAGATCTGGGGTCCACATAGTAGGTCTATTATTACAATAACATGTTTACGTATCTAGCCTTGAAATCCACTCGTGCAAATTTCTAGAGAATGATGCAAAGAAAAGCTCGTATTGATTTCTATAGATATTTTTTTGTAACCAATTTTTAGTAGAGATACACGGTTTTTCTCTCTCTTGCACAACAAACTCACGTTCTTTTAGATCTATCCAATCTTTGACCTCTTTCTTAGGTGGATGCCACATCCAACTATCCCTTAGTCAGATCTCGGTCCTAACAACAAAACCATTTTTTGCTTTATGGGGCCTAGACCCAGGTCAAAAGTGGCTGTGCAATCCAACAAAACCCAATATTACTGGCCCTTTCGGTAATGATATGCTTGTAAAGAAAAAAGTCTCACTCGAGGAAATATAGGGGGATGCTAGAACCAAGTTTCTTCATCCAGAGGGACACAAGACTGTGGCTTTAGGGATTTTCCTTCTTATTAGAGCTCCACAGGTTAGATCTACCAATATTACTAATGTTATTCAACACAACTATTGAAATTACTCAAAGACTGTGTGATCTTACTTAATTAAGAATTAAACACAATAAATAACCATAAAAAGGTCTGCATTATTCAGATACAAAATAAAACCCTAACTTGACACAGTCATTCATAAATAGTAAGAAAAATACAAACACATCAATATAACTCAAAATTCTCGATGATTCATTCATTAACATCCAGATCGGTCTCATACAATCTCTTTCCACCCTACACACACAAATGCAAGGGCCTGCTCACATATCTGCAGTCTTTCCTAACGTCTCCATGCATGCAGATGCAATATCATTTTTCCTTTAACCCAAACCACAAAGTCTAACTCAGTATTACATTTAAATGCATTTCACATCATTAATCATAACCATGGTCCAAAACCATGGGTGGAGTCCAACGTTCACCAAAAATACCATCTTGTTACATAATCAAGGGGCATTGACCCACCCTAAAGCCCCTAAGACCAAAACTATACTTTGAGTTGTGTGCTCTTCTCCTCAATCTGCAGAGTTTTTAGTTTGAGGGGGAATCCTGGTTCCAACAATGATGAATAAGGGTTTTGATCTATAATTAAATAACATGGTCTTGTTTATGGTTGTTTAATTTATTTAATGCATGAATAAGTAAGATCACACAGTCTGTTAGTAAGTTCAACAGATGTGTTGAAGAATGCCTATATTATTGATAGATCTAACTTGAGAAGCTCTATAAAGAAGGAAAATCCATAAATCCACAATCTTCTATCCCTCTTGATGCAAAAACTTGGTTCTAAAATCCCCCTATATTGCCTCGGGTGATACCTCGATCTGCGCAAGCAGGCCATTTATGAAAGGGCAGGTAATAGTGGGTTTTGTTAAACTTCGCAGTTACTTTGAACCCGGGTCTAGGCTCCATCAAGCCAACAAATGGTTTTGTTTCTCGGACCAGGATTTGACTAAGGGATAAATGGATGCAGAATCCATCTAAGCAAGAGATTGAAGATGGGGTAAGTTTGAAAGAACGCGAGTTTGTTATGTCAGAAAACAGAAACCCACACATCTGTACTGAACATTGGTTACCAAATTATATTTATACATATCAGTATGAGATATTTTTCGCGTCATTTTCTAGTGAGTTGTACGAGTGGATATCAAGAATAGCTACGTAGACATGTTTGTTCAATAATAAGCTAGCTGCGTGGACCCCAGATCTGAGTGAGAAGTTGAAAAATAATGATAACGAGATCATGAGGGATGTTGATTATTGGATAGAAAATATCCGTGGAGGGTTTATCATTGAGTTCGCGGTCGAGACTTGTGTGTCTTATAGCGAAAAAAAGCATAAGTTCTTCAAAGGCCCTAGAGGTAAGTACTTGAATTCATTGAAGTTCTGGATTAGAATGCTATTGTGTGAAAAGGGCATACTGCAGATGCACTCAAATTGATGTTAGAATAAAGAGAGCCTGGTGTTACGTGGAACGGTAAAAGGTTTAGAACAAGTTGGGGAACATATATTGAAAATGAATATATTCCGTTGTTTGGGTATGTAGAAAGGAAAATCTGTTGATGAGTGGTTGTCATTGATGTCAACCCAAGCATCACCAGGGGCTAACCTGATCTTGCATGGAAATTTTGACCTAAAAAAATACTATACTCTGGGTGAAGAATATTTTTGATTGTTTCTACTTGTCAAGATGTTTCTGTTGATATATGGCACACCATGTAATTTTTCACGGTTTGAGAGATATTCATGTTTGAAGTTTGTAACCCCAGTTAGTGGGCTAAAACCCCATGGGGTTGTGGCATGGGCCATTGAAAAGTAAATAATTAATAATTTTTAAGCTCCTAAAATCTCTCCCACATTCACTTGTTGAAGACCCTCTCAACTTAAGAATTTATGTAAATTGTGATCCTCATATCCTCCTTATGTAGGGATTTCGTTACTTGAAACGGGTCATCATGGAATTGGCGCTCTAACTTTTCTTCTATGAAGTTTCAGAAGCTGAAAGTTGTATGAGGTGAAGCAGAAATCCTGAGGAAGCTCCTGTAAAAATTTCAGATCAAGGTGCACAATATTTTCGGATATATGATTTGTGGAAGTCAGTGTTTTCATAAGCTCCTGAAATTCATCTCAAAGAAGTGACCTTGGGAAAATCGTCATAACTCTCTCTCTGAGTATCAGATTGGAATTCTATAAAAAGTGGCAAATAATGTACAGACTGTAGTGTTTTTTTTTATCAATTTTAGAGCTGAATGAAGCAACAGTGACATGTGGCATGCCGTACAAGTTCTCTCTACTGAAGTAACCCATAATTAGGTCATTGTGAGAGATTGGGCATAACTCTCCCTTGAAGAATCCAAATTTGATCAGAACTATGGCATCGGAAAGAAGACTCGGAGGACTATTGGGGATCTGAAATAACAGAGATACATCAGATTCAATATCGAGATCCTAGAAGGCAAGAAAAAGCTAGATCATGTGTTGTCAAGGGCTGCAAAGGACCATAATTTGTAGGGCAACAAATCAAAGCAAGGTGCAGCAGAGGGTAGCATGACAAGAGAAATAATCAAGGTGCAGAACAACAATAATAAGTTCACCACATGAATTCTTCAAGTGGGAAGCAATGCATATAGTCTTTATAAAGGTATCATTGTACTAAGTCATTGTAAATGCATCATTGTAAAAAATTTACAAGTATCTATCTGCCAAGAGTTGAAGAGGCAGTGTTGGGAGGTCTAGGATCATCATTAGGTGGTTGTGTCATAGTTGGGGTTATGGTCTAGTGTGTCTTCTTCTTCTAAATCATTCTATACCATTGTAAAGTAGACCATTTCCCTGGTATAAGAGTTCATTCTTCTATAGGGTGGTAGGGTGGTGTTAGGCCGGTGCATGAAGTCACCAATAGGTTCAAGGTTGTGAAAAATTCAGGGTGGTAGGGTGGTGCTAGGGTGAGTTGTAGCTCATTGGGTGTTGGGGCATCTATTCAGTTGAATAATGAAGAATCTTGGGTGTTGGAGCGTCCATCCAGTGGGAGATGGAGAAGAATGATTTTCTAGATTATAGGAAGTTGGAGCTTTATTTTCAATTTGAGTTGAATATTAAAGAATTATTAGAAACAAATTCAGGTGGTTTTTGTCCCGGAGAGGGTTTCCACCTTAAAACTATTTGCATTTGTGTTCCTTTTGTTTGCTATCATTGTACAAACAATGATAATAATTGAAGATTAACTAATGCTTTGAAAGATTAATAATACTACTAATTGAAAGGAATAATGATTCACACCCCCCCCACCCCACACCCCCCCTCTCAGTATTTCCAAAAATTGGTAGTGGAGCTTGGTTCCTTCAATAACAGTTTAACAGCTGGAAGAAGGTCATGGAGAATACCAAGAATGGTGTACCTCTGTTCAATGAAAATAATTATGCACTCTAGAAAGGAAGAATGGATGTATATCTCTTGGCGCAAGGTTACAAAGTAAGGTTACATCAACCGCGGATGAACAAGTTAAGAAAAATTCAGTAAATGATGCAAAAGCGAAGAATATTATTTTCTATGGACTTATTGAATCTACTTATCATAAGGTGTTGAGTTGTAAAACCGCCAAAAATGTATGGGACAAGCTTGAGAATATATATGCAGGTGACTCAAATGTCAAAGAAGCAAAGCTTCAAATCTACAGAGAAAAATTTGAGCAACTCAGAATGAAAGAAGATAACAACATTGTTGCATACTTCCAACACGTTGATGAAATAACCAACACTCAGGAAGGATTGGGAGAGCCTATTCACGAGAAGAATATTATAAGAACTATTCTTAGAAAATTACCATGGAGCTTCAATCCAAAGGTATCGGTCTTAGAATATAGTGAAAATATGGAAAAACTCAGCAAAAAAGAATTACATGGAGTTCTCATAGCATATGAAATGAGACTTGATGAAGAAGAGGGTATTTCACATCTAGAAACTACGTTCGCTGCATCTAAGAAAACCAACAAGGAGAAACAACCTTCAAAGGCACATACTTGCACCTGCAAGTGTGAAGAAAAGGAAGATGATGAAGAAGGTCTTTCAGATGGAGAATATGCTTACTTTACGAGAAAACTAAAAATTGGTAAGGGAAAATTCAAGGGTAAACTTCCATTTATATGTTTTGGCTATGGTGAGGTTGGGAATTTTGTAGCAAAATGTCCAAACACAAGTGATGGAAACTGAAAAGAAAAGAAAGGCTTTAATAAATTCAACAAGAAAAGTAAAAAAAAAAGGATTCAAAAGGAAATTTCTCTCTAAAGAAGATAGCTCATCATCTGATGAAGACAATGACACTGAAGAAGAAGCCAATGAGAGAGTATTGTTTATGGCCAAGCACATTAAACAAGAGGTATCAAACAACGAAGAAGAAAGGATGACCATAGAAGAATTTTCTAAGGAGGCAATCAAGGCTGAGAAGATTCATTCCAATACTCTTGAAGACCAAGTTTAAGGTCTAAAAATTGAAGATGAAGAACCCAAATGTATTGAAGAGTTTCTTCAAAAGAAGTTGGAAGAAAGCAACCAAGAAAGGGAAGCATTAGAAGCCAAAGTAGTCTTGCTGCATAAGGAAGTGAAGAAGGGAAAAACTATCCAAAACTATGCCAACAACTCAAGGGAATTGGAAGAACTCAACAACAATCAACGATATTACAATGACAGAACTGGCCTCGGTTAAAAAGAAGAAGAAGCATGACCTTCTACAAAAAAATACAATGAACCTACGAGATCTGACATGCATGTAGATTTCATTGGACAAGATTCGCAAGAACAACATTGGAAGAAAATTCCTCGACGAATATTTCCATCTAGGTACCAACATATCTTTTATGGCTATTGTTATTCATGTGGAAAATTTTGTCATAAAGCTATAGAATGTCGCATGTACCCTAGGAACCAATACAATTCCAGGAGATCTGTCAAATATGAACCTCCCAGGGCTCAACGAAACATCAATAGATTTGAACATTTAATAAATAATATTGAATGTTACAAATATCAAAACTTTGGACACATAACCAGAGACTGCAGACTTGAAAATCCTCCAGAAGAATCTTTGAAGCCACAGAATGAACGAACATGGAAGAATAAGAACACTGATAATCGTGCTCTCGCTCTCAAGGCTAAAAAAAACAAAGATGTGTGGTATGTTGATAGCAGTTTCTCAACGCATATGACTGGAGATAGAAAGAAATTTGTATCTCTGAAATAGAAGAAGGATGGAACCGTGTCCTTTGGAAATGATGGATCTTTAAATGTTATAAGATCAGGTACCGTCACTCTCGGAAGCAAATATTCTCTAGCCAAGAATGTTCTATTGGTTGAAAACATGAATCAAAATCTGCATAGTGTTGGAGAAATGTGTGATCAAGGACACACAATACTATTCAACTCCACAAAATGTGAAATTAGGAAAGGCAGGTATGGTGAAATTGCGTCTACAGCAAGTCGAGCTCCAAAAAACATATATGTTCTTGATGAAGCAACTAAAGAACATCTAGTAGCTAAAAAGGATGATATAATATTTGGTAGCAATGATGATCGACTAAGTAAGAACTTTGCTACAAAGATGCAAAGTGAGTTCGAGATGTCTTTACTTGGTGAGCTGACATAGTTCATAGGGCTTCAAATATCTCAACAAGAGAAAGTAATACTTATATGTCAAGCCAAGCACATGAAGGAAATTCTCAAGAAATTCAAAATGGAATATTGCAAACCCATCCTTAATTTGATGGTAACAGGTTGCAAATTGAGCATAGACGACTCATCTAAGGATGTGGATCAAAGGTTGTACAGATCTATGATTGGTAGTCTTCTATATGTAACAGCCTCCTGGCCAGATGTTATGCAAGCAGTTGGACAAGTAGCAAGATTCCAAGCAGCACCAAAAGAATCACATATTATTGCTGTCAAAAGAATTCTTCGACATCTAAAGGGAACAAAAGAATATGGCTTGTGGTATCCCAAGGGTAACAATCTCATTATTCAAGCCTTTACAGATGCAGATTAGGTAGGAAGCATTGATGATCGTAAGAGTACTCATGAAGCATTTGAATATCTTCGCAAGTTCTCATTAGATTTTCCTTATTCATAATATAAAGGGGGAGTGGAAGTGTGTCAGGTCCACAGGATGGTTGTGTGCTAGGAGGATTTACATTTTGCCATTGATGTCAAAGGGGGAGAGAATGTTGTAGGAAGAGGTGCCATGATCATAGGGGGAGTACTTGTGTTGCCATCAATGCCAAAGGGGGAGATTGTTGATGAGTGGTTGTCATTTATGTCAACCCAAGCAACACCAGGGGCTACCCCGATCTAGCATGGTAATTTTGACCTACAAAATTACTATACTCTAGGTCAAGAATATTTTTGATTGTTTCTACTTGTCAAGATGTTTCTGTTGATATATGGCACGCCATGGAATTCTTCATGGTTTGAGAGATATTCATGTTTGAAGTTTGTAACCCCAATTAGTGGGCTAAAACCCAATGGGGTTGTGGAATGGGTCATTGAAAAGTAAATAATTAATAATTTTTAAGCTCCTAAATTCCCTCCCATATTCACTTGTTGAAGACCCTCTCAACCTAATAATTTATATAAATTGTGATCCTCATATCATCCTTGTGTAGGGATTTCGCTACTTGAAACAGGTCATCATGGAATTTGCACTCTAACTTTTTTTATACAAAGTTTCAGAAGCTGAAATTTTGATGAGGCGAATCCGAAATCCCGAGGAAGCTCCTGTAAAAATTCCAGATCAAGGTGTGCAATTTTTCAGAGATATGGTCTGTGGAAGTCAGTGTTTTTGCAGGCTCCTGAACTTCATCTCAAAGAAGCGACCTTGGGAAAATCGTCATAACTCTCTATCTGGGTATCAGATTGGAATTCTATAAAACATAACAGATAGCGCATGAACTGTAGCTTTTTATATATAAATTTTAGAGTTGAATGAAGAAACAATGACACGTGGCACGCCGTACAAGTTCAATCTACTGAAGTAGTCCATAATTAGGTCATTGTGAGAGATTGGGCATAAATCTCCCTTGAAGAATCCAAATTGGATCAGACTTGTGGAATTGGAAAGAAGACTCATAGGAATACTACAGAATTGAAACTCACATATTGGGGATCTGAAATAATAGAGATACACCAGATTCAATCTCGATATCCTAGAAGATAAGAAAAAGCTAGATCATGTGTTGTCAAGGGCTGCAAATGACTAGACTTTCTAGGGTAGAAAATAAATGCAAGGTGCAGTAGAGGGTAGCATGACAAGAGTAGAAATCAAGGTGCATAACAACAACAATAAGTTCACCACATGAAGTCTTCAAGTGGGCAGCACTGCATACAATCTTTATAAAGGTATAATTGTACTAAGTCATTATAATTGCATCATTGTAAAAATTGTACAAGTGTCTATTTTCCAAGAGTTGAAGAGGAAGTGTCGGGAGGTCTAGGATCATCATTAGGTGGTTGTGTCATAGTTGGGGTTATGTTCTAGTGTGTCTTATTTTTCTACTTCATTCTATACCATTGTAAAGTGGACCATTTTCCCTGGTACGGGAGTCCATTCTTGTTTTATTATTCTATATGGTGGTACGGTTGTGCTAAGGTGAGTTGTAGCTCATTGGGTGTTGGGGCATCTGTTCAGTTGACTACTGAAGAATATCGGGCATTGGAGCGTCCATCCAGTGGGAGCTAGAGAAGAATGATTTTCTAGATTCTAGGAAGTTGGAGATTTATTTTCAATTGGAGTTGAGTATTAAAGAATTATTAGAAAATCATTCAGGTGGTTTTTGTCTCGGAGAGGGTTTCCACCTTAAAAACTGTGTGCATTTGTGTTCATTTTGTTTACTACTATCATTGTAAAAAAACTTATAATAATTGAAGATTAACTAATGCTTTGAAAGATTAATAATAATACTAATTGAAATGAATATTGATTCACCCCCCCTCTTAGTATTTCCAACGAAATCAACCCTGCTACCCCGAGAAGTATAAGATCTAAATTTCAGTAATGCACTGTAGAGATTCCCCAGCCTTCCACCCCCATCATTAATCCATCCCATTTTGTTCCTCTACCTCCACCTCCCCCATTCAACATGGTCCAACCCCAGAAGAGGCATGTGTTCAAGGGATCGGATGATCCGAAACTATTTTGGTTTGTTGTAGAAGCGATATGGAGTTCACATAATATTACAGATGAAAATATGATGAAAGTGAAGTTGGTTCCCACACTGCAAGATCGAGCATTGTCTTGGTACATGGAATATATTACGACGAATGAAAATACTTCTTTGGCTGAGACAAAATCAACAAAATAGGATGGAAAATAAACAAAATATCATTCCTATGGGGCGATTACAGGGGATTAGCGTAGATATTGATGGAGCTGGTGTGTTGGTCGATTTAAAAGTTATTGATATTGTTGATGATAGTAATTTGTATCCTGTGCTGTTGGGATGACTGGGCTTATGACATGGATGCTATAATCATCTTGAATAAGAGGCAGATGATGTTTGAAAAGAATGGTACTGAAGTTATTGTGCCATTAGATCCTTTTGAAGGTGCGCACTATACAGAGCCTATCCATCATGAGTATGGGGATGATCAGAATGATCAGATATATAGGCTTACTGCGTAGGATGAATATTGGATCAATCCTACTACATATGTCATAATATGTTGGGAGCATGACATTTTGTGTGTTTCTGAGTCTAATGAGGAGTTGGAGCACTGGTAGAATCGTTTTCATGAAGTAACCACTAAGCGCTGTAATAGAGTCACCAAATCTCTGTGCTGTGTCCAACCAGAAGTACGCCACTTGCCTTTCTATGATGGAGCAAGGAATGTCATCTTGTTTCTGGAAGAATTTGAGAAAAAGGTGCCTAAGGAACAGAGATACAAAGTTTTGGACTTCACACTAAGGTCTACTCTAGCCCAATGGTGGGGCACACACGGAGAAATTTTAGGAGGATGGAAGGGGTTTTGCAAGTTGATAAGGCTGAGATTTGGTCATCTTGATACAAATATTATGAAGAAGTATGATGGTCAGAAGGATCCTCACGAGCACTTGGATCACTAGACTGAAGCTTGGGGTGCCGAACCTCAGTTGGAATGGGTGCACATGTTCTTTCATTCCTTGGAGATGATACCTCAGCAATGGTATCTCAAAACAGAGCTACATCATGGAACGAAAAATTGGGATGAGATGATATAAGTGTTCTTATTAACATATAGCTTTGTTTATGGTTAGTAGTACATTAATGAGGCTCTTTAGGAAGTCAAAGCGGGAGTGTTTCGTATGACCAAGGAACCAAGGACAATGGTAGAACCTGATTGGGCTGCGCAGTTGGAACAAACCCGAGGATGTTGTAAATGGTCTGCTTGGACAAAATCAACCAAAAAGTTTGTGTTGGGGGAGGAGATCTGTGGGTATCGAGATGAATAGATGCAAAATGATTCTGTTGAAGGGCGGATTCCTCACAGTTGTAGTACTACGTAGTAGATTGAATGTAGGTGCAGTTGGAGGTTACTGTGCCAAGGAAGCTAGGACTTCAATGAGGGGATGTGTTTGGTGGAGTTCATCCAAAATATGACTGTTGGACTAGTAAAAGTTGATTGGAAAATGACTTGGCCATTAAAAGGAGCGGGAGGGATGAAATTAATGGGAATATTTGGGCGAATCCTCCACCAAATCGACATTTATGAGGAGTATCTAAAGGCAATGATGCGATTTGAATTTGAAATTCATTATAAATCAAGGATCCCACTCCCCATTCGAGAAATTTTCATGCTAAGTGTTAGAAGTGATATATTCTATCTGCAAGAGAGCCGAGCGAGCTATTGCAGTCAGAGTACAATTTTAAAGTAGTTAGTGAGACCTTGATTAAGACAGGGCTCAACGACACATTCATACCAGGAGTAGATCACACCATGATGACCACGCCATCTGTGACTACCACAGGGTTGAAGTCACCTAGAAAGAAACCCACCATAGGTGGAACTCCATATGCGAAGCCTAAAAAACCAGACTTAAGGTCGTCGACCTAGAAGAAACTCCCAAAGGAACAAAAAAGTAAGGGAGATCAAGATCGATAGAAAAAGGCCATGGAGATCGAATGAGATGACAATGAAGCAGAAGAAGTCCCATAAGAAATTGATGGTGAGGAGGTTGGGCCTATCTCTAGGTTGCCTCCATATATTCTGCCCTGGAAGCCAGAGGCTAAGAAGCTGGTGAAGGACCCTGACGCAGTAAAGTACATGGTGTTTACACCATTGATTCTAGATGAGGTGCTAGTTGAAGGAGACTTACTTGCCAAAGTGCCTCAGCTAATAATGGAGGACTAGGATTTTAATGACCAGAGTAAATACCCCCTGTTTGAGTCCAATACATATCTGCACCAACAAGCCTATGCGGGTGGAGCGATGAGATTGGATCCGATGAAATGGGTGAAGGGTATCTACGAGGTTAGGATACTCAACATGTTATATGTATCACACTTTGGGCATAGTCCTATCAACATTATTTGTGTGCACCAACTTATAGCCTTAGTGCATGATGAATGCTTGTCGCAGGGGAAGAAGATCCCCATTACCGAGACGCTCATAAGAAGAATTACGACCCTTCCTTGTCTTTGGTTAGACCTCGTGGAGGATTTTGTGGGCAAAATCTAGGACAAGCAGCTTGCAGATAAGATGAATAATGACTATGATTTGATGAAGGGAACCCGAGGTTATTTAATTAGCTCTATTTCGGATAGAACTATGTGCTATGCCATGCACATTATTACAGGAAATATTGTGTGGAAAATTCATGTAGAGGAGGCTTCTGTGCCTGTAATAGCCTTAGCAGCAGAGTGTGCCAAGGGCGTTTTATATAACTGGGCATGATACTTATGTACTGAATTCCTCATCAATTGCAGAGTGGCTCAAGAAGAGGGCAAGCAGTTACACTACGTGTGTATCTTGCTCCTCATTGCATTGATGGAGTGGAGAGAGCCCAAAGAGTCGCAGTTCAACATCGCGTACCCTGATCTATCCGAGGGAACCAGATATGCTTCACTATGGCATTTGATAGAGCCATCAAGGGTCATGCCCAATAAATTTTTCAGGGTAGGATTTGAGATTAATTTATGCATAATGATTAACCAAAAGGCCTAGTTATCACCAAGCATTGTGGATCAGTATCGACAGGCCGTGAAGTTCAAAGTGGGCTTCCACCACATACACATCCATGCAAAGAAAGACCTCGCTGGGGTTTGGTACGAGTTGTCATACCTGGTCAAAGAAGAAGACGTGGAAGCCATCTTTAGCCACCGATCGAGCGATTTGTTAACTCTACTTCCTAAAGGCACGAAGAAAGCAGGAGTGAGTGGTGTGAATCCCACTAAGCTAACAGGAAAGAAGAACATGAAAGTCACATCTATGACTGGAAAGGACACTGAAGCAGAGACTCTGGAGATTGGAGGGGATGATATTCTTGGTGGTGATCTTGACACAGATCCATCTTCCCCTTTTACCACCAAGTGAAGAAAACCACAGAAGGGTGGCTTGAAAAAGAAGGCAAATTTTGATAAGTACGCTGGCCTAGAAGCCATGGTCCTTACTGAAGGAGACCTCGACAAAATTGGAGACACTGTGAAGTAGGAAACTGAGCACTTATGGGGCAATATTGAAGAACACTATAAAAAAGTGCTGGAAGATGTTCACAAGGGCATGCAAGAGTTGTAGGTACAAACGAGCACTGTTAAGGCGAGAGTGAGCAGGTTGCAAGTGAGCATGGTTCAGCTGAGTGGAGCACAAGTAGGTACAAGCACAACTACACATGAATTGGTGTTGACCTCTGATACCCACATGATACCTATCCCTGCAGGCACACTGATTTTTGACATGGTGGAGCGACTAAGGGAGGTGGCCCATTGGAAAAATACACAGATGAATCTTGCTGTGATGCCACTACAAAATTTGCATGAATTCTACTAGGGCATCGATGAAGAGCGGAAGATCTGCAAACAACGCACCCTCATGATTATTCAAGATGTTAAGAACAAAAGGTAGAGCATGGATGAGGAAAAGGAGATGGATGTCCAAGAGCACAAGGTTGAGATAGTGCAAAGGCAGAAGTTGGAAGAAGCCATATCTAAGGCTTGCTGCGAGCTACCATAGCTCTAGATTAAGACTGCAACTACACCGAAAGAAAAAGTGGTAAAGCTGGTCACAGTAGTTAAGGAATATAAAGTCAAGGTTGAAAAAGTGTGCCTTGAGTTACAGATGAAGATAGTTGAGTTGCAAATGCAATTGCAGCCTGCCACTCCACCAGAAGTCAAGGAGCAACACGAGACAAAACTAAAAGCTTCCACCAAACATGTTGAGTCCCCAATATAGGAGTGTGAAAATGTCATTGGGGAAGTTCTCGATGTATGGGCCTCACTGCAGGAGGACCCTCAGGTGAAAAATATGGAGGCCGAAGTGTGCGAAAAGCTTAAGAAAATAGATGATATTAAGGTCACTGCAAAGGCATTAGCACCAATGCACCGACTTACCTTTCTCCAAGAGGGTCAATTCTTACAGGAGTAGGCCAATGAGCTACACAAGAAGGAGAAAATACTTATAGACAGATTGAAACCATGGGAAGCAGAGGCCAACCAACTCTCCCAAAATGTGGAAAATAAGCTTAAAGCACTGCACATGGTGCAAAGAGAATTCAAGAAGAAAGAAACTAAGAAAGTTACAGAGACGCTGATTGGGAAAGTGAGAGAGTTTGAAAAGTAGTGCGTCGAATCAGTTCCACCATTGAAGGATGCCTTGAGAAACATCAAAGTGAAGATAGCAGACACATCAGCTTTGTGACTTGGGACGAGTCAGAGTTTTGTGTTGGGGGCCCATTAGAAATGGGATCCCCTCGAAGTAAGAAATAGAGAAAGACTCTGCAAATCAAGGAGTGGAGTCCTATTTTGAGTATTAGGTGCTTTGGGGTGGGTCAAAGCCCCTTATTATGTAATGGGATGGGGCTATTTTGTGAGAATTGGACTCTACCGATGGTTTTTGGACCATGGTATTGTAAATGCCAAACCTATGTAAGGAGTCTAGATAGAATTCATAAAAAGGAAGAAGCTTAAATGATAGAATATTGTTTTGAGTCAGAGTCTGTGTTTTGGGTTAGAGGAAAGTCTCTTGCAACTATGTGTGTGGAGACCTTAATAAGTTTGCGACTGTGTGCACGGACCCCTATAGTTGTGTGCGTAGGACCCTACAGCTGTGTGTGCAGGGTGGAACTGAATGTATGAAAAGGATCTAGATATTAATGAAAGAACGGTTGGATAGCTCTAAGTTCTATTGATGTGTTATATTTTACTTAATTTTTATGAATGTCTATGATGAATAAGGGTTTTGATATGTAATTGAATAATACAGTCTTGTTTATGGTTGTTTACTTTATTTAATGCATGAATAAGTAAGATCATGCAGTTTTTTAGTAAGTTCAATAAATGTGTTGAACAATGCCTGTATTATTGATAGATCTGACCTGCGAAGCTTTGTAAGAAGGAAAATCCCTAAAGCCACAATCCTCTATCCCTATGGATGCAGAAACCTAGTTCAAGCATCCTCTATATTGCCTCGGGTGAGATTTCGATCTGCGCAAGCAGGTCATTGCCGAAAGGGCTGGTAATAGCGGGTTTTGTTGGACTGCACAGTCACTTTGAAGTCGGTTCTAGGCCCTATCAAGCCAACAGATCGGTCCATCAAACATGACTGGGTAGTTATCAATGCCCCATAACATGTCATCTAGAGGGACATCAATACGAGCCACAAATAATTCTGAGAAGAATGTCATAGCCTCCTGTCGAATATCCAGATCCAAAGTGGCGAGGTAGCCATCAGATCGCTGAATTTTCCAGATGGTGTTCCAACTATGCCTTTGATTCGGAAAATGCTAGAAGAATTTGGTATTGCGGTCAACTTCCTGAATCCAAGTAGCACGATTCTTTAACCTCCAAGAAGCCTCCTACAAGAGTAAAATGTGTTTCCAACGCGATTCAAGAAACTTATGTCTATCCACGATGCTTTGTAAGGGGGCATGTGAAGCAAGATATCCATACAAAGAGTGCATTTCCTACCTTATGGATATCAGTTCTTGTAATAATGCAGCCTTCTTGGCACATTCCCACTTACGAACCCATCCTTTAAGCCATGAAAGTTTCTCAGAGATGAGTGCCATGGGATATCTGGTATTTCGAAAGGCTGAGGAGCACCAAGTCAAGGAAACAAATTGTTGAAACATTGGGTCCTATAGCCAAGTCCAGTTGAATTTAAATGGGATACCCTTTTGGATTGAACCCAAACAACACAACACAATTATTAGGAAATGATGAGATATACTGGACACTTCCACTTGGGAAAGAAAATGCCCGAATATTTCAAAGATACCTTCATGGACCATAAATCAATTCAATATTTTCCCAATATACTATCCCTCACTTCTATCGTCGTGCCACGTCAAAGCCAATGGAGAGGGTGTAATGTTAACTAGATTATTTTCTTCAAAGAGGTCCCAGAAAGTAGAGGAAAAAGGGCCAGCTCTATAAGTCGATCCCCACATTTCAGTGTGATGTAAAATCAAGTTGAAATCACCACCAATGATTAGGGAACCAATCTATAGAATCCCTGAGTCACGAATGCGATCCCAAAATGAAAATCTCTTATCATAAGGCACATATATATTCCAAATGTGGACACATGATGCCAAACCCAAAAAATGGCCTGACAAAAGAATACCCAAAAAGAAACCAAATGCTCAAAAATGAGCCCAGGAGGGGTCCCACAAAGCCACCAGATGGCTCGAGAGCCCCACCAAATCCATAGCCACAACAGACCATGAGGGAAGAATGGAGTGAAAATAAGCTATAGACCAGGAAACAAAGGACATAGTTTCGTAGATTAGAATAAAAAAGGTATGTATAGAGGAAATTAAACACCAAAGGGATGTTTTTTTTTGGGTAAATCCCCCAACCCACAGATATTCAGGGATAGAATAGTCATCAGGAAGGGTGAGGTATGGGGGAAAAATATCCAAGGCCCCTAGGTGTAATAGAATCCAGAATGGGAATATCAAGTAAATCAGAGAAATCATCACAAAGGTTATTTCTCGTATGTTTCCTCGTACGACGTGGGTGCCCCCCCCGAGTAGTAGTCACATTTTTAGCAGAAGTAGGGCTAATGACAAGGTTGGAAGACTTGACTGATCCTTTATGAATAGTGAGGGAGGATAATCCTAAAGTGGATTAATGAAGTATGAATTCAACGTCATAGTCGAATGAGTTATGGGGGGATGAAATGAAAGGGGCATGCCCAGGTGATTGATGAGGGGATAGGCTCGAGACCTCGGTTGGATCAAGAAGAGGGCAGTCTGGCGGAGGGCAGACCCAGACCTTGACATTATATAAGTGTTAATAGATGGAGGTAGGGGAGAAAAAGGAATGAATGAGGAAGAAGGGAGGTCTGGGGGGGCTTGAGAAGAATTCATGGGAGGGAAGGAGTCAGATAGAACCAAAACAAGGTCAGGTGGGATTGACAAATCACCCCTATATTGAGTAAAATTAGTAGGATTAGAATGAACCAGAATACCCAGGGGGAGGGGGCATGATATTGCAAGAAGTAATCTTCAGAGTGAGTAAAAGGACATGAGTCCATAACCTATGGAGGATATTCAAAAGAAGTGCAGTCCAAACCAATTGATCTCATACGCGGGTGAAGTCGGCGAGGGCACCATTCGAGCAGGCGCCCTGTCTGATGAAATAGTAGGCAATGAAAATGTATTCCCCAATAATCCACCCTCTAACTTACACGCCATGAATTCCATTCCAGGATGATGTCTTTAGGGAGACCCCCATCAAAGTTGACTTCCACCAGAACCCAACCCATTCGCTTGTCATGGGAACCTAGAATATGGGGGTCCATATAGGAGAAACAACCCACAATATTCCCAATCGCTAAAAAAGCCTCCCAAGTCCAATATTCTAGTGGTAAGTGCGGAAGCTTCATCCACACCAGGCAGTTTCATGGGGTGTCTAGAATGGGGTTAAAATCAACATACCACTGACATAGCTAAAGAAAACCATGACCTTGCACCCATAGATTAATCCAGATTATTTCCAAGTCCTCATGATGAAATAAATGGAAAGAGTAACAATTGCTCAGTAGTCTGAAATTTTTTGGAGAATATCCCAACAAAGGAGTCCACTACACATCAACCCATAAGGTCATGTCTAGATTCTGGAAATTAGCACAATGATATCTTCCAATGAGAGCTTAGTTTTTAAAACTAGAAACATGGTCCCAAAGGACGTCGTGGCCAAAACTACATAAAAGAGATTCCCCCGAACCCTAAATAGGCTTATTTCGGTGACTCTTCCAGCCCAATCGAGAATGCAAGGAGCCTAGATTGCACACCAAAATTGTATGGCCCCTAAGTGGCACTAGAATATTGCCATGTGGAGGCACAGATACCCGCACATATGATAGAGTGGACCCAGGGTGATATGTATATGCCATTTCAACAACCATGGTGGCATGAATAAATTCATCATGTAGTGAGACGTCAGCATCCAGGTATCACTCGAAACAGTCCCAATGCCAGCTGAGCTAACCACCAGATGACATCCCAAGGGCTGGTAAGAGAATGATCAAGAATCCATTGATCTTTCCAGAGGATATAATGACACCAATACCCTCAGGATACCAAAATGTACCAGCCCCGAGAGAAACCCACGATGATACAGAATAGTATGTCGCCAGTAGGATAATCCTTAGAACAATTTAATCTACAACCACCAAAATATCAAAAGGAATTTATTTAGAATACCGAAGTACAAGATCTAGGACAATGGAGAGAATGAAGTGCTCATCGGAAAGAGTATGAGATAATAAAGAATTTATGGTATTCGCAACTAGTAAAAATACTCCACACAACCTAGAGACCCATACCACAGCTGAGAAGATCTAGTTGTGGATTAATGCCAAATACCACCACCCCACTAAATGCCTCCAAACCAACAACTGGATCCAAGAAAATACCATAAACCCAAAATAGAAAAACCCTGGCTGTTTGAAGTCAAATCCAAAAACACCCAGGATTCAGATGCTAATCAACCCACAGTCGAAAGTGCCTGCCCACCAATTCTAGAATGGGAATTCCATGAAAAAATGGAATGTCATCTCGACCAACATCAAACCAAAACCATTCATTGATAATAACAACACCACCAAACTTTGACCACCCACCAAAAATGACTGATACTGATACTGATACTTTGACATGGATGGGAAACAATGAATGATTCCAACCATTTACACCATAGAATTGAAAGTTTATACTACTGGTTCTGAAACCCTTCCTCAATGTTGACACCATAAATATGTGACGTGAAAAAATTCTGCCACCCTAGCATTAGGTTGAACCTTTAGATAGATAGATAGTTATAAATGAAGTGAAACAAGTAGATTTGGTAGATGGTGTATGATGCAATCCGAAAAAACACCAGAATATGGATGGATCCACTAGAGAAAAACAACCAGTTGTGTAGATACATTAAGATACACCCCAACAAGATTCCCGTGAGATATACTCCAACAAACCATCAGTAAATAATACAACCAAAGCTATACTAATGGAAAGATGGAAGGCACAAAGATTGGAAGGCACCACTTCCAAAACAAACAAGATACCCCCATATTAATACCACCTCACTTTTTGTTGGTTTGTTTTATTTTATATAAATATAAATGATAACCTTTGGACACTTCATCATTATCAATTAATTATAGTCTTGGAAGCTAGTCATTGATATATGATATAGTATGATTACTTTAGGGGACATCTAATATTAACATGTTATATATATTATTTGACCTTAAAAAAAATTATTTGCAACTTATAACCCTCAATTAGTTGAAATAATTTATAGGCTTTGAGGGGTGTATTTTCGTTGGAGATCACCATGTTATGAAGATGTTGTGCAAATTTGAGGTTCCAGGTTAAAATCCCCTGACGTGTCACGTGGGTTGTGCGTGGGGGTGTACATGGGTTCACATAGATGTTATAGTGGTGGTGTCTGGAAGCAACCCCATGTCACAGAAGGTCAAGCTTGACCCAATTGTTGATTCCTCTAGAAGAAAGAAAAAAATAAACCTATTAAACTTACAAAATTTGAAATGATAACATAAAATGCTCTTTAATTCCTTTTAATTTTTCATAGATTATTATTTTAAATAAATTCATGTTAATTCATTTTCCATTATTATTGAAATATTGTAAATTTAAATTTATATTATAATTTAATTAAATTATGTATAAAAAAGAATTATAAATTCTTAAATTTACATTATATAGTTTGGTTAGCTCAATTATTTGCAAGTTTGAGAAAAATGCACATAAATTAAATAACACTGAATCAAGTGTACATGATTGACATTGACACTCAAGTAAAAAATCATGGCACATGCATGTAGTTTACTTGTGTGCATAAAGCTACATAGTTTGATTCTGCTCAAAAAACATGCAGTTTACAACATGCACATATGGTTTACAATTATGAATAAGTTGATGACAATTAGTTATTTAGTAGCCAAACTAATTTATATTTAAAGTGTTATAAGATCTTTAGATGATTGCAAGGGGTTGTTAAAGTTAATTTTGTTAGTGAGTTGTTGTTTGGATGTATATTTGGTATTTTTTGCACCTATTTTCCTTATATTTTCCCACCATTTTGACTTTAAAATCAATGCCTTGTCACTTCTTCAACCACTATTGAATAAAGTATGTTTCCTTTTGTATGTCATCCTTATGATTTGGTTTTGCTTGTAATTTAACATAAAAGCTTACTACTTTAGACTATTTTTTTAATGAATTGACAAAGGGTTGTTTCAAGTTGTGTGGCTTGTTGAGATGTTATTACAGTAAAATATCTCCTAAATTTTGCCTTGCTACAGATGGAACAAAGACTCTACTAACACTACTGATACACCACCAAGATTATTTTGGATACTATATTCTTATATTCTTAGTAACAAATTTGATTTGGATAGGCACCAGGTTAGAGATAGTTTGATTGTTGGAAGGATATATTTATGGGAAGTGCATATGAATTAGTTTAAATATTTAGGACTTTCAGATGAAAAATCATTGTAATTTAGAAAATTTGTCACAAATTTGTTTCAATTACAAGAATTTGTTATAAGACAATTATTGTATACTCTCAATTTGGATTACATAAGAATTGAGAGATTCTCATGATGGTCCCACTTTTCGAAAACAGGAATTTAATGTAATTTGAAATTATAAAAATATTTAATCTTTGTCCATGAGGCATGCATAGATAGAGACCAAAGGAGGGAGTACCAAAACTATAATCCCATACTACAACTTTCATTAAAGAAAATATTTACCATTTGTGGCTCAATATCTCTTTCCCGATTAGATTGTGTGCTATGTAATTCAATGTCCCCTACTAAGGAGGAAAGGCCCTCCTTCTTTGCAAGGATCACTGGTTAGAGAGATATTGTAGCTCAATGTATTTATTCTCTCTTAGTTATGATTTATGTGGGATTTATTGTTTCTTTTACAAATCTTGTTCATGAATTGAATAATTGTAGGATCGTAGCCCATATTATTGTGTAACAACATAGATCTTGGGTTGATCCCTTCATTAGTGTGATGATTATTTGATTTCTGTTGCATTTCTTTGGTTTGTTTATTTAGTTGAATGGGTGTTTCAACAATTATTTAATTTTGAAAGGTTTATGGAAGGACTGTTTATTTTCGAATAATAGCGATAGTGCGATAGAGTGTGATTGATTATACAATGCTTGTTTCTTTCCTTTCTGAAGGTGTGAGAAAGGTTTGGATTGTAATAGTAAGTGTGAAAGAGTGTTGAGAGTTATACTTACAATGATTGGTTTAGAGGTTTCCTTAGCACTAGTATATATTTTACATAGTATCCTTGAAATACAAAACCTACCCAGATTGAAAATTTATGTGTGAGTTGGATTTTGGTTGTTTTGAATTAAAATTACAATTGATCTACCCAAAATTTTGGCACTGTTTTTGAGGAGGATATTAGAGGTGCATACGTGTGAATAATTTTTTTGCATGAATTCAATGGAATTTTGGTAGATGTGTTCCTGGCTTTGAGGTTTCTAGGAAGTAAGACGAGAGGTAAGAACCTACACATCGCTTCAACATATTGAAGTGGGCTCAGCCTTATGAGGAGTCAGGGCATATAGGATTGCATTGCATGAATAGTGAAGAAGGAAAATATGGTTCCCCCAAGAAACTAGTCATGCGGGTAGAAGAGGACAAGGGATTAAGACGAAGAATTGATATTTGGATAGAGTAAAATATATATAAGAGATCATATCAAATATGAAGATGGATTATCTTATTGGGGAGTAATTCCTAAGAAGAAAGGATAAGGAAAATATACTTTATAGAGGCCAAAATCCCCTATTTCATCTATATTGGGTGCACATATTAAGGAGGTGGAATTTTATAAACCTTCGATCTTAGAGACAAGCCCTAGAGTTTCTAGTCCATTTGTATCATCAGCAGAAGGATATCAAGGCTTGATAGAGGGACAAGATGGTATGGATGGACATGATTTAGAATGGAAGTCCAGAAGAATGGCCACCTGATTAGTGCATCCCAGATTTAGGTAGTGCTATGAAACAACCTGTTGAGCATTCTATTACACAAGGTGTTGTGAAATCATTAAGACCACATGGAAAATATGAATAGTTTGAGAAACTTGAACAAATTGAACAAATTTAAGAAATTGAACAACTTGAGAAACCCTCATCACCAAAAAGAAAATAATATCCTCCACTGAGGGAGACACCTTTAACAATTGTAGAAAACCATCAATCTTTTAGGAAGAACTAAATGGTAGGGAGCTTAGTTTCCACCTTTGATTTCCCCATTGGGAATCTCTAGGGACAGGCCCCAATGAAGAACATCCTTTTTCTCTTACAAATTTTGAAGGTACAATTATTGAAGATATTGATATATTTATCTTTGAGTTTTATGTCCTTTAAAAGAGTTATGATTATACCACTAATGAATGAAAAATAAAATTGTTCCATGCTACACTAAAGGAGAAACAATATGATGGTTTATAGGACTCGGTGGGGCATCCATTACCTCCTAGTATGGGATGAAGAATACTTTTTTATGAAAGAATCAAGATAGTTGTCATTACAAATAGTTGCTATTCTGAATAACTCTAACACCAAATAAAAATTTGGAAGAGTATGTTGAGTAACTTTAGTATAATTTACAAATATCTCAACATATGAATTTGGACAAGGAAATAGTTTAAGCAATTATGATCAAAGGAATGCAATATGGTTGCCTTGATATGTTAAATATTCCGGGGAAAGGAGATATATCCAAGGAACCTTATGATGAAATTGTTCAACTTTGTCAAAGAAGTTACAAAGAATCATCAAGAAACATGAGTATGAAACATAATGCTTATACCAAGATTTTAAAGTCATCAAATAGTGGATAAACATGAGCAGAAATTGAAAATATGCTAAAGAATTTTAAAGTTGACATTATGAGATCATTTTCCTCTCAGTTTGATGTGCTTCAAGCGAAGTATAAATGTAATTAAGTGGAATAAGCTACAATATACTCTACTCCTAGTGTAGGAATAAACATCTTCTAAGGGAATTAGCACTTAATAACTACACTATATGTGAGCGGGATGATTTGAAGAACAATGCCAATCATTTCCTAGATTAAAATTAATCTATAAGGAGATATGGGAGGATATTGAAGAAACATATTTCATTGGCACTAGAAAGCCTTCACAACGTCAACCATTAGTTATGGTGCAAGAACCATTCTCTTCTTTTAATTATTTGTTTGGTATGTATAGTCCTCAAAAAATTCCCAAATAAATGCAATATCTGATAGCTCCATGAAATTCTCATAACCCCCTTTGGTACAATACCCTATGCCCCGACCTTAGTAGCCTTCTCCTTCATGAGTTAGCCATAACGAGGGATTGTTCTCAACCAAATTCCTTTTTAGATCCCAATGCAACAATGGCAATTATAACTTCCCTCCAATGTGCCTATGAGTGGTCCTCCATTACACCCCCAACTACCTGTATAATCTAACCCTTGTCCCCATAATAAGGTAGTGCAACAAGTTGAAATGAAAATTCTCCCTAAATATTGTATCTCACCTGCAGAATGCAATGAAATACAATTACTATCAACAAGAATAATAAACCCAACCTTTTTCTCTATTATTATAGAAAATGAGGAAGAAAATTCATCACAAGACAAAAAATTAATTCAAGGATCTATAGAAAAACATTAGGCTGTAACAACTGAGGTTGCCATTATTGCTGAAACAATTGACGATACCCATGAAACTATAACGACTGGTGCTACTAATAATACCACTGTAACAACTACTAATGCCTCTTATGTCAATGTAACAACTAATGTTAACTTGGTTGTCAGACATGTAATAACTGCTAGTAATGAGACTTTTTTGCATCGCCCTTATCCTAGAAGATTAACTGAAGTATGAAATAGTCCTTAGTATAAATCCAATTTCTTGAAGGATTTGAATAACTTGCATGTCTAGATTCCCCTACTTCAAGAAATCTGATATTTTCCAATTTATGCTAGACAATTTTATAATTATGTGTCAAAAAGCTAGGTAGGAAAGCTCGAGATTCCCCTGTTGTACATGTAAATAGAAAATTATCAGAGCTGATGTTAGGGGACAATACACCTACTAAATACATATACCTTAGGAATCCAATAATGATTTTCCATATTGGAGGTACAACTCTTCCAAATACTTTGATTGACTTAGGAGAAATAATTAACATAATAAATAGGGAAACTATTAAACTGCTTAGGTTTACCAACTTGGGACCAAATCCCACTATTTTAGAATTAGTAGATAGGTCTAAGATCCAACCTAAAGGAATATTGGAGGATGTTATTATTTCAATAGATTATTGGAATTATTCAGTATATTTTGTAGTGCTACATCCTAAAACAAACATAAGGGGACATCCTCTGATTTTAGGTAGGCCAGGGATGCTCACTAAGAATTCTTTTAGTGGATGATTATTAGGGTGCATGGAAATATCTAATTGTAACACTACCAAGGATATTTTTCTTTTATATAAACCGAGTTAAGAGTGTGAAAATAATTTATGGTTTGAGTTTGAAACATAGGAAGTTGATACACATCCATTGTTCATTATAGGAAAAACCTTACATTTTCAAAATGAGACCAAGGACAATACTATTCACAACTTCATTAATGACTCTTCTATTGTTATACCATCAACATATTGGATGTTAATTTTTGTGACAGAAAAATTCAATGAGGAAGATACTATTGATGATACTTTTATAGAAGAAATACCTATGCCCCCTAGTATTAATAGCATTCCAATGGAGATAGAGCCTGGGAAGACCTAAAATATTAACCCTAATTTATCTCCTTCATTAAAAAATATATGTGTAGTTACTGAGAAAGAATAAAGAAGCCTTTGCATGGGATTATAGGGAAATGGAGAATATTGATCCTACTTTTTGCACTCATAATTTTTATCTAAAGGAATGATCTTGACCTGTTCGACCAATTAAATGCAGGAGGAATCCAACCTTGAAAAGTATTGTCAAGGAAAAACTTCAAAATCACTTAAATGCAAAATTCATCTATTTGATTTTTGACAGTCAATGGGTATCTCCACTTTTTATCGTCCCTAAGAAAAATGGGAAGTGGAGAGTTCGTGTGGACTATAGAGAGTTGAAAAAAGCCACTCAAAAGGGCCATTTTCCGTTACCATTGATTTATCAGGTCTTATATACTATGTCTAGTAATTTTTTTTTCTATTTCCAAGATGGATTGAGTGGATATAACTGGATTCAGGTCACTCTTGAGGACCAAGAAAATACCATCTTCACTTGCCCCTGGGATAAATTTTCCTACAGGGTCCTACCTTTCAGAATTTGTAATGCACCTACAACCTTCCAATGTGCAGTGTGAGGAATTATTGCTGATATGGTCAATGATTGTTTGAATTTTGATAGATGAATTTACACCCTAATGGGATACGTTTGATGAACCTTTTC
Source organism: Pinus albicaulis (assembly GCA_034641835.2). Lineage (NCBI taxonomy): Eukaryota > Viridiplantae > Streptophyta > Pinopsida > Pinales > Pinaceae > Pinus > Pinus albicaulis. The sequence goes on along the minus strand of CM076578.1, from coordinate 726,207,636 downwards.
AGAGCATTGTGTTATGAGTAAATACATATAAAAATAACACAAAAAATGTAAATAAAAACAATTATGATTACTGTTTAATTAAATAATATTTAGTAATGAAGAGTCATGTCTCTAAGGACATGACCATTGTGAAGAGGTACCTGCATAGGTATATAAGCAAACCAATTAAATAATAGTTAGTAAAGAAGAGTCATGTCTCTAAGGACATGACCATTGTGAAGAGGTACCTACGTAGGTATATAAGAAGGACCTCACCCTCATTGTAATCATATCTCATATCTCACATCAATTCTTTATATAATATACAACATACAATTACTGTCCTATAATGGATGTTCGTTACAATTACTGTCCACTGCATATACGAATTTTGTTCGTTACATTGGTATCAGAGACACATTGGTTGATCACCAGGCCATTGGCCATCAACCTCCCATCAACCTTGTTGTTGTGTAACTGAAGCGTTTCACTCAGAGTTTGAAGATTCTCCATATCACCATTTAGGCCTTTGGCCCCCCAAAATTAAATATATAAAATAAATAAAATAAGGCCTTTGGCCATTGGAATTTCAATCATTCTAGTAAAAAAAATAGTCTGATGTATATTTTGAAGGAGAACATATATACATACATATATATATATATATATATATATATATATATATATATATTTTACATTATTGATAAAAAGTGTATGATAAAGTCAAAAGGGAATCTTTCCAAATATCTTTAAAACTATACATAAGATAAGGAAGAGTAGATAAGACTATCATGATTCTTCATTAAGTGGTTTACAAGCTCATGGTTTTAGCAACCAATGGTGATTGCCCATGGTATTTTCAAGGTAAAAAAAGAACAAAAGGAATACAAAATCTCTTTATGTGAATGGTAAATTTTACTATTTACATGGAGAAAACTAACCCAGTTAAAGACACATAAGTGGAAAAATATTTTATATTATACCCCAAAGAGGTGAATAGCCATGTTTCACTAGGGTTGTAACTTTCTAGAAGAAAAAAAAGTTTATAAATATATATAGAAATTTTTTTTTATAAAAAAAACAACATAAAGTTAAAAAAATTATAAAAAATAAGAAGGGAGTTTAAGAAAAAAAACAATTGTTGAGAATTAAAAAAAAGAAATAAAAAAAGAAATTTTATAAATAATAAATAAATTAATTAATTGAATTACCAAGGAAGGTTACCAAGTCAAGAAAAATGGAGCCTAATTTGAAAATAATGAAGGAAGTAGTCAAGATGAGTCCCACACAACAATCATTATTTGGACTAAATGTCCATTTGTTTAGATGAAATTGGATATACTTATATTAAAAAAAATGCAATTTAAGATGTCCAAGGTGTGGAATATTATTTAGTACATAAGAACATCAAGGTAATGAACATATGAAAATAAAACAATTAAAGGAAGAAATCGCAAAACTTCGGCAAAAGAACGAAGCATCAAAGAAGAAATATAAAGATCTCGAAGATTAGTTTCATGAAAAATCAATAGGAATTAATGAGGAGATTTTGTGCCTAAGAGACCATAATAAAAAATTACTTGAACATATCAAGAATTCAAACGTTAGTAAGAAAAAATTAAATCAAGAAATTGAAATTTCTAGGAATGAATTTAATTATAATTTATTGAAGAAGGAAGAAGAAAAATTATGCTTAAAAGACCCGAATCAAAGGCTATTAGAACAAGTCAAAGGTATAAAAGATAAAGAGAAGGACTCTAATGATAAAGTCGATGATTCATAAATTGAATAAATTTTACGTAAAAGGAATCAAAACCAAAAAAATCCTTACGTAAATAAAGAAGCTTAAAAGTGACAAGAAGTCACTAAATTACAATTTAGAACAACTTCAAGAAGAAGTATTGAAGTCGTAAGTCATTTCGGTCCAGGTTGGAAATAAAGGAACAAATATCGATACAATTAATATCTCAACTCAAGAGGATGAGAAACCAAAAGAAGTTAAAAGATATTCATAAGTTGCAGTTCAGACGATGGACACTCCAAATGATGATACAAACTCAACAACAACAACACATGAAGAAAATCGGGGAACTTCCACTAACATCATAAGGGAAATTCCAATCAAAATAACTCCTTATCGACATCTGAATCACAAGAGAAGAATTTCCAATCAATACAAATACCATTATAATTCAGAATGGAAAAAGCATATTTATGTTCTAAAGAATATTGAAGTTTACAGAATCCTGTCCGATGATAACAATTCTATGCAAATTTCTAATGATTAGAATATTTCACAGAGGATTAATATAGCATGGTCAGATCCATTTTCGATTCGAAAATTTTATTTATCTCTCCAAGGATCATGTCATCTTGTAACAATGAAGATGATATTTCCACTATGAGCTGAAAAATAGATCAAGTTTTTTCATCAGTAATCTTTGAGGACAAAGCTTTTCGAAGAGGAAGGCAATGATATGAATAAATGCATATAAAAATAACACAAATAATTTAAATTACAATAATAAGGATTAATGTTTAATTAACTAATATTTAGTAATGAAGAGTCATGTCTCTAAGGACATGACCATTGTGAAGAGGTACCTACCTAGGTATATAAGCAGGCCCTAACCCTCATTGTAATCATATCTCATATCTCACATCAATTTGTTATATAATATACAACATAAAATTAATGTCCTACAATGGATGTTTACATCTTCAAAGTATTATGAATATTTCCACCGCGTATACAAAATTTGTTCATTACACATTGAAAAGGTACTTGAGCGTTCTACACAGAGCCACCTCTATCTCAATACTAAAACATGTCACATGATGATGACTTAAGATATTGTTTTAGGTCACTATCTCTCTTTTGTAGGTATACAGGTTGATCTGGAAAAAATTGAGGTAGTTTTGAGAATTCCAACTCCTAAGACGCAGAAGGAGGTATGTAGATTTTTAGGGCATGCAAGTTAATATAAATGATTTATAGAATTTTTTCTAGGCTTTAATTTTCATTGTTTCCCTATTATCAAAAGATAAATATTTTGTATGGACTGACATGTGTGACATTTTTTTTGCAAAGTTAAAAATGTGTGTAACAAAAAATACCATTTTATGAGGACCCAACTATAGCTTTCCATTTCACATCTCCACTTAGGATTATGATACAACCATTGGATATATGCTAGGAAAACAAGAGGAAAATAAACCCTTAGCCATCTACTATATCAACAAGAACTTGACCCATGTAGAGGTAAAGTATACTGTGACAGAAATTTGGCTTGTAATTATTCATGCTATCAACAGATTTAGGCATTACATTACTGGTTAACAAAATTTTGTGCAAATTGACCACTCTGCTATTTTATTTTTAATTTATAAAATAGTTACTAATGCCAGGGTTACTAGGTGGTTGTTGTTACTCGAAGAATTTTATATTACTATTGTAGATAAACATGGGAAGGATAATGTTGTTGCAATTTTTCTTTCTATATTAACTAATGTTACTGGTAATCTGCATTTTAAAGACACTTTCTTAGATGAGTATCTCTTTGCAGTATCAACTTATTCACCTTGGTATGTAGACATTTCCAATTACCTTGTTGTAGGAAAGTTTCCCCATCACTTTTCTTCGAGAGAGAAGAGAAAAATTGTCCAAAAAGTGCTCAGTATTTTTGGTTGGATGGCTACCTCTGCCACATTGGTTTTCATAAAAAATTTAGGTGTGTTAGGGGGGATGAGATTCATGATATTATTAAGGCTTGTCATGATGAGCCTTGTGGATGACATTTTGTAGATAGGAGAATAGGTCATAAGGTGCTTTATATAAGTTATTTTTGTCTTCCATTGTTCTCATATCCAAGGAAACATGTGCAGGGGTGTGATAGTTTTAAGAGAATGGGACAACCTACTCAATGTTGTGAAATTCCCTAACATCCTCAATTGGTGATGGATCCATTTTAGAGATGGGCTTTAGATTTTGTGGGACCAATTCATCCCATATCTCAGCAAAAGACTTATATTTTGGTATGCAAAAAATATGTCACCATGTGGGTGGAGGAAATAACACTCACTAGGGAAACTGAATGTGCTACTTGAGACTTTTTATTTGAATATTTTTTTCTCAATATGGAGTGCCAAAGGAGATAGTTATAGATGGAGGAACATAGTTTACTTCTTGTTTGAAACAAGACCTTGTTAGAAAGTATAGAGTCCATCATCGAGTCACTTCACCTTACCATCCACATGTGAATGGGCAAGTGGAAAGTACCAATAAGGTGCTTGAATATATTCTCATGAAGACAGTGGTAGGCCACCAAAGAGAATAGGTTTATAGAATTCCATAAGTTTATGGGATGATAGAACTACTTGGAGAAACACTTCATGATTCTCTCCCTATGAGTTGGTATTTTGTAAGAGTCTTATATTTTCCATTGAATTTGAGATAAAGGAACTTAGAATTGCTTTGGAAGTCATTTTATACTTGACTAAAACCTAGAAAGGTCAATTGGAATAGCTAAATGAGTTAGATAAGAAGCACTTAGCTACTTTGAAACAAATATATATCATCCAAAAAAAACATGTCAAGTGACACGATAAGTTTATTAAGGAGAAGATGTTTTAGAATGGTGATTGGGATCTATTATTTGACTCGAGATTTAAACATTTAAAAGGCAAGTTATGCACTAGGTGGCTAGGTCCTTAGAAGGTAGATACAATATTTGAAAATGGGACTATGAAATTGACAACCATTGATGGGTCTCAAATATATTTTCTTGACAAGGGACACTGTTTGTGGTTGTATCACAAGCCTACTTTTAAGGATTCATTTTCCAACATTGTCTCAGATGCAAATTTATACCTTGAAGTTGTCGAGGGAAGGGGATTTTTTCCTGCACTGCCAACCACTTAGTTTTTTTTCTCATTATTTAAAAAATAGAAAAAAAGAAAAATTAAGAAGGAAAAAAGGAAAATAATAAAAAAATAAAATGAAATGTATAATGGTGAAAAACCCTCTGAGGCACCATTTGATGAATGTGATGGCTAAAAACTAGCTTGTTTGCGGTCAACACATCTTTTTTCTCTCCTGTAATATCAATCTGATAACTCTTATTTTATGTCTATAAATGGTATACTGTTTAATATTATTTATATTGCAGACTCAATATTTATCAATCAACACATACTGCTACACTTATCGTAGGCTTACATGCAACAATTTTAATTGATGCAACTCTCTATAATTTTACTGACACAATTGCACACATATGTAAGCCACTTCTACAACTTTATACAACTATGTTGATACAAATCAAGGACATTTTTATTTGTTAAAAATCACAAGCTCACATATGTGTTCCTGCATTCTCAAGGTTGACAGCTATAACCATGTGTTTATACACCTGATTCTGCTAACACATAAGTTTCTCTCACTGCATCATTTTAATGATAGACTTCACCAATAGAAATATGCCCGAATAAAAAAGTTCCACAACATCGATTAAGTCATTACGTTTGTAAAATTTCTCTTCTAGAATAATGGTAATGTAGAAATTATACAATATTCATGTATATTACTGGACTTCCCTGATCTGACAAATTAATCTTATGTTAAATACTGAATCCTTCCACTTAATTCTTTTGTGGAAATTAAATCGCCAATTGCAAAACACATATGAAGCAAAATCAATCGCAGATAACAAGATGTTTTACCGGGAAAGATTAAAGCTAAAAACCACAACTATCATATATTATGTATATCAATGGAACATGTAACAATTTCATACAAAGCTTAGTAAATCAAGCTCTCAGTACAATCAACAATCGTCATACACTGTCATGCAGAAATTTGCATATCTATGCACCAATTTGTTTGCTCCTAACAACCTGCCTCCACTACACAATCCCTGTTGAAGAATATCCCTGAATGAATTCGATCTTGCCTTGCTTGCACTGTGCAATCCTCATTGGCAACTCCAATGTCTATGTAGATGCATTGAATGCATCACTATAGTCATAACAGATAGTCCATCTCACCCTTTCACTTATCTCTCCACTGGGTCTCCACTGGAACTGAAATGCAAGTAGTTAACTACTGTATTTGTTCAGTTGAAAGTGAGTCTCTGGTTGTGAATTAATTAATTAAATAATTCACTGAACTCTCACTAGTGTATCTTTAGTTAGAACTAGATACAACTAGCACAACTGAGTTTAACTCACTTAAATGAGTTAAACTAAATGACAACTCACATAACTACTCTTCCAACTCTGTCACAACTTGCCACTATCAGTTATAATAGAGTCCTCCATGCATGAGTCACCAACCACCCTAGGAATTGCGTAATTCCTTCAGCCCATTGATGTGCCACACCTGTTCACTGAAATAAAGTGCTCCAATAGAATAAGTTGATATTTAGAGCCTGATTATTATTAAGGGCTAATAATAATCGACATGCATCTATTTTTATATTAGCGATATATAAATAGACTTCGCCCAATCTTCTAAAAATAGAAAGTCATCCAAAGACAGAAATTTCTCAACCATCTAGAATCAACATCCTGCTAACTTTAGAAAATGCTCACCATTCTAAAAATAGACATACACCTAAAAATAGCCTGCGGGCCTCACTTAGTGAAGGTGCTTAATTTTCACTAAGCTCATCATCTTGTTGAATCTCAACAGGTAAGTCGACAACAATTATGCTTTTTGTCATTTACTTATATTTATGGAATTAAGGTTGATATGAATTCTTGTCACATACAACAAGGATGGTTTTTATAATGAAGTTGGGGGTGTTATAACATAATTTTACCTTTATATACTTGATGATCTATGTATTGACCTTGGGCAGCCTTTTCCATTCAGAATTGGTCATTTTCTTAAAAAACATTATTTTTAATTCCATATGCAACTATGCCCTGTCTTACACGTGTGCAGACGCGAGTCCACTCATATCTGACCCGCGTATACAATTTAAAATATTAAAAAATATATAAAATCCCTATTAATTGGGCAGGGTTTACAGGTTTTACCTGAAGCCCACCTACACCAGCCCATGGCCAAATTGTTTCCCAACTAAAAAAATAGTTTTGAGGAAGTATAAATACACCTCATTGGGAAGGCTTAAAGGAGAAAAGAGAAATGCATTGATACTCTAGCCTGTTATAGCCCAGATCAAGTCTGATTATCCCTGTGCCTCTTGCACTTCCCAGGTTCAAGAAACCCTTGTTTCCTTCTTTGATATGTTGACCTCCTTTATGAGACATCCTTGTGCAAATTTTATGGAAGAAGATTGTTGAGGCTTGGGCTGGACGGATCCGGTGGATGGTTTCGCTTGGAGCCGTGGCTGATTTTAGGTGATATCTCCACATTATTTTACATACATCAATAAAGAATATCTATCCCCTTCCTGATTTCATGATCTTATATGTCTCTTATACATGTTAATGATCTTATAGTTGTTTATTTCATGTTAACTTTTATGATTTTATACGATCTAACATACTGTCATTTAGGATATATATGTTGTACAACTAGTATATGTGATTTTTCTTGAGTGAGTTGCAGGTCTTGAAGCACATGGAGAAGTAGAAGGTTTTTTCCCTGCAGGAATGACCTCAAACATAGGACATACAGGTAAGGTCACCTCTCCCTAGTTTAAGCATTAGGACCTTTAATTTGATTTCTTCTTCTTATTGTATGCCTTCCACTCTGTTAGGTCCCTCAACCCAGACCTTAGGGTATTTTTTCTCGAAACAGAATTGGCGAATCCACTAGGAATTACATCCATGTAATTCCATGTTTGGGTTTTTCTCTCTAGATTTTGGGTTCCCTTAATGATCCGATCACTTTCCCAGTCTTCTAGGCTCTTTATCCATCCAGGAAAAAGCCCTAATCTTCTGGATTAGGCTTGGATTTTATTTTTTATTTTTATTTTCTTTATTTTCTATATGCAATTTCTTGTATACACAATCACGTATACATTTGTTTTTTTCCAAAGGAACATGCGTATATGCGATTTTCCTTAGACACAGATGCGTATACATGCAAGTTTCACACAACCTATCTGCGTATGGCCAGTTTAAAATGAAAAATTAATTTTTGGGATCCTTTAAGTTCTTTATGCCTACTTTTGGTCACTCTTGTAGAACCTCTCTTATGTCTGGATAGTGTTTCTCCTTGCTTTGTATCAGTTTCTCTCTTTCTTGCATGAAAACCTAGTCAACCTAAGGTTCTCCTTGCTTGGTGAAGTTTCAGTTGTGGCTGTTGAACCAAGACTCCTTTTTGCAGTTCTTGTTTGTTCTGACATTTCAAAGCAGTGAGTTTCTGTCAGTTTATTCATGCTTGGCCTTGTCATTTCTTCACTTTTTCGTTTTTGGCTTGTTGGCTTGTTTGGTTTTCTTGGTTCTTGAGATCAACTTTTCTGGAAAGTCTTGAAGTTGTCTTCTCGGTTTCTTGAAGTTTGTGTTTGATGGAGTGTTATACTATTGTTTCAAATCATGTTCTTGAGTTAGTTACTTCATTCCACTTATTGAGTCTCGTCATGAAAATGACATGGTTAGATTAAGGAATTTGGCAGTTCGTGTTTGCTCGATTTGCTAATTTGAAGACTTTGGTAGTTTGTGCTTTTATCAAAGAATTTTTGTTGTTTCCTTAAAAAGTAAAAGGCTCCAAAAACATTGGTGTTTTCCATTTCTTTTGCTTTTTATTTTCATTTCATGGTTTTCATATTTTTTGGCGCAAGTTAGTAGTTTGTCATTTTGGTACGGTTGCTTGGTTTTGAGAGATGTTCGGCAGTGGGTTTGTCTCTTTTGTATCAAGTTATTTTTAGAATTTTTGTCCGAAGAAGTTCTTGTTTGGGCCTGTCTCTACTTTTGGTGTCAAAGTGATCAAACCTGTCTTGTTGATAAACTCATTTGCTTCCCTTTGTAAGTAGTCCTAGAATCTGCATTTCTCATTGGTAGTTTTGCATTAGTGTAGTTGCACTGTTAAGCATATTTAGTATTTTAATATTTTTTGAGTGTGTGAGTGTGATATTTAAAAGAAAAGAAAAAATTCTTTCTTTTTAGTTGTTTCGTAGAACCAGAGTATAAATCTATTTCATCAAAGAAAAAGTTGCATATGCATGTAGCAGGTTTCCATAGATTTATCTTTTGCATCAGAACATCACAAGTTGCATTCTTTGTTTACCCTTGACTTAAAAAGAACATCCATTAAAATCAAGCACTTAATGAAAATGAAATATAATTTTTTGAGTTGTCGTTAATATACACCAACTAGTCTAGGTCATAGGGCCTTGGAATATGTGAGTGGAGAGTTAACTCTCCAAGGCCACTAAATATTTAAAACATAGAAATTTATCAATGAGTGAAATTGAGCCTCATTAAGTGGAACGGGAAAGCTCTACCTCCAGAGAGTCAAGCACGAGGGTTAGTGAAGGCAGAGAAGAGAGATACCCCGTCTCCTATTTGATGGATCCTGACCAACTACCAATACAAACTGGTGTCCATAGTTTCTATTCCTAGGTGTCACATAGGTCACTGCAAGGGGGGGTGGGGAATACCCATGGTACTTGAGGCAGATGTTGCATCACTCTCATTATTACTTCTGGAGGGTGCTTGCATCGACAAAGGATTTTTTTAGGAGGTCAACGTAATTATTTTTATTACCTTCGCTAGTAGGCTTGGGGTGTAATTACCCCATACTATTCTTGGAAAGCCCTTTAATTTTATTTCTTGTATTTTGGTGTCCATTCCTGATAACCCAATGAGGAAATACAGGAAGGTTTCTTGATTTCTGCATCTTAGGGACATTTTTGTAGAGAGTGATATTTTCTCCTAGATTGCCATAGCTTTGTAATTTTTTGAGTCTACATAAAATATCATAATTATAAAAAGTGGTTGACCGATTGGTTCGTCGATCGAGGAGACTACGTGGGCTTTCTCCTACAAGTGCTGAGCCTTCTTCAAGAAGGCGTAGGAGAAAATGCATCGAAGAGTGATCCTTCGCTTGGGGCTATTATTTCTATGGGTGGTCCTAGTACTAGTGGTGATTTAGAGAAGAGTACTCCACTCATCTCTCGGGTAATTTTTCCAGCAAAAGAAGTTGAGGTGGAAGAAATTCTTGAACCTCCAGTTAATCCTTCCTCTCCTCTTCCTGCTAGTTTTCCGGATGTTATTTTGTACATTGGGCCTCTATCTCAGAGACCATCTAGCCCTCATATTTCTCCTTTTCTTTCGATGGCCATAGCTGGGAACACATCTTCGGCTATGAGCACTTCATGTGTGCATACTCCTCTTTCGGTTGAGGGAAAAGGTACTTTTTCTATTTCGACTATCGCTCCCAGTGCTACAATTTTTGGCTCTACCTCCATTCTGTCTACTAGTGGGGGCACCCAAGATTTTTCTTCCCATTCCGGTCCCTTCTCTTTTGGAATGCCTTCTAGTGCAATTCCTTTAGTTCCTCTCACTATCGATGCAGCTGTCTCCACACCCATTTCTTATATGGCTAGTGGATCAACTTATTTTTAGGGTTTTCCCTTCAGAAGTTGTCATATTCCTCATTCGAACCCTTCCTTAGGTTAATTTCCTTTCTCCGCTCAAGGTCAAGGTTTTAATCCTTTCCTCGGAGGCCAAAGATCTAATGCTTTTCAAGGTTGGAACACTACTTTTACAAGGTTGGGAACTGGGAATCCGTTTTTGTATGTTCAATAGGGGAATGTTCCTTTCTCCTCTATAGGTTCTTCTTAGGGTTTCTCTCCATTCTCTAATGCTTGGAACCCTTAACAAGGAGTTTCATCTTCATTTAACACTTTTATTGGGAGAAATATACTTGTTTATGGTAACCCTACAAGGGGAGGGGGTCCTACTTCGAATAATTCTAGGCCACAAGGTTTCTCTGATGGCTCAGATTTTTCTACAAACAATCCATGGAAACTTGGTGCCTCAGAAAATCCAGTGTATTCTTTTCAGAATGTCAGGAATCCTTCCATTTGTGGATGGAATTCTCAAGCTCCTCCGTGCTTATCATTCCTAACAACCCTAAATTTTCCATATTTGTCAAAATTTACTAATGATCTTATTTGATACAACTTAGATTGGCCTCCGATCCCTACTAAACTTATGTCAGATATTTCGATATTTGAAGGGAAGATTGGCGAGGATCCAACTGACCATGTTACCACTTTCCATTTATGGTGTTCATTGAATTCCCTTATCGATGATTCGATTAGGTTGAGACTATTTCAGTGCATCCTAACTAGAAACACTGCTAAATGGTACATTGAGCTTACTGGGGGCACTTTTTCTTCATTTGGCGAGTTGGCTATCATGTTTTTGAACCATTTTCCGTTGCTTGTTCGATATGATGTTGGAACTGAGCTTTTGGCCAATTTTTAGAAAGATAAGGTGATGCACATTTCTGACCATATTCAGTAATGGAGGAGAAGGAAGAGGCTCATTAAAGCCCAGATTCCTAATTAATTCCTTCTCAAATGGTTCCTTAAATCCTTACAGCCAGAAATATCGAAGGATGTATCTCTTTCCAAGGTATTTTATGAGGAGCAAGCTATCTTTAAAGCCCAACAATTGTATAGGTTTTAACCCCGAATGTAAATTATCTACACACGAATCTTATAACAGAAAATAAACAATAGCAAGAGCATAAAACATAAAACAAACATAAACACCGAGATTTTCCCCGGATCCCAAATCGGGACGACTGTGCCTTGATTTTTCATTATATTCCTTTTAGTGTTAAGCAACACACATATATATACATGCCGAAGCATACATAAAACCCCAATCCATAAACCCCGGATTAGAACATAACCGCAGTTCCCTCGACCGGATCTACAAACACTGTGGGCCGAAACCATCGCATTCCCCAATACCATGTGCAAAACCATGCACAAAACCATGACGTGACTGGCACCAAGGACCAAAATTTTCAGCCGGCACCGCCCGACCCCGATGGGTGGGGCCACCGCCCCCCGTGATCCCCCCGTTGCGCCACAGTGCTGTGGGGGCCATCGCCCCTCTTACCCCTCGCGCGTGCTTATCGTGGAAAGAATATAACACATACCCAACAATTCTAACTGATCTATTCTTAGTATGGGATTCTTAATAAGATTTTTCCTGATGCTCCTCATTCCAAAGTGAATTTAGCCAAACCAAAGGCAACTCCTCATGTTGACAGGCTTGTCAGTTCGATCGATAGTGGCACAACTAACCTCTTGAATCAACTGCAATAGTTTTCTCTACAATCTGCTCCTTCTCTACAATCTGCTCCTTCTATTCAGGCTATGCTCCTTCTGTTAAATCTTCTAACCCTAAAAGAAATCAACAATCCTATGGGAATAATAAGGGATGAAATAAAAATAAGAAAGATAAGGATGGGAAGGGTAATGTGAATAAATCCAACGATAATGTTGGTGAGCGTAAGAGAGAGGCAAAGAATAAAGTTAAGTTTCCATGAAAGTAATGCAATGGAGACCATCTCACCCATCTCTACCCCAAGATTCAGGATGATCAACACTTGTTTGCTCAGTAGGGTTCCTCTAGTTCCAAGGCTGTCATGACTAACCCTTTTCCCCAAGGGAAAAAAATGCTTTCTGGCACATATTCTAATACTAGAGCTCCCGTTGGGGGCAACCAGGAAGGGGAAAAGTCCTCAAATCTATATATGATGAGTGCTCATGTTGATGTCACTACGAGATCACGTGATTATGGTGAATCCAAGTCTTCGGAGGCTAAAGGTGTTCCTGATACTTCTGAGCCACTCCATATTGAGAGGCCTGAAATCGAGCCTATACCTTGAATGTTGAAAGGTTTTGATAAATGTTTGACAATCAAACCTAATGCCATGGCAGCCTATAACTACTCCATTATAGAAAATTTGGCTTAGATTCCTTGTGCTATGTCTGCGTTGGAGGTACTCCAGTCGTGCCCAGTACAAACAAGTGCACTGCTCACTACAATCTAGGTAATCGATCTAAAGAACTCTCTTATGATTAGATTCGATATGTCTAGTCTTAAGAAGAGGCTTCCTCATCACATGGCTTTTCAGATCAAATATATGTATAAGAAAATCAATATTTTTTGAATGGTAGTCGATGAGGGCACTTCCACATGTGTCATGTCTATATCATGTTGGAAAACCATTGGATCTCCTCAAGCCATTACTTCACCTGCTCTTCTCACTGCATTCGATGGCCATTCTCACAAGCCACATGGCATTGTTCCGACTTTTCCCATCTGTGTTGGGGGTAAAGTTTTCAATATTGAATTCGAGATAGTTGATGCCAATTTAGACTACAACCTTCTATTGGGGTGGAATTTGATTTATGAGATGGATGCTATTGATTCATCATTATTTCGCATCTTGTGCTTTCCCCATAAAGGGAGGATTGTCACTGTTGATCAAATGGACTATTCTCCAATAGATCCAAATGCATCTTCTGACTCTACTGTTCCCTTGGTGAATGATGCCAAGAAACTTGTGGATAATTTAGGGGTTAGAATGTATACCTCATTGATGGGTACCTTTGATATTCTGCCTCCTTTCATTCATATTAATGTTATCTCATCCTCCAGGGATCTTACTCAAAGAGAGTTCTTTCAAACTCATTATTTTTCGGACCCTTGGACCTTACCTTCTCCTACTACCACATTAGAATAAGGTCAATTGGGGTGAATGGAATTTTCTATATTTGCAGCAAATATTGCTTATTAGTCTATTGTTGACTCTGTAGCTTCCATTCTAGTTTCTCTTTTGCCAGAGGATTTTGACAAAGATGTGGCTCCGGCTTGGACACTTAATTCATCTTCTACTCAAGATTGCCTTGATACTATTTTACCATATGAGGAGGCTATCCTTGAGGAAATGACGAGTGTGGAAACAGCGTGGGATGATTCTTATCATCGGTCCTATTTTCTACCAGATTTGCAAGAATTTGAGTCAAGAATATTTATCCCTTCATCTTCTGGTTTTTTTCATCCAATCTTAAACCCTTTGGCTCCAGCATAGGTTTTTTCTGAAGGGAACATGGTTGTCATTTCGGAGACCATCCCGGTGAACATTTCCAGGAATCCTGACGTTATAGAGAATGTTTTCATCGGAGCTAAATGTTCCCCTGAAGAGATTCAGACTTATACTAATCTCCTTAAGGAGTTTCATGATGTGTTCGCTGGTCTTCTGAGGAAATTACTGGAATTGATCCATCTATTGTCCAGCCTGAGATCAAGACTTATAAGAATGCTAAGCCTATATGGAAAAAGCTTCAACCGGTCAACCTAGGAAATTCGCAGCTATCAAGGCCAAGGTTGAGAAGCTGCTTAGGTGGGTTTCATATACCCCATTCCTTTAACTGAGTGGGTTTCGAATCCACTGCCTATGGAAAAGAAACAAGGAAAGATATGGGTTTGCATTGATTTCAAGGATGTGAATAAGGCATGTCCAAAGGATAATTACCCCACACCATTTATTGATATGATTATTGATGAGTGTGCAGGGAATAATATTTTATCCTTCATGGAGGTTTCTCGGGATACAATCAAATTACCATCCGTCCTGAGATCAGAACAAGACTGCTTTTATTTGCCCCTAGGGTACATTTGCATACAAAAAGATGCCTTTTGGCCTTAAAAATTCTGGAGCTACTTTCCAGCGGGCCATGTCTTATGATTTCCATGACATCAAGCATATCAACGAAGCTTATTTGGATGATTTAGCTGCGCATTCTCGAAAAATAATTGATCATCCCTCTAATCTTCGATCAATTTTTGAAAGGTGTCGTTATTACAAAATACAGTTGAACCCTAATAAGTGTGTTTTCACCCTCACATCCAGTTGGTTGTTAGGATTATGATGCAGGGGCATCTGAGCCGATTCGTATTCAAATTCGAATCTGCAGCCGAAGAGCTGGGTATGCAAACAGTTGTGTAAATTGTGGCAATTTTTTTGTTAAAACCGATGCTGAATCTTATGTAACCGATAAAAAAATTAATGATATGCTGTGTGCATTTGAGAAGATTAAGGGGTTCGTGTGAGGAAGTTCGACCGATTCATGATCTTTGGAAATTTCTATACAAATGAAACTCTACATGTGGGTGAGAGACAAGGGCGAATGAAATGTAGTCGTAAGGGGAGTTGGACTAAGGTTGAAATGCCTTAGAATTTGTAAGCGAGACTCTTGTACATAATAGAATTAGTGGTTTGTGGAACCCTGCGTGTCGAATTGTGTTCTGTTACAGTTAGATATATTTGTTAAAATCTTTGTGTGGAGGTTTTCGATTCCCTTTAAAATTTCTGAGTTATATAATTTTGTTGAACGCAATAGAAAAGAGTCGGTTTCCTTGGGTTCGATGGAGAACGAAACAAGAAAGCAGACAAGACAGGTTTTAAAAGGAGCGATTTAAACTCACATTGCGATGGAAAAATTCTGTATTCCAATGCGAATTAACTAGAGTTGGGTGAAGTGGTTTTGATATTAACCTAAGGTTTGGTGGTTTAATATGTGGATTCACATTTTCATATGAGGTGAAAATAAATTGAGGTTAATAGAATTCGAATGTCGTTTCGAATGGCTATTAAAACAAGTTTGATATGTGAAGAAGCTTCCGTGTAGGATATTGAACTCTGAATTTGAAAGGCATTTCTTCAGCTTGAGAGTATTAATGTGGGTTTGACAGGGTCACTCTTCATCAAGTAGTATTAGAGCGGGAAAATGATTTCCTGCGGAGAAGGAGTTCGCGTACAGAGGAAGAAGAGGTACAGTTTTGTTAAGCTTGTGATTTTTATGTGAAGATAGCAGCAGAGGAAGGTGAGAAGATTGAGGCAACCTAGAGCAGGAGTGCTTAATGGTTCCATAGGAGAAAACTAGAGAGATGTCGAAATCCGGAGCTCAGGAGAGAAGCTTGGTGAGGTATCTAGTAGCAAGGGGACTTGCTATTGCAGAAGTTTTGTTGCAGCTCATAGAGGAAAATTCTACAGTGGATGCGGGTGAGAATTGTTCAAGCATGCTGTTGCAAGAAGATCACAAGGAGCAGTTCCACAGATGACGTGGGTAGAACTGCTGACAGTTAAAGAAGACATATGACTAGGAGGTCATAAAATTTTGTGCCTAGGGAGTCTGATGCAGGGACATCTGAGTCGATTCAAATGCAAATTCGAATCTTCAGCCAAAGAGCTGGGTATGCGAACAGTCGTGTAAATTGGGGCAATTTTTTTGTTAAAACCGATGCTAAATCTTATGTAACCGATAAAAAAATTAATGATCCGCCGTGTGCGTTTGAGAAGATTAAGGGGTTCGAGTGAGGAAGTTCCACTGATTCATGATCTTTGGAAATTTCTATACAAATGAAACTCTACGTGTGCGTGAGAGACAAGGGCGAATGAAATGTAGTCGTAAGGGGAGTTGGACTAAGGCTGAAATGCCTTAGACGTTGTAAGCGAGAATCTTGTACATAATAGAAATAGTGGTTTGTGGAACGCTGTGTGTTGAATTGTGTTCTGTTACAATTAGATATATCTGTTAAAATCTCTATGTGGAGGTTTTCGATTCCCTTTAAAATTTCTGAGTTATATAATTTTTTTGAAAGCAATAGGAAAGATTCGATTTCCTTGGGTTCTATGGAGAATGCAACAGGAAAGCGGACAAGACGGGTTTTAAAAGGAGCGATTTAAACTCACATTGCGGTGGAAAAATTATGTATTCCAATGCGAATTAACCAAAGTTGGGTGAAGAGGTTTTGATATTAACCTGAGGTATAGTGGTTTAATATGTGGATTCACATTTTCATATGAGGTGAAAATAAATTGAGTTTAATAGAATTCGAATGTCGTTTCGAATGGATATTAAAACAAGTTTGATATGTGAAGAAGATTCCGTGTAGGATATTGAACTTTGAATTTGAAAGGCATTTTTGTAGCTTGAGAGTATTAATGTGGGTTTCGTAGGGTCTCTCTTCATTAGATTCATTGTGTCTACTGAAGGGATTTGGGTAGATCCCTTCAAGGTTGAGGCAATACTTCAGTTGCCTCCCCCATATTCTATTCGTCAACTTCAAAGTCTTGAAGGTAAAGCCAATTTATTAAGGAGATTCATCATTAATTATGCTGAGGTTACGAAGGGATTTATTAGATTATTGAAGAAGGGAATTCCATTCCTGTGGGATGACTTTGCTCCACGCTCATTCGATGCTTTGAAAAAATAATTGACCTCCTTTATTGAGTCCACTTGATTATAACAAAGACTTCATTTTTTATCTGACCGCGACAGAGTCTACTATAGGTATTGTTCTGGTTTAGAAGGATGATGCTCTTTGTGAGCATGTTATTTATTACCTAAATCAAGGCTTGGTAGGTCCTGAAATACGATACTCTCCCATTGAGAAGTTAGCTTTGGTAGCTGTCCATGCTGTCTAATGACTCAGGCATTACATTCTCCTTCGCAAAACATATTTTTTGGTAGCATTCAATCCTTTTCAATTTGTTCTTAGTAGGTGAGTGATTGGGGACAAATACAATCGATGGATTTTCATTTTCCAAGAGTCTGATCTCAAATTCCTATCTGCCAAATCCAAGAAATTTTTGGTATTTTCGGAGTTGATCTCTGAGTTGGATTGTGGAGATGAGATTATTTATAAGGAGTCTTCCTTTGATGAACATACTTTCCTCATTTCTTCACAAGATCCCTGGTATGGGGATATCATTGTTTATCTCCAGATTTCGAAGTTTCCTCTAGCTTTTTCAAAAGATGAGCATCGAAAGTCGCGTCACTTGGAAAAATGTTATCTTATTATCGGTGACACTCTATATTGTCGCAGGGTTGACTCGATCCTTAGACGTTGCTTGAATTTCAAAGAGGATGAGGTTGTGCTGAATGATTTCCACAATGGAGCTTGTGGTGGTCATTTATCTGGGCTTGCTACAACTCAAAATATTTTGCGTGCCAAATATTTTTGGCCCTCGATTTTCAAATATTTTGTTGAGGCGGTCAAAATATGTCATCCTTGTCAAGTTTATACTTGGAAGATGCACGCTCATCTAGATCTACTCTTTCTTGTTATCACTATCGTTCCATTTACTAAGTGGGGAATTGATTTTACTACTTGTATCCCGCCTTCAGCAAAAGGTCACAAGTACATTATCGTAGCAGTGGACTACTTCACTAAGTGGGTCGAGGATATGCCTACTTTCTCGAACGAAGGTTAAACAACAACCCTGTTTCTGTTCAACCAAGTCATTTTTCACTTCAGTATTCCCAAGGATATTGTCACTGACCATGGAAGTCATTTTCAGAACTCCATGATGGCTGAATTGGCTCTTAAATTAGGTTTATGGAAGGATCATTCGTCTCCATATTATCCTCAGGCAATTGGGAAAGTTGAAGCTGTGAATAAATCCTTAAAGGCTATCCTTCAAAGGAAAATCAATAAAGCTTGGTCCAATTGGCATGTCATGTTGTATCACGTGATTTAGGCATATCGGATGTATGTTAAGACTGCAACCAGGTTCACTCCTTTCCAACTAGTTTATGGTTTGGAATCGATCTTTCCTGTTGAATGTGAGATTCCTTCCCTTAATCTGGCTGTTGAGCTTCTTCCTGACACTTCAAGTCTAGAAGAACACCTTGTCTATCTAGAACGTCTCGATGAGAAGCATTGAGATGCAGCTACGATTAATGAGGCCCATAAGAAAAGGGTGAAGGTTTAGTATGATAAGGTTGTCAAACCTAGTGTTTTATATGAAGGTGACCTAATTTTGGTCTACGATCATGACAAGGATGCCTTGGGGGTAGGGAAATTCAAATCCATGTGGTATGGCCCTTTCATTGTCAAAATATTCCTTAAGAAGGGAGCTTATGCTTTGGTTGATTTTGACGGAAATGAGTCAGCAGAGCCCATAAATGGGCACTATCTTATGAAGTATTATGCGTAGGCGGTTGCCTAGCATTTTATTTGGTTGTATATATTGTATTTTTTGTGCATATTTGTCTATATAATTTTTTGTGACCTTGATGTTTTTGATCTACTTTAGTAGGTGTTTGTGAATGATATGAGTCATTTTGGCTTTGTCGATGGTGCTAGTCGATATACCTGGAATATTGCTTCCGCGGCTTGGGTAATCTAATATCCATCCGGTCAGTTGCTAGTCTCAAGGGGCATGTGTATTGGTCCTATTTCGAACAATGTAGAAGAATATAATGCTATGATCAATCTACTTTCGGAGGCAATGTCTCTTGGTATTGGTTCGTTAGTAGTGTACTTGGATTCGCAACTGGTGGTTTCATAATTGAACAACACCTATCATGTCAGAGATCCATTTTTTTATCGTTTATTTCTGAGAGTGAATTTGTTGCAAAGATCATTTAATTATCTCAAATACATTCACATTCCACGTTCATAAAATTTGTATGCAGATTCATTAGCTAATCAAGCAATTGATTGGCATATTAATCATTCATTACATTAAATATAAAAAAACATCAATAATCATTGTATATATGTGACAATCACATCATAAAATCACTATATATATATATATATATATATATATCTGAGTTGTTTTAAAAAATAGACAAAAATTACACAATTATGTCCTACAAAATTAGGGCTTATGCCTGATCATGTCCATCATAAAAAAATATTACAGTCATTCGGTCATCATAAAATTCTATCCCTGTGGGCTTTACCTTGGATAAGTGACATGGAAGAACACTATGGCTATAGCCACACGACAAAATAACCACACCCAATCGCGTGGTACACCGACCACATGTCTCTGAACTGCCTCGGGGAGGTCCTCTACTGCAACCATAGGGACATGGTGGGTCAAACCCTCCAAGTTCCTCTGAATAGCATGGAGAACTCTCCTAGGGTATTTGCGGCATCTTCAATGTCTCTTTCGTAGCACCTATGCCTTGGGAAGCCATCGGGTCTAACTGGTCCAAGATTTGTAACATGATCAATAAATTTTTAATTCAATTGTCCTATCAAAAATATTTGTTCATTTTCATATTTATATTAAAAATCCAAAAAATCATATAATCAAAAAATCATTTAATTGCGATCTAACCAATCGTTCCCCATGCTACACTGGGTGGTAAGGGAAAATCAACACCTCCCCTGAATTCCATGCTAGCATAGGTTTAATCCTCCATGACTGTCACTTGTTCTCCCCACCACAAGAAGAACTCATCATCCAAGGTAGTTCTAGGGACTTTTCCACCCCCTAGCCTCTTCAGCAGATCATCCCATCATTTTATAAATGGATCTAATGGGTTGCTGTTAGTAGAGATCATTTTGGGTCGAAGCCCTAGAATCCTCTCAAAGAAGAATGTGCATAAAATGGTCCCATAACCAAAATGTTTATTTTTATTCTTTTGGATGGAGGTTAACTGTTTCTTCAAATTGGTTAGCAAGGTTTTGCACCAATCATATAGTGTATTAAGGAATTCCACTACCAAACTCATGTTCCCTTGTGAGGCTTCGTGCAATGCAGCTGATCCAGCTACTCTGAAAATGGTGAAAAGAAGTATTTTCATGTGCAACCCTTTCACATCTCTAATTTGGATTTGTGTCCCGACCTTCTGAGTACCCTCATCATAATATGTGCAAATGTAATCTTCCACATTCAACCCTCATGTGGGCTTGCCTTGTAAATTTACTAGTTCCCCCCTTTGAGAGAGTCCAGTTATAAAATATATGTCTTCAATCTCGATCCTTAAAGGCATTTGATCAATTATGAAGCAATCCTCTTGTCGGTCCCAGTAGTTGATGAGAATTTCAAGAAATTTGGTGTTTGTTTTCATAGTTGGCATCTTAAAAAACTTGAGAAAACCACATCCTCAGAGTATATATAAGGACAATTGGTCCTCAATTACCTCATTCTCAATTGTGCTATGCTCCCTCTCCCTCCAGCTAATGGTCATCCTGAATCAATTCATCAAAAACCCATTAGTTTTTTATTTTTAAATTTAGCTCTATGCATACGTGAGTTCCTTCCTACACAGTGGCATCTAGACGCACGTTTGAAATTATGAACCTGTGTATATGTAGAGGGTTTCTCAAAATACTTAACTCCTATGGTGAAATTCACAAAGAATTACTTGAAATGATAATTAAATTGATTTCTAAGCTGATTGAGAAGATTACCTGGAATATTTGGGCAGATTCGACTGAGAATTGGTCTGATTTGAAGTTGGGGAGTTTTTTCTCCAGAGCTCTTTCTAAAATTATTCAATACACAAATGACCAAATGTGAGTCCAAAAGGCCTATTTATGCCCAAAATTCAAAATTTTCTTAAAACCCACTTGTCTAAAGTTTTGAGTTTACTTTTTGAATTTATCCAAGACTTTATGACCTTTTGGCTTGTAAGTGTTAGGATAGGTTGCTTTCAAGTCCATTTGATGATTTTGAGATGATTCTATGTCTCTTTCGATTCCGTGAATACTGACCTGTCATGGCAGGTATTGTGTTCAGAACTGGCATATATGTTAGGGAATTCACTTTCCGTTGCACTTATGCATACTAGCCTCCATACTGAAATCTTGCCATAGGGTCGACCCTATCCTGTTGTGATTATTACACCATTTTCACTCACCGACTTATAAATCATGATATGATGGTAGAGCCATCCTTTACTTGGGATTCTTAGTTAGATCCTCACTAGCATATGTCACCCATGCTGCAAATTGTGTAGGCTCGGGAGTCCTCTTTAGTCCTGCCATGACTTAAGTGACGAAGCTTCATTCTTATTCTTCTTCGTTATATTTCTAGCTTTATAACCTATAGGCTCCCATTTTATTGTTGAGTTGTTTTGCTGCATTTCATATTGACCATTTGCATGGCTTGGACTCATGTATAAACCATCTTTTTGACCATGTCTCTCTGCAAAGTCAGCATTGCAATCACCTAGCCTCTAAAAATCGACACCTTTTGCATGTGGATGGAACATTCCTATGAGTGCCATTTACCAGTTTTGCCACCTTACATTAAGCATAGGATTGTTCCTATCCTAGGAGCTAGAGCATTTGTTCATCGACACTCATTATATCCACTGTACTATAGGAATTATTTTATCCCTTTTCAGGCTTTCAATATGAAAAAGACAAAAAAATAAAATATCTGAAAAAGAGTGGGATCAAGACATTACTTCAATATTTGATGGCAACTAAGAGTTAGTTATGTCGCCCTTGAACAAATCACAAAAAGATAAGTCTTTTCTCCATTTTGGGATGGGCTTTAGTTTGACTTAGGAGAATCCATAACCTTGTTATTGAGTCAGTACTCCCCTGGTTTGTTATCTCTTCCAATCATATGGAGAGTTTGTTCATGCCTCTTGCATGACAAACATATACAAAATTATCCTATGACGTCGTAGTCAAAATTAGTCGTGTTTTTGTTCAAGGGAAGTAAACCTAAGTTGGCCTTTCTGCGGTGTCTCTTGACTCATTTTTTAGTCGGCCATTCCTGGTCTATTAGGGTCATGTTCAATCACATCAGCTATTTCGTCCTTTTCTCGTGCTGGTTTGAGAAGGTATCCATTGACTTCTTGATGGCGGGTTTGTCTCCTATCGACTTCGAAAAATTTCTCTCTGAGTAAACCTTGAGCCTCACCCTGGCCCTATTTAAATTATTGATAGGTGACCTTGTGCTCAGCATTTGATCAACACCATGGGTATTTGACTGAGTGGTTTCCCTTGTGTTTGACTTCAGCTTATGTTATCACACTTGGGATTCGTGCAGTACCTTGGTTTCTATTTGACCCTATCGGTGGATTCCTCGCCTATTTGTCAGATTTAATTATTGGTTGGTGTTAACACTGGAAAATTGTATAACAGAAGATGGCATTAATTAATGTCAAGCCTAAGGATTTACAGGGAAAGAACACATTATGGAGTCAAGAAAGTATTTAAAATCTCTAAGGTTTTGAGAAAATCAGATTTGAACTAGTCTTAAATGCTGGATTGCGCACTTAATCCTTCGAGAAGAGTGCCTTCTATGCACCTTTTTGCCCGATAAGCATGCATTCCTGGAAATGGAAAAATTTCGCTTTCTGGGACCACACCAAGAAAAGGACAGTTACTCCTTATATGAAGCCGCCTAAGGACATCCACTAACGCCTCCTTAGACACTATGTGAGCACACAAAGGAATATTTGAGCACACAATGGAATCATACCTCTCCCTTGGGTCACCATCCATCATGTACCAAGGGAAGGAAGGAGGATTTGAAACTCTCCTATATAAAGCCACCAAGAGATGAAGAAATGGTGATCACATTATTATGCTGGCCAAAGTTGCCCAAGCAACACCAATAGTGTGTGACCTGAAGCTGGAGCTGAAGAGGACTCAATCGTTGGCCACCCAAAAATCCTATTCCACCATGCCAGAGAGAGAGAGAGACACTGCACCAGAGGTAGAGCTTGGAAGGCAACATCCTTGCATTGGGACCTAGAGCCACTGCCTAGGTTCCCTTTGGCAAGTGCGTAAAATTTCTTCTCCATTTCAAACATTTAATAAGAAGAGGCCTTTGAGTCATCGTTGGTATTATTATCATTTTGAATCTCTTTGATAGCTTCTGTATATTTGTGTTTTAGTTTTAGTTTAACCAGAGCATAGTTTAGCATACTGTTTCAATTAAATTTTATGCTTTTGAGCTCCACCACTTTCTGCCTGTAGCTAATAGTTTAAAGAGTAGACCACACTCTTTAAATTGGTGTGATTTCGTACAACCGTGTGACAAATACACCACTACAGTTGGTTCAGAGGTTTTCTACCATGCACTAGCTAGATTTTGTGCATGCCAGAAACGTGCTCCAGTTTGGGTACTTCACTTTTCTTCATCCGATTCCTTCCAAATTTTGGCCTGTGGGTTACACATGCATTGGATTGATGTGGGATCCCTTAATGCCTTCCTTCCAACAGATATTTTCCCATCGACTCCGACACATTTCTTTGTACATAAGGTCTAGATTCCTTTTGTCAGTACCTTAGGGTTTGTAGTCATTAGTGGAAGATTCATTCGCTATCGAAAATGAGAATACATCAACGTCTCCTGATTGGTAGATTCTATCAAGTGTTTGAATTCAACTCATTCATTCACACTTGTTAGATTGTAATAGGGTACCTTGAATCTCATCATCATTATCGGTGAGTTTTATTTCATTTGTTAACGGTATACATCAATGGCCAGTAATCAAACCATTTCTCACATGGTCGAATTCAGCTCATTTATTCCCATTGTGTAGAATTATACCATGGTGATCGATGAATACCTTGGGCTTGCATCAACATGTTTTGGTTCACTTTGAAAGCTGCAGTTTTATGCTAGTGAGACCATCCACCCTTATATGTTGGAGTTCATCACAACAACATCCTATATGTCGACACTCGAGTTGTGTGCGGTACCACTTTTTCCACCACTTTTGATTTGGTACTCGGAGATTCAGTTGTGACTTCAATGATCAAATATATTTGCAGCATCATTGATCAGTATTCTCTATGTGATACTTTGACATGACTTTGATATACACTTCCGGGAAGTGATTGGATGATTCACTATGTGCTTTACAGTTTCTGTTTTACTTGTATACATATTGGATCCACTCCATACTTGTTATGTAGACATGCTTTAATTTTAGTGAGCATGGGTATGATTGCCTCAGACATGAGCTTAATTTATGATTTATTTCACTGATTTTTGGTAGGTTGAAATTTGGTGAAGTCCTCTCCAGTCCTCGCAAGATTCTTTCTTATGCACATAATACATTTCTGCCATCATGTACCCCTTATGATCTCATATATTAGGGGGCTTCTATTATAACACCATTTATCAAATTTCTATACTTGATGATATAAGTATTGGCCTTGGGCACCCCTTTCCATTTAGACTTGGTCATTTTCTTAAAAAAAAAATTATTTCGAATCCCATACGTGACTCTGCCATGTCTTACATGCGTGCAGACGCAGGTCCACTCATATCTGACCTACGTATAAAATTTAAAATATTAAAAAATATATAAACTCCCTATTAATTGGGTAGGGTTTATGGGTTTTACGTAAAGCCCACCTACACCAACCCATGGCCAAACTGTTTCCCAGCTGAAAATATTGTTTTGAGGAAGTAAAAATACACCTCATTGGGAAGGCCTAAGGGAGGAGAGAGAAAGGCATTGATACTATAGCCTGTTATAGCCCAGATCAAGTCTGATTATCCCTATGCCTCTTGTAATTCCCAGGTTCATGAAACCCTTGTTTCCTTCTTTGAGATGCTCACCTCCTTTATGTGACAGCCTTGTGCACCTTTTATGGAAGAAGATTGTTGAGGCTTGTGCTGGACGGATCCAGAGGACGGTTTCTCTTGGAGCCGTGGCTGATTTTAGGTGATATCTCCACATTATTTTACATACATCAATAAATAATCTCTTTCTCGTTCCCGATGTCATGATATTATATGTCTCTTATACATGTTAATGAAATTATAGTTGTTTATTTCATGTTATCTTTTATGAGTTTATATGATCTAACATACTAACATTTAGGATATATATGCTATAAAACTAGTCTATGTGTTTTTTCTTGAGTGAGTTGCAGGTCTTAAAGCACATGGAGAAGCAGAGGGTTTGCACCTTGTGGGAACGACCTCAAACGTAGGACATACGGGTAAGGTCACCTCTCCCTAGTTTACTAGTTTAAGAATTAGGACCTTTAATTTGATTTATTCTTGTTATTATTATGCCTTTCGATCTATTAGGTCCCTCAAACCGGACCGTAGGGTAGGTTTTGCTACAACAAGGGGGGGGAGGTGAATTGTATCTATCGTATGATTCACTATACTACTATCCAAATTTAGTAAATATCGATTAGAACTTGCATTAATAATAATAATTCGCCATTACTCCTACCATTAATTTTGAAAAATTGTTGTGAGCACCTGAAATCATTCCAAATTGTTGCTAATTATGGCATAAAACTTTCAAAAAGGATAAGAATTTCCAATTCTAGCAGAGCAACATTCTCTATCCTACCGAACATTTTCATGAACCAAGTGCTAACTGTGTAACAATTACTAAGTAGCTATGGGAAGAGAAATAGTATGCCATGAACATGATTCTATTGATGCTCTATTACACCGTTGGGAGTCCTTAGAGGTATTTCAAAGTGTAGGCTGCTTAGCCTATTTTGAGAAATAGTAGCGATTTAATGAGAAAATTGATTTACAATTTTCATAAGTTTTGAATGAATAAGGATCAACGGTTAGAGGAGTTAAGGTTGCTATTATAGAATTATTTTCTAGGGTGATGGGCTTGCCTTAGATGGGAATGCATTTCTCTCAGAAAATAGCAATCCCAACAAAAAAATCTACATTCTTGTAGGAAGGTGAGGAGGTAAGGCATAAGGGAAGAGGGATTGATAAAAAATCCCTTCCTCATCCTTGGGATGATGTATTCTATTTTATTAAAAAAATTATAACCCGTGAAGGCAACTTTGGGATTTTATTTCACTACGAATTTTAGTTGTTAGCACATTTTCACAATGGAAAGTTAATCAATATGCCCTATTATTTTTTAAAATCGTTAAAACATATGGAAAAAACTGTATGTATGGCAAAGCATCCTAGAAATTTCTTAACTAGCCATGGGATGATCAAATTTATTATAATAGAATCGCTACAACAAAAAGGGAGCACATGGATAAAACTACTATCAGGTTCACATGTACCATCCCTTTAGGAGGAAAAGAGTGAAGCTAAAGAACTGGAGGAAGGTGCTAAAACAATGCCAGAAGCAAGTGTAGTTACACCTCCTAAGCCTTGTCAGAGTGGTATCTGAACTAGGCACTTTGTGAAGAAGGCTAATACTAAAGGACTGATGGATGTATCTAGTGGGAAGTTTGAAAGTACTAGGTATGAATTTCCTATTGAGGAAGAGACACTTGAAACATAGCTACTAGATAAAGTGACATTTGACGAGGTACCCAAGAAATAAATGCTACTACAAACAATATTAAGGAAGTGGTTGTTGAAAAATAAATTTGGGGGTAAAAGCCTTAAGAAGATAGTACAAGTAACTATTACACCATCAACTTCCTCAATACCTGAAGACCATTCTACTACAATTTAATTAAAGGAACTAGAGGAAGAACTGAGTGAAGAAGGAAATGAAAAACCCGTACAGGCCCAAATAAATCATTCCTTCACTAGGTAATACTGAAATTGACCCTCTCACTCAAAAAATTAATGACTTAAAAGAAGAAAATGAGAACTTGAAGAAAAAACTTGCCACACTTAAAGATACATTTCTATTTAAGAAATAAACAAGGTTTGAAACCCTAGTAGAGGTGGTAGGAATGGTGTCACCTGCTGACACAGTTGAAAAATTATGTGTGGGCTGTAGAAAAATTCTTAAGGAGGCAAGATGTGATGGAACAACCACAGTTTCAAGTGGTATAAAAATGGAAGAACTTGATGAGGAGTTCTAGACTGATAATACACAAGAACTTGATAACAATTCCCTTGTTACACAATAACCAAAAGTTGAAGTAAAGTGAGATGGGGAAAACCGGTTTGTTGCTCCACAAGAAATTTTTGATGATGTTTCTACTCCACAAGACCTAGTAGCTAAATTAGAGAAAATCGGAATAAAAAAAGTTGTTTCTCCACAAGAACCTATCAATGATGCCGCTAGTACACAAGAACCAACAATTGAGATAAAATAATAGAAGGAGAAGTAAAATGAAGAAATATTGTAGAGAGTTGTTGAGTATGCTACTGTAAAAACAATGGATCTAACTCAATCAAAATCTTAAGAGCCATTGAGATCAATATTTTTTTTTGAAGAATTAGATAAGTGGAAGAGATTAGAAATCTCATTGAAGAGTGAGGTTATTCCTCTAAGTAAACATAAGGAGATTGTTCACAGGCTTAAAAGGAGTTGGGCTGCAAATTTTCTCGTTCAAGATTTGGTAAAGATTAAGGAAGAAAGGAAGCAACCATTATTGAGGGTAGGAGAGCCCGAGGAAGAAGTGAAGTTGTTACAGGGAGAGAATGAGCAGATGTATAACCTTGCAGAGAATCCGTTGAGTTATAAATAATGTTCTCCTTCCTACCCTATATACCTTCAAGAATAACTATTCCTCTTCCAATTAACATCAATCAAAGAAAAATAACCATATGTAATAGGGGAAGTTCATTATTTTCTAGAATCTTTCAAGAAGGCCAATTTTTTAGAGAAAACACTACTATGTGATTTGTATCTACATGATCATCCTTGTTTTGGAGAGAGTACTTTTAATATTACAACCCATGTTGGGGATTTTTAGCTAAAGGCCTTCATGTCAATTATACAAAAATAGGTTAGCTGGAAGGCCACTTACAATGTTGTAACAATACATGAAAAATCTATAAAATTTCTTATTAGAGATGAACCGAGGACCACTCAAATAGTTTTTATGGCATATAATAGGATGTGGCAATACTCAATCACTAAAAACATGTTGATGTTCAGAAACAGGGTCTTGGAGCATCGTTTCACGAGTATCAGGTTGATTAAACAAGATACGTTGGAAGGAAGTAGGTTAACATGGGAAGCCTATCGAGAGGAGCTAAGGAGTGAAGATCCCTACTATTTTCAAAATTCTTTACATGCACTTTCTAGGGCACCGTAGTATCTAGAGTGTATTAGGAGAAGCACTTTGTAGGGTTCCTTAGTTTCTAGAGAATATTAGGAGAAGTAGGGCTAGATGGTGTTATCCAAAAATTGGGTCCTCTTGGGTTGCTTCAATGTTCAATTTGGAGTAACTGTTTCAAACCACTTCTTATGACTGAAGCTTAGCCTCTTCAATCTGAGAGGGCTCTCCCAAAGGGGTTTATGATATTTATTAATGATATAAGATAGATGGCTAACTCTATTATTTGTGTCTTGGTTTCATATGTTTGCAAGTTGAAAACATGAATGTTTGCTACCATTGGGCTATGGAGTTAGTGACACGGATCTCAGTAACAAAGGCTTTCCAAGTGGAAGCTGAGGCTTGTAAATATTTCAATGAATGAGCAACACATGTAGGAAATTTTCAATAACTTGATGTTCAAAGGAAGTCAGAGAATGTAATACAAGAATTTTGAGTAATGAGACATCAATAAATTGAAGGTAAACTGTTAAGGAAGATATACCATAGCTTAATACTTAAAGGAAGTCAGAGCATGAACAATCATGAGTTCTGAGTAATAAACATTAAGACATTGGAAGAAAAAATTTCAAAATATAGGACAAAAACTCATTGAAATATAATAAAAATCTTAGGTGAAGAAAAGTTGCGTTGTTACTGTATATAGCAGAAACTCCAAAATCTTTACAATCAAATAGTCTTCTGAGATAACATCTCCATTACTGATCAAAAAACTTGTTTACAATAGCAGCAATCAGTCATAACATATCCCAACCCCTTCTAACTCTAAAATTAAGTCCTTTATAGAATTAGGGCTCATATAAATGATTTTACACCTTGCTAACCTCGAAATTCCACCTCAAAGACCTATTTCAAATAGGATTAGCTCACATGGAGACTTCCTAGTGATATTTTTGTTTTGCAGAGTTTGAATCCAAAAAGGACCCTTATTTCATTAAATAACTCTACAAATCCATTTAATAACCTTTATAAAATTAAACCAACTAACTTGCTGAGTGTGCTGGAGTGCTGATGTTTCATTATGCCATGTGAATGATGAGTTGGACCTCCTCCAAGTCACATTTTACAATTTTTTCACCATTCTGGCTAGTGAAAATTCTGAAATAATAGGCCTCCAAGATGAGTGTATAATTTCCAAACTCTGATGGCTTTGCAGAAATGGAGAGAACATTTTGTAGATGGGGCTGTGATTAAGGAAAACCTCTTTTAGTTTTCCAAAAAACGTTTTCATTTGGGTAAAAACTGAACTTGAAGTTGACTACTAAAACAATCATATATAGGAAAGTTTCGTAACAACAGTTTCGTAGAAAATTTAATTTATCAATTTCTGCCACCTGCTAATGAATTTATAGAAACTAAGAGAATATTTTGTAGCTGGATCTTTGATAAAAAAAAACCTCTTTCATATTTCTAAAATTCTTTTTCAGTTGCTCAAAAACCTTAAAAACATTTCGATATGAAAACATGACAGTTTCATAGCGTTTTGCTATTCTTCAAGCCCAGGCACACTACGAAACTGTTGAAGAGTGCTGAAATTCCAGATTTCTGTGTAATTTGAAAAATAAACCTCATAAGTGCCAAACACTTTCTTCTAACATGCAATTATCCTTAAAAACCTTAAAACAACTCGCCTTATGATCCTTGAGGCATTTCTTCCTCATTTATGATGGTTTGAGCTATTGGCTCTTCAAGCATTGTTATTTTTAGACCTTTGTTATGTAATTCATCATGGATTAATTCAAGCTACTCCTAGAGATCCTTGACTTGATTTCTCAACCTTCTGTTAGTAGACTGCAATTGCAAATTCATCCTTCTGACATGTTTGACTTCTTTCCTCAATGGCTGGGTAAATTTTAGTAAGTGTTGTGTGTCATCTAAAGTCTTAGACTCACTATCAATAGTTTTCCTTCTGAAGAGTTCAAATGTTGTTGGGTCTTCATTGATCAAATTAAAAACTGCTAGTTCATATCTAAAACATTGTCTAGTATTATTTTTCCTTCTTTTTTCTGGCATGGTTTTTTTAATGTCTTCACAGCCTTGCTTGATAATTTGCAGCCTCGCTTGATAGTGTTCAACCTCGCTTGATAGTGTTCAGCCTCACTTGATCAGTAATATTTGTAAACATTTGAAAACACCAGCCATAGTTTTGGCTCAATGCAATAGTTCTCCAGAGCTCAATATCCCGCAAAGGAGGAATGAAGAATGAGAAATGATTGAATTAGGAAATATTTTGCAGTTTTGATGTCTTCTCACGACTCAATGATGACTCATACATACCTAACTGATGATGATGACTTCAGACTTGACCATGTACTTTGATTTTATCCCTCCATGACTCGAATGACATCTAACTTACCCTTTCCCAATGATATTCTGACATCTAACAGCTAATCTGATAAGATAAACAGGAAGCCGCGCTTTTGTAGCGTATCTAGTGTAAATTTGACTATTTTCGCTACGAAAATATCAACAATTTTGTAGCAAAAAGTGAATTTTCTCAGTGTGTTTCGCTACGAAACTGTTGTTTCTTGGCTTAAAGGAAATTTTTGGTAAAGAAACCTTGGAAATTGAAATCTGTTAGAAAATCATGATTGATGTAACATGAGAGGATTTGAATGAGGGTGGGTTTAGACCTTAGGATAGACTAAATTAAAAATTTTCCTTGACCAAGTAATGAAAAACGAATTCTATGACACTACCTTTGACACATGAACCTCTAGGACTTTGTCAAATGATGCTTCATTTTTATGAGTGATTACAGTGGCTCCACTTGGGATGGTGTGCCCCTGTGGTACATCAAAGAACTTATAGTTCGAGTGCTATCCATTTTCTTGGAAATAAAAAAATCTGAAATTTATGGAAACTTCACCAAGCTCTTATGGCCTTCACCTCGGCCTCAAGCTTGATGATTACTACTAAAGAACCAAATCTGTGCCTACTGAAAAGATGCTTAGTCAACTTTGATCTTATTCACACAATAATACCTGCCTTAACAACTGCAATCTCCATTTTTCATTCAAGCAACATAAAACTTCCAATGAAGCTAGTCATTGACCTGATTTGACATTTGAACCTCTTGATTGCACTTGAACAAAAAGTAAGCATGATACTGAAATGACCAAGGCAACATAAAATGTATTTGATCCTTGTAATGAAAATATAACTGGAAATCTAGACTGTAGAATTCTTCCATGTAGTCAGCTATAGGATCATAGAAGACATAATATGTTTGATGATTCTCAAGACATTCTGCAACTTTGGACAACTCATATAGGCTTTGCTTAGCCACAAAATATTTTAGTTGTGTGCTGTCTAACTGATTTTAAAAAATAGAGTATTTGTCCTCAATCTCAAAAGAGAAAGGTAGCAACACCCTCTCTTTGTGTTATGGCATTAATTTTTTTTTAAAAGACCGGTCTTGATCATGAAGACTATAAGATTGAATTTGATCTTCTAACACTTCAATGTATTTTTCAATGTTCTTAGAAACTTCATCCATAAATTGAATCTTATCTTCGGACTTGCACTCAAATGATTTCAGATTAGAAGACAAGGATAAAGAAATATTTTCATCCACTTCCTCATTAGTATGATCATTATTTGATGTAGGCTGATGCAAGGCATGACATGAAAAATCAACTTCTTCCTTTACCTAAGGATTGTAACAATTATCTTCCAATATTTACTCTTGTTGTTTGAAATGATTCTCATACTCCTGATGATCAAAAGACTGACAAGTCTGCTGCAAATTTTCATAAAACTCAGAGGATGTAACATGATTTTCATAAATAAACTCCTACTAGGTTTCATTTTCATCCAATAAAGAGGCTATCCTTTCTTCTTGGTGATGAAAGGGGTTGTCATGAAGGGCCTCTAAAATTTCTTCATCCATGAACTAATCATCTTCATAACAATTCTCCAAATATTCAATAAAACTCAAAATATGTTTACAACAGTCTTTGACCAACAATAAGGAGGGATGACACTCTTCATACATCTCATAAAATGCAACATGGAAATCAACAAGAGAATATAATGAACCATTTGGCAGGCTTTTGAACCAAGACCATGCTTTTCCCTCTAAAGTGGCCATAAAAATATTCATGAGACAATCCTCAGGGAACTGAGCCTTAAGTCTGTGTACATGAATATGGAATCTAACCAAATGAAGAGAAACATTGTCCTTCTTTTGATCTTTAAATATAGGAAGATCAGTTAACCATTCAACCTTTGGCATAGGATTTGGAAAACATGGATATGAGACCGATTCATAGGGGCATACCTGGCATTTATTCTTGTAATGGAACTCATTTTGAAACTTCATCAAGCTACTGATCTTCAAGTAGTGGAGTCACCTTGTAATTTATTATTTGATGTGTGGAGTCGCCAGAGCAGCAATACAGCCAATATGTGCATAAGTGTTTGCTGCTCTCAGACCTTAGAACTGAAACTTTGTCGTTCTTCCCAGGGAAAATTTTAACCTTCAGTCCCCGACAATGACGCCAAAATTTTATCACCAAATTGGGTCCTCTTGGGCTGCTTCATTGGTCAATTTGGAGTAACTGTTTCAAACCACTTCTTGTGACTGAAGCTTAGTTTGTTCAGTCCGAGAGGGCTCTCTCAAGTGGGTTTATGATATTGATTAATGATATAAGATATATGACTAACTCTATTATTTGTGTCTTCATTTCATATGTTTACACGTTGAAAATATGAATGTTTGCTACCATTGGGCTATGGAGTCAGTGACAGGGATCTCAATAACAAAGGCTTTCCTTGTGGAAGCTAAGGCTTGTAAATATTTCAATGAATGAGAAACAAATGCATGAAATTTTAAATAACCTGAGGTTCAAAGGAATTCAAAGCATGTAATACATGAATTCTGAGTAATGAGACATCAAGACATTGAAGGTAAACTATTAAGAGAGATATACCATAGCTTAATACTTAAAGGAAGTCAGAGCATGAACAATCATGAGTTCTGAGTAATAAGAATTAAGACATTGGAAGAAAACATTTCAAAATATAGGAAAGAAACTCATTGAAATATAATAAGAATCCCAGGTGAAGAAAAGTTGTGTTGTTACTGTATATAGTAGAAACTCCAAAATCTTTACAATCAATAGTCTTCTGAGATAACATCTCATTTACTGATCAAAAAACCTGTTTACAATAGTAGCAGTCAGTCATAACATATCCCAACCCCTTATAACTCTAAAAATAAGTCCTTTATAGAATTAGGACTCATCTAAATTATTTTCCACCTTGCTAACCTCGAAATCCCACCTCAAAGACCTATTTCAAATATGATTAGCTCACTTGGAGACTTCCTAGGGATATTTCTGTTTTATAGAGTTTGAATCTAAAAAGGACTCTTCTTTCATTAAATAACTCAACAAATCCATTTAATAACCATTATCAACTTCAACAAAATAACTTGCTGAGTGTGCTGGAGTGCTGATGTATCATTATGCCATATGAATGATGAGTTTGACCTCCTATAAGTAGAATTTTACAAAATTTTCACCATTTTGGCTAGTGAAAATTATGAAAACATAAGCCTCCAATATGAGTGTATAATTTCCAAACCCTGATGGCTTTGAAAAAACTGAGAGAGGTTTTTGTAGCTGGGGCTATGAGATAGAAAAAATGCTTTCATATTTCCAAAAAGGTTTTTCATTTGGCCATAAAATGAACTTGAAGTTGATTTTTTAAACAATCATGTACAAGAATGTTTCGTAACAACAGTTTCGTAGCGAATTTAATTTATCAATTTCGGCCACCTCCTAATGAATTTGTAAAAATTGAGAGAGGTTTTTGTAGCTGGGTCTGTGATGAAGAAAAAAATGTTTTATATTTTCAAAATTATTTTTCAGTTGCTCAGAAACCTTAAATTTTTTTTTCTACAAAAACATGACAATTTCGTAGTGTTTTGCCGTTCTTCAAGCCCAAGCATGCTATGAAACTGTTGAAATTCCAGATTTTTGTGTAATTTGAAAAATAAACCTCATAAGTGCCAAAAAATTGCTTCTAACATGCCATTAGCCTTAAAAGCCTTAAACCAACTCACCTTATGATCCTTGAGGCATTTCTTCCTCATTTATGATGGGTTGAGCTATTGGATCTTGAAGCATTGTTATTTTTAGACCTTTGTTCTGCAATTCATCATGGATTAATTCAAGCTGCTCTTGGAGGTCCTTGACTTGATTTCTCAACCTTCTGTTAGTAGACTAAAATTGCAAATTCATCCTTCTGACATGTTTAACTTCTTTCCTCAATGACTCGGTCCATTTTAGTAAGTGTTGTGTGTCATCTGAAGTCTTAGACTCACTATCAATAGCTGTCCTTCTGAAGAGTTCAAATGCTATTGGGTCTTCATTGATCAAATTCAAATATGTTGGTTCATATCTCAAACATTTTCGAACATTATTTGTCCTTCTTTTTTCTGCCATGGTTTCTTTAATGTCTTCACAACCTCGCTTGATAGTGCTTAACCTCACTTGATAGTGTTCAGCCTCACTTGATCAATAATATTTGTAAACCTTTGAAAACACCGGCCACAATTTTGGCTCAATGCAATAGCTCTCTAGAGCTCAATATACCGCAAAGGAGGAATGAAGAATGAGAAATGACTGAATTAGGAAATATTTTGTAGTTTTTATGTCTTCTCATGACTCAATGATGACTCATACATACCTAAACTGATGATGATGACTTCAGACCTGACTATGTACTTTGATTTTATCCCTCCATGACTCGAATGACATCTAAGTTACCCTTTCCCAATGATATTCTGATACCTAACAGCTAATCTGATAAGACAGACAGGAAACCGCACTTTCATAGCGTATCTAGTGTAAATTTGATTGTTTTCACTACGAAACTATCAGCAATTTCGTAGCGAAAAGTGACTTTTATCAGTGTGTTTCACTACGGAACTGTGGTTTCTTGGCTTAAAGGACATTTTCGGTAAAGAAACCTTGGAAATTGAAATCTGTCAGAAAATAATGATTGATGTAACATGAGAGGATTTGAATGAGGGTGGGTTTAGAACTTAGAATAGACTAAATTAAAAATTTTCTTTGACCAAGTAATGAAAAATGAATTCTATGATGCTACCTTTGACACATGAACCTCTAGGACTTTATCAAATGATGCTTCATTTTTATGAGTGATAACATTTGGTATGGACTCAGATTTATGTTTCCACTGATTTGGCTCCCTATATACAAGTATCAACACCCATACCAAATAGATGATACATTGTTGGCAATGGAGTTAGCTATCTCTCTCGGTTACAAAACAACTGATTAAGGCACAAAAAAGGCATTTGATTTTTTAAATTTCCATTCACAACATGTCTAAAATTAGTTACAAAGGTCTACATGAGGACATACAGATGCTTAAGTTGGGGGAGATGTTGGGGCACATAATTGGAAGTCTTTGCACCTATTTTTATTATATTTTCCCACCATATTGAATTTAAAAGCCATGCATTGTCACTTCGTCAAACACTATTGACTAAAGTATGTTTCCTTTCGTATTTCATCCTTATTATTTGGTTTTTCTTGTATTTTGACATAAAATATAACTACTTTAGGCTATTTTATTAATGATTGCGAAGGGATGTTTTAGGTTTTGTGGCTTCTTGAGATGTTGTTATAGGATAATATCTCTCTATTTTTTCCTTGGTAAAGATGGAACACATACTCTACTAATGCTACTGATACAACACTAACCTTATTTTGGACAATTTTTTCTCTTATGATTAGTAACAAATTTGATTTGGACAAACACTAGGTCAAAGCTAGTTTGACCATTGAAAAGAGATATTTATGGGCATGAACAGAATTGCCTTAGTTGGAATATTTAGGATTTCCAAATGATAAATCATTGTAATTTCGAAAATTTGTTAAAACTCTATTTTAGTTAAGATAATTTTCTATAAGATAATTATTGTATACTCTTTATTTGTATCACATGAGAATCGAAAGATTCTCATGATGATCCTGCTTTTCAAAAATAGGAATATAATTCAATATGAAACTATAGAAATATGTACTCTTTTTTCGTGAGGCATACATAGATATAGACTAGAGGAGGGAGTACCAACACTGCAATCCTATACTCTAACTTTCATTAATGAAAATATTTACCACTTTTGGCTCAAAATCACTTTCTTGATTAATTTACGTGCTATGTAACTCACCAACCCTTGCTAAGGAGGAAGGGCCCTCCTTCTTAGTAGGGATCACTCATGTTGGCTAGAGGGGTCCTAACCCAGGTTCGGAGTTAAGGTTAACCAACAAAACCGTCCTACTACTGGCCCTTTTGGCAGTGACCTACTTGCACAATTCAAAGTCTCACCTAAAGCAGTATGGGGGGGTGCTGGAATCAGGTTTCCACACCTTGAGAGAAATTTAAATGATGTGGGCGTCTTCAGATCTAAACTTTTGTGGTCTAACTTCCGCAACAGAAGCCCTAACTAGAAACCATAACCATACAAATTTCGGTCAATTTACATAGGTTACCCTACACGTGCACAGTTACAGATCCCAAAATACTTCCAATATTATTTAATACATAACATTCAAGATAAAAAATAATAGATTCATTCGTTTATCATTCATATAAGGTAAAAGACAGTTGCGTAATTTATTAAAACATAGATAACACAGTAAAAAGAAATAAGATGCAGAAACAGATCATAAAGCAAGAGAAATATGCATTTGATACTCATATTTCATCCAAAACATTCATTTATTCATTCACAGTTCAGATCTTCCTTACAAAACCTTCGTTCTACCCGTGCACACAACCAGCGGGGTCTACATCCAACAGGACTAATGTCTCTGTGCACATAGCCAGCAGGAGCCTTCTAACCAAACAGGTTATCTATTAGCTCACAAAATCCAAACATATCATACTCTTACATCATCATGCCTCTTATCGACTCGATCTAGACTCCTATTTATACCTTTAGCCTGCAGCCACTATTTCTACCTTTTAGCCCATTACAACTCATGAGGGGCTTTGACCTGCCCAAAATCCCCTTAACCTGTGCTTCACTTAGCACGCATGAATTAACTTACAAAACTTGCAAAAAATATAGTATTTAAATCCAAAATTCGGTCCTAAGGGACCCCGGTCCAACAACCCCCCAACACAATCTTGTGACCCGTCCTGAGTCACAGCAGTGCAGAGTTCTTCATTTTGGTCTGCAATTCTTCAATGGTAGCAACAAAGGGCACCATGATGCTCACACTTTGATCTTTTGCACTCTCCTTTGTGTCCACCAGATTCTGTGACGTCAGCCCTTCTATGGCTAGATTGATGCTTTGATAGGTCTAATGTAGATTCTTAACAACTGCATCCACGTCCCGTGACAGATTCAACGCCTCGTCTGCCCACTGTTTCATGTGCTCTATCACAATATTTTTCTTCCTCAATAGATTTTTGACTTCATCACGCAAAATTTGACTTGCCTACAAGCGGGCCATGTACTCAGTAGGGATGAAAGTGGGCTCAGCTCCACCTATCCTTGCATTCTAGCAATTAACACATGAAAATCTTCAATTACATGATAAAATTTCCTACAGTACCTGCAAGATTTTCACGCAGGGTTTAGGAAGTCATGCACATAGTGTCCATTGTCTCCACAGTTATAGCAGATTAATTGTCCTCTTCCCCGACCTGCACCTCCACCTCTCCCCTTTACCCTTCCTCTTTCTGGGGATCCTCCATGTCTAGAGGGAGATGCTGGTGAATATTGGTCGAACTCTACTCTATAGAGGTTAGTATTGTCCATCATTAGGTCTAATTTTTGGCAGTGGTGCTCATCATGACCAACTGAAGAGAAAAAACTGCACCATTTCTGCTTTAGTTCTAGCACATAACTTCCCAATCGGGGACAATGGTCTGTATCATGTCATCCAGCTACCCTACAATCAACACACCATAGTGTGGGGGTACCACGTGGCCTAACAACATCCATAGCATGCAATGGATTCAACCCCCCTGCCTGTATGTAATTAGAGAACAAATTACACTTATCTTTGGTGTGGCATGAACCCTTACTGTGTATGCACCAGACATCTGCGCTAAATTTTTTACCTCGATATCTGCGTAGGTTCTGAATCTCGAAGTGCATTTCATCCATTTGAATTTGGATTTATAGTGTTCCGAATTGATCATCCGCTATGGGCGCAACTTCAAGTTTCATAGCCACTTCCAGAGCTTCGGCCTGAGAATCAATATTTAGTTGATTCATAGGCTCACGCAGATGTGACAAGAGCATGGAAATGAACATTCATTATGCTATTTATCATCATAAATAAATCCACCTTTGCTGATGGTGCAATTTAGCAGTTGATCAGCCTCCCAATCAGATTCATTCAGATCTTATTTGATATCATTTAATTCTATCACGCACTGTGAGTAGGACTTCGACTTCCTGAATTGATGTTTCAAAGTGTCCTTAATCTGCACAACAGTGGGATCAACGTGCTAAGTCAGATATCCCATAAACCAATCTAACGCACGACCTTCAAATGCCATAGCCAGCTGCGCTCTCTTGACAACATCAATGTTAACATTTTGCGTAGTCCATACTAAATTAGAAACAAACCAAAACCTATCCATGTACTCATCTACCACAGCCTTAAACGTGGGTATCTTCATATGCGCGACCATATATTCTGCAGGTGGCAGTGGTGGTCAGGTAGGAGATGTCTTGCGCAAGTTTGACTGTGGCGTAGCAGGAGGGCTACCTTTGGTGTGCGTAGCCTCACTACTCTCTATATCAGGTGAATTTCTCAAAGGGATGTATACAGATATGTCCCCTCTCTAATTAACCCGATAACGTTTTCTACTACGTGTAGTGCTTTCTAGCTTATCTGTGGTCATTGACTCAGTGTGGCCGCACAAAACACCCTTTTCACACAATGACATCTTAATCAACAGAGGAAAAAATCATATAAATTTACCTCTCAATCCTTTGAAAAATATCCTTTCAGCTTCAGAATACGACAAAAACTGATATACTAAAAATTATGTCACAAACCCACCCAAGATGCTATCAACCCAGTGATCTACAATCCAGGTGATGGAATTATCTGTTTGTTCTAACTCTTGGATCAATTCATGTTTCGACTGGGTGAACTTGTGATCCTTCCAACAGGTTTGGAACTCTGCTAGTCTTAACAACCACTCCTGTAATTCATGTGAAAAGGTCACAAAGAAGATCTCGTGCACCTCTGTGAAGATATACTTCTATTTCCAATCTTTAACAGACAAATTATTACTTCTATTTTACTTAAGGGAAAATTCTTGAATTTGCTTTTCAAACCAGTCCTCTAATTCAGGGTTTGATTGCCGCCACATTACCCAATCTCTCTCAAAATGATCCCAGTCCCGACAAAAGAACTATTTGTTGGCTTGAGGGGTCTTGACCCAGATTCAGAGTTAAGGTTAACCAAAAAAACCCTCTTACTATTGGCCCTTTCGACAGTAACCTACTCGCGCAAGTCAAAGTCTCACTCGAAGTAGTATGGGGGAGTGCTAGAACCAGGTTTCCACACCCTGAGAGAGATTTAAATGACGTGGGTGTCTTAAGATCTAAAAAATTGTGATCTAACTTTCGTAATAGAAGCCCTAACTTGAAACCCTAACTAGACATATTTAGTTCAATTTACACGAGTTACCCTACGCGTGCACAGTTACAAATTCCGCAATCCTTCCAATAGTCCTTAATACATAACATTGAAGATCATCAACAATAGATTCATTCATTTATCATTCATCTAAGGTAAAACACAGTTTCGCAACTGATCCAAACATAGATAACACAGTAAAAAGAAATAACATGCGGTAACATATCATAAAGCAAAAGACAGATGCATTTGATACTCATATTTCACCCAAAATGTTCCATTATTCATGCATAGCAGATCTTCCTTACAACACCTTCATTTCACCCGTGCACACAACTAGCGAGGTCCACACAGAGCAGGACTAAGGTCTTCAAGCACACATCCAACAGGAGCCTTCTAACCTAGACAAGCTTTCTCTTAGCTCAAAAAATCAAAAC
Organism: Pinus albicaulis; assembly: GCA_034641835.2. NCBI lineage: Eukaryota > Viridiplantae > Streptophyta > Pinopsida > Pinales > Pinaceae > Pinus > Pinus albicaulis. Next base: position 726,166,868 of record CM076578.1, on the reverse strand, counting down.
ATGTCATACTCTTACATCATCATGCCTATAAAATCCTATTTATACCCTTAACCCGCACTCATCTAAGGTCTGCAAAATATGGATTTTGGCCCGTAGTTCTACCCTTTGGCCCATTACAACTCATGAGGGGCTTTGACCCGCCCCAAAGCCCCTTGACCTGTGCTTCTCTTAGTGCGGACAACTTAACTTACAAAACTTACAAAAAATATAGTATTTTCATCCAAAATTCAGTCCTAAGGGACCCTGCTCCAACAACTGGTTAGAGAGGTACTGTAAAAATATATTTATTCTCTCTCAATTATGGTTTATGTGTGATTTATTGTTACTATTACAAATCTTGTTCATTATTCCAATCTTTGTAGGATTGTAGCGTCTATTATTGTGTAATAACATAGGTCATGGGCCGGTCCCTTCATTAGTGTGATTATTATTTGATTTCAATTATAATTCTTTAGTTTGTTTATTTAGTTGAATGGTTATTTCAACAATTTTTGAGTGTTGAAAAGTTTCTAGGAGTGTTTTTTTTTTTCAAATAACAGTGAGAGTGTTACATAGTCTGATTGATTTGACAATGCATGTTTATTTCCTTTTTGAAAGGGTGAGCAAGGTTTAGAGTGTAACAGCAAGTGTGATGGAGTGCTGAGAGTAACACTTATAATGAATTGTTTTGATATTTCCTTAGTTCTAGTTTCCATTTGTTCTTGCATACAATTTTCATAATATCCTTTAAATATAAATCCTAGTTGGATTGAAAATTTATGGGTGAGTTGGATTGGTTGTTTTGAATTAAAACGAAAATTGATTTTCCTAACAATTGTCATGGCCATGTTGTAGCCACTACAACAACAACCAAAATTTTAGCCTATATATCTTAATTTTGGCCCCCCCTGCGCTTTTCAAGATCTTAACAAGTATCTTTTTGGCTTGAAAAATTCAAAACCCTTTATTAACTCATTTATCATCGAAGCTATACTTGTTGTATGCCAATGAGGAAAATTTTCTAATCTTGCATGTCCTATTTCATTATTGACACTGGGATTTAGAGAATTTGGATTCATTCATTTTGCTAAGGATCTTGTAGCATTGTTCCTCCATGTCTATTTATTTGTGAGAAAAGTATCTTGTTTGAGTACTTATGTGTGCTTTCTTATACCCCGGGTTTGGAAAAGGTTGCAAAAATATGAGAAGGTTCATTTCCATAATGAAAAAATCTTAATGAGAAGCAAATATTATTATGTCAAGGTTTTGGACAAGGTTGCAACTAGATCAAAAGGTTCATTGCCTTTAGGAATAGGTCTTAATGAGAACCATATATAATTATGTCAAGGTTTATAAAATGAAACATAAAGGCATCTATGGTTCAATGTCGACATACTGTTGTAGGGGTCAAACTGGCTTCATCCAAGCATGAGTTCCTGGGAAACAATGATTTTAAACTCCCCTCAAATAAAATTCCCTCAACCACCTTCTCCTATGATTTCTCAGGCTTTGAATCGTCCTTCAATGAAGACAATATTTCCATTTAATTTTGGTAAGCCTCACCTTAAACTTCAAGACTTGTGATCCGTGGCCTTAGTCATAAGTCACAATCTAAACTTGCAATGCTATTCTCCCTAGCCATTATAAATATAATTTGTGACCTACCTGTTTGGTCTCAATCTAGTCTCCTAAACTGAGCTCATTTAATTGTCAACCAGGTTTGGTAAACTGCTGAAGTGAAGTGTACTGTATGTACCTAGGTGCTTGTTTCCTAATGCGTTGTGTGTAGTGTTTTGCAATGTTTTTGGTCTTTTGTGATGATTTATGATGTTTTTGGTCTTTTGGTGGTTTTATGTTCACAAGGAAAATGCCTAGAAAACTAAGGGAAATGAGCTGATGATTAAAAACAAAGTGAATCCTAATTGATGGATGACAAATGACAAATGCAATTGGAATACTAAAAACAGAATCAAATCTAAATTATGATCAATCAGAAACAAAGCTTGATAATTACTTTTAAGCAAATGATTCAAAACAAAAACTAAACTTGTCAAATTCTTTCATCAAAGACATTTGAGAGAGAGCTTGAAACATGGTCAACTAAGCATGCAAATCTTCCTAACTAAACAGTTTAAACAACTAACTTATAATGATGCAACATTTTATCCTTGATTAGAGATTTGTTGAAGCATATTTGGAACAAAACATTTATACCATCATAAGATCTTCTACTCTAAAGCTAATTCCTAACTCTATTCTGCAATTTAATTGAATGTCACAAAACCTTACTCAAGAGTTATTGATTTCTTTTCAAAGTAGTCTTTTGAGGGAGAGCTCTGTTTATGAAATGATGAGGAAATTGCAGAGGTACTTCAGGCCTTAAAATGATGTTGTCTTCTGTTCATATGGTTATATATCAATTATGGATTTTAGAACAAGAAGAGGTTTGTGAATAATGAAGGCTGTTTTGTTAATCTTAACAACTGAAGTAATCTAATGTGCAGTGAATAACAATTGAATGTGGAGTGCAAATGCAATGAGTTGAACTACAACCAAACCTAAGATGTCACTAGCCTAAAACAATGTTTAAACTACAAGTCATTATCAAACCCAAAATAAAATAACTGAATCATGAATTAAGTGCAATGAAACTCCGGAGTATCCTAACTATACTATCATGCATTATTCTATGAAATTATACAGTCTGTTTGTCCATCATTGTTGATATTTTGGGAGAGTTCCTTCTTTTGGAAGAGTTAGAACAATTCTGACTGTGTAATTGAGTGCAAATGCAAACATAAAGGACTGAAAGCAATGAAAAACTAAGATATCATATCCATATCCCACTCATCATTATGATATTTTGGACATGCGTTTAAGAGCAAGAACAAAGATGGTACTTAGTGCAAACACACAACTAAATCATTCATTATCACGGTCATGTCTTGGACTCCTTAAGAATTTATTGGAAGAGTTTCTTCTTGTGGAAGAGTGATTAGAACAAGTGTAACTGTGATAGTGAACAACAAAAACTTACAACTAAATCTTACAATACTATAGTCATTTTCCCATTCATCATTATAATCTTTTGGAAGAGCTTCTTCTTGTGGAAGAGTTAGAATGAGTATAACTACAGTAGCTAATTAAAAAAAACTATGAATTCAACTTCTAATCCTACAATACTATAGCCATTTCCCATTCATCATTATAATCTTTTGGAAGAGCTTCTTCTTGTGGAAGAGTTAGAATGAGTATAACTACAGTAGCTAATTAAAACAACTACTAATTCAAATTCAAAAACGCAAAGGCAGCTAGAATACTTATCTAATTTACGCAAATAAATCCGTGCAAGAGGTAGGGGCCCTCTACCACCTGACGGAATTCAACTCCAATTTAAATCAATGCTTTTAAAACAACACTGTCTGCTTCATTAAAGATGAAATAACTTGAACATAGCACTCTGCATCTTCAGAAATGTAGCACAGAATCTAAGCAAAATCTGGAATAAAATCTAGCATAAAATCTAACATAGCTCTCGGTTTCCCAAGTGTTTATATAAAAAATGTAAATAACAAGATTTGCAACAATTCAGGAACACTGTCTTTCCTTATCGGAATCACATTAGGACTCTTGAAGTGGCTGCGTGAAAAGGAAAAGACATCTGGACTGAGACAGTCCTAATAGAAGTCTTCCTTCCTAAATGTGTTCCCACGTTCCAAAACCATACCCAGAATTCTTTTCTTCCTCCATGATGAGCAACGAACCATGTAGACATGACGTGGATTATGCCCATATGCGGTTTTTCTTGAGAGGCCACCTGGAACATACTCAAACGCGAAGATAGCTACAGAATCACCGGTTAGCTACGGAATGTCTGCATTCTGCAGCTAGTTCCGGTCAAAATGCTTTACAATGGCAAAAATCACAAAACTTAGCAAGTCAGTCATGTAAATCATTCTAGAAGTAATTTTAACTATATTAATTGATCAATTGGGTCTAGGATAGCAATGGAAAAAGGAAAATGAGGTAAAATGGAATGAAAGAAAGCACAATTTTGAGGCTCAACATACCCCCACTGCTGTCTCTTTGCATGTCCTCATGCAAATTATCTTATGAACTCAGAGGCTTCTGCAAGGACATCTAATCCTCTCCTTCTCCTTTGTCTGGAAGCTAGAGATCTTCTGGGTTTTCTGATAACAAGTTTGAACCTTAGGTTGGTGAGTGCCCTGATTAGCTTCTTGTTCCTTTTCTTCAACTTCTCATTGGTCTTTTCCACTTTGTTTATATGGAGGGATAAGGTTGAGTTCATATTAGTTTTGAGCTTGACTTGATCCTTGAGAATTTCATTCTCATTTTTGATGTGTCTATTCAGTAATTCCAACTCATACCTATCCCTTCTTAATATATCTATTTTAGACAGTGGAGGACTGGGGGTTCTCTCTCTGCTTTCTGAAGCTCTCCTCTCCAAAGTTTCCACATAGTCATAAATTTCTTGTTGAGCAGGGTCAATTTCAGGGGTTTCTTCATAAAAATCCTCTTCAACATCTTCTTCCATGGATGTTTCCTCATCTTCTATATCAATCACCCCTGTTTGTTTGATTTGAGTTTTCTTTAGTTTTCCCTTTAGTCTGTGGCTTCTCCTTGGCTGAGAGGATCCCTCTCCTTTCTCTGTGGTATATTTCTTGATTACCTTCTCTTTCTTAAGTTGCCTCTTGATTTGGGTCAACTTCTCTAAAATTATTTCCTCACTGCTCTCTTGGACTGTTTTGTCAATTTCAACTTTTGAAGACCTCCATTTTCTACTTCTCCTTGTAGGTTGTGGTTCCGGTGAGGGTTCTTTTGGCTCTTCAAAATGATTTCTTATTAAGAAATCGTCCCATGTATCATTTGTTTTGGTAAAATGATGTTCAATCAAAATTTTAACCAACCCATGATGATATAAAGTTGTCTCTAAAAATTGAACCCTTCTTTGAACACAGGAAGCCATCTTTTTCAAGCTTTGAAGCAAGAAGTAAGGTAGGTTTAGGTCTTCCCCCAGAAAATGCATTATCAGTCTAATGTGGTAGACATAAAATGTCCTATATCTACCCTCACATGTAATAAATTTTTGCAGAAGAAGTAGTATGTTTCTCCATTTATTTTTCAATGCAGAACTGGGAATTCCTTTCTTAAATACAGTGACATCCATACCTGGTGATTTTAGAATTTGCTTCCAGGATTCATTGTGGAATTCTCTGTTTTTGAACCATCTCTCTCCAATTCTGAGCAACCCTGTAGCTTCTGCAATGAAAACTTCAGTGACAGTAAATTTGACATCTCCCACTTCAACTTCAGTTCCTTGAAATGATCTTGCAAATGTTTTAGTGACTTCCTTGTGGAAGCCATTAAATTTCTCCAAAACTTGAAGCCATCCTATTTGTTGTAACATTAATTTGCATTGAGGGTAGCCTTCTAAATATTTTGAACCCACTGGTTCAGTTCTTACAATGAAACCCATTATTGCTTCTTCAATGTTCAAATTAACACTCTTCTACCCACAAAAACAATGAATTTCACCTTCAAATTGAAATGGCTTCAAGTTCTTAATGAAAATGGCTTCAAACTTCGGAATGACATACCTCTGGTTGACAATGACAAATGTCTTCAAACTTCGAGCTGATATACCCCTGATTGATAATGAAAACAACTTCAAAACTTCGAGCTGATATGCCTCTGTTGACAATTGAACTTTGGACTGATATGCCTCTTTTTGACAGTGACAAATGGCTTCAAATTTCCCACACTACTATATCTCTGTTTCTCGGTGGCAAATAGCTTCAAATTCCCATACTGCTATATCTCTGTCTCTTGGTAACAAATGGCTTCAAATTCTTCAATGCTACACCTCTGTCTCCCGGTGACAAATGACTTCAAATTCTTCTCTGATATACCTCTGAATTTACCCTTTTGCTCTGCTCTGCGTTCACAATGATAATGCTCAATGCTATTCAAACTGATATCCTTTTGCTCTCCTCTTGGTGATAAGAATATCTCTGTCTACGGAATGAAATGCCGGCTACATAATGGAGTGATGGCAGTGGTCACGGAATGAAGTAGTGGAGTGAGGTGGAGGGAATGAATTAATGATTGAAGAGACGACGGAGATTTTTACGACGGCAAAGAGAATCATCATTGAATGATTTGGTTAAGAGTTGTGAAGAATTAAAATACCTCGACCATTTTAACCGCTTAAATGATGTCGGATATGGAATTTGAATTGAGAGATTTTAATCCAAAGTCTGTGGAGGGTTTATTGGTCTTGATCAATAAAAATAATTAAAACAACCTTTTCGAACAATCCATAACTAAAACTATGCTAAAATTTAATGAAATGCCATTATAATTTAAACTTGTTACCTCTGCCTTTCATTTGATTTTTGTAGTCTTTGTCTTCTTGTTCACCTTTGGAAGAGTCTTCATAATTTTCTTGATGCTTTTGATTCATGGATACACTGGGTCATTTTGTTGCAATTCTAATGTCTGCTGATTGATGTCTTCAGGGTTTGTAGCTGCGGAAAGACTGTCTGGCTGCAGAAAGGCTGATCAGCTGCAGAATGTCTGTTGAGCTGCAGAATGTTCCTGTAGAGCATTTTAATCATGGAATGGAGTATTTTTGGAATATAGGTGGAATGTTATATGGTATGAATGAAGATGGATGATGAGTTATGATATGTATGAAGTGAATGATGAAATGGAATGGATTCAGTTTATGAAATGGAGTGAAAGGACATAAGAACTGTACTGCAATTCATGACATGTTTTATTCACTTACAACAAGACATCAAATTTGGAATTTTGTCATGAAAATGAGATGGATGGAGTATGGAATGAGATGAATGATATGTGGAATGAAGTGAAATATGAATGATGGAATGAAATGGAGTATGGATGAATAAGTGAATGGATTGAAATGGAATGAGATGGATCATAAGCACTATGGATCTGAACTTATGATTTTTGTAACAGCTGCTTGTAAAAAAAAAAATGGGAAAAGTTAGAGTGTCAGAGAGACTCTGATTTTCACCCTATCTTTTCTGTATAAACATGCCAATAAATGATTGGTTTTCATGTTTATACCTTTATTATTATTATTATTATTATTATTATTATTTTTTTTTAAAGATAAATGCTTCAGAAAATTTAATCAAGTTGATGAAGAAGAGAGACTCTTCTTCATTAACTTCACATCATTGCTTTCTTGAAACTTCTTGACAAACTCTTCTCTTGAGAGTGGCTTGTGGTATAGCTTCAGTCTATGACCATTCACAAGAAAAGTGACCTCTTCTTCATCTATAGTTCTAATTTTTACTGCCCCATTATCAAAAATTCGAACAATTTCATATGGCCCAAGCCAATGTGTCTGAAATTTCCCTTGAAAATCCTTGAATTTTGAATCAAACAAGAGAGCCCAGTCACCCTCTTTGAATTTCTTCTCTTTGATGTACTTGTCGTGCCATCTAGCCCTTTGCTGTTGGACTAGACTTGTTTTCTGAACTGCATCTTGTCTGATCTCATCCAATTCATTAATTTGTTCCAGTCTATGCTTCTGTGCCTCCGTTAAATCAAGTCCTAGCTGAACTGCCATCTTGAAGGTTTGAATTTGGAACTCTATGGGAAACAAAACTTGATTTCCATAAACAAGCTCATAAGGAGTATGGCCTGTTGTGTTTCTCCATGTAGTTCTATAGGCCCACAAGGCTTCAGGAAGCCTATCTACCCAATCTCTTCTATGTAAATGAACAGTATTTGTTAGGATTCCTTCAATGACTTTATTAGTAGATTCCACTTGACCATTTGCTTGTGGATGATAAGGAGTAGTTTTTCTATGTCTGATTTTGTACTTCTCCATCATTTCCTCCACTAGCCTTGATGTAAATTGAGCTCCTTGATCTGTAACAATTTACCTTGGGACACCAAAACGAGTAAAAATATCCTCAAAAAGAAAATTAACTACAGATGATTCATTAGCAACAAGTAATGGTTTAGCTTCTACCCATTTAGTAACATAATCAGTGCAAACTAATATATATTCCTTTTGTCTTGATGGAGGAATAATAGGTCCTACAAAATCCAAAGCCCATTTTTCAAAAGGTTCAATGTGTACCTGAGGTTGTAATGGCATCTCACCTGAAGGAGAAGGTTTCCCTACCCTTTGGCAACTGTCACACCTTTTGACATACTCCTTAGCATCTTTAAACAATGATGGCCAATAATATCCTAGATTAAGGATCTTATAGGCTGTCCTCTTATCTGCAAAGTGTCCGCCACAAGGTTCATCATGACATGCCTTGAGAATCTCAGGCATCTCATCTTCATGAACACACCTTCTAATGATCAAATCTGGACCTGTCTTGTACAACTCATTAGCGACCCATGAATAATTTGCACTATCATTAATGATTTTTCTTTTATCCCTTGCATTCATAATTGAAGGAAATTTTCCTGAAACTAAATAATTAGCAATATCGGCAAACCATGGAGCTTGAGTAGAGATTGCAAAAAGATATTCATCAGGAAATTGATCTTCAACCGAAGTGTCATCTTTGATATTTTGAAGTCTAGATAGGAAATCATCCACTGTGTTTTGTTTTCCAGGCCTATCTAGAATAGTAATGTTGAATTCTTGTAAGAGCAACAAACATCTTATAACTCTGCCATTAGTGATTGATTTTTTCATTAAGTATCTAATTGCAGAATGATCAGTGTGAATAAAAGTTTCATAGCATGTTATATAGTGTCTAAATTTGTTTATGGCATGAACAACAGCTAAAAACTCTTTTTCAGTTACAGTATAGTTTAACTCTGCAGGAGTCAAATTTTTACTGGTATAATAGATGGCATAAGGAATCAAATCTTTTTGTCCCAATACTTCTCCTAGAGCTGTATCGGAAGCATCTATCGAGATATGAAAAGGTAACTTCCAGTTAGGTCCCCTTAATATAGGTGCTTCAGAAATTTTGGTTTTCAGGGTTTCAAAAGCTAACTGGCAATCAAAAGTCCACTTAAATTCACAATCTTTGGTGAGTAATTTGAAGAGAGGAGATGCTATTTTGGTGAAGTTTTCTATAAATCTCCGATAATACCTTGTAAATCCTAGAAAACTTCTAACATCTCTTTGACAACTTGGAATGGATAGGTTAGAAATGACTTCAACTTTTGCCTCATCAACTCTAATCCCATCCCCTGAAATGTGGTGCCCTAAAACAATACCTTCAGTAAACATCATAAAACATTTTTCATGACTAAGTGAAAGTTTTGCTTCTTGACATATTTTTAAGACTTTTTCCAAGTTTTCTAAAGCCTCTTCAAATGTGTCCCCATAAACTGTGAAATCATCCATGTACACCTCTACACAGTCATGTATTAGATCCGAAAAAATTCCTAATACTGCCCTTTGGAATGTTTCAGGTGCATTGCATAATCCAAATGGCAATACTCGGTAGGCATAGGTACCCCAAGGACAGGTGAATGTGGCTTTGTCTTGGTCTTCAAGTGCTACTTGGATTTGATTGTAACCACTAAACCCATCTAGGAATGAAAAGTACTTTTTGCCAGCTAATGTATCTAATACTTGATCTATGAAAGGTAAAGGAAAATGGTCTTTAAGAGTAGCTTTATTCAATTCTTGGTAGTCAACACACACCCTCCATTTTCCATTTTTCTTTGGCACAATTACCAAAGGAGAAACCCACTGACTATCTGAAATAGGATAGATGAAATTAACATTTAACAATTTTTGCAATTCTTCCTTAACAATTTCCCTAAGATTTGGATTCATCTGTCTTTGAGGCTGTCTGATTGGTTTGCAATTTGCCTCTATATAGATGTGATGAGTACAAGTCTTGGGACTTATCCCTTTCATGTCAGTGTATTCCCATGCATATGCGGAAGAATGTCTCTGTAATACTTTGACTAACTCTTCTTGTTGAGATCTTTCTAGGTTTTTGTTTATGTTCAAAGTTTTGCCTGGAAAGATTTCACTTGTAGAGCTGCCAAATTTGTCCATAGAATGAAGAGACATCTGTCTAGATGACAAGAACTCAATATTGGATCTCTCTTGAAATGATTCTGGTTTGTGTTCTGAAGAAGATTCAAAGTTTTCTAGAGTATTCAGAATTTGATTATCTTCACTAATTTCTGAAATTGTGAAGAGTGGTTGTAAATATTCTTCATCATCTATCCATTGAGTGTCATCTAGATCTGTAATTGTCCTAGCTGGAGGATATAAAGTGAATCTCTTAGTTGAACTACCATCAGAAATATACATATCACCGGACCTACAACTAATAAAAGCATCAGCTGTAGCCAACCAAGGTCTTCCTAATATAACAGGATGGCCTCCTAGATTATTCTTAGGAGTTAGGATCATGAAATCCACAGGGTACTCCCAAGAGTCTAGGGACACTGGAATGTCTTCTATTACCCCATATGGTCTGATCACAGATCTATCCGCTAATTGTAATAGTGTGGGTGTAAAGAGAAGATTAGGAAGTTTCAGTTTGTCCATGATTTGTCTACTCATGATATTTATTGCTGCTCCTAAGTCAATGAGTGTGTTTTGAATTTCAATTCCATTGATGTGAATTTTGACAACTGGATTTCCTGGGTCAAGGTACTTTGGAATAGTAATCTTACCCATCATAATGTCTTCTATTTGTCCTACCAGTTGAATTTTCTTGGTTTCTCTTATTCTTTTTCTTGTTGTTTTCATACTCAACTCCTTTATTGTTTTGGCTAAAATTGGGATTTCTTTGATGGCTTGCAATAATGGAATTTTAATGCAAACATTTCTCAATTCATCTAAGAAATCATAATTAGGCACCATGATCTGTTTTTCTACACCTCTATCAATTTGTCATCTTTCCGGAAAGGGAGGTATAGAAGTAGATGTGGATGGTTGCTCTAATACAGGAGTTGGATTTATTGGATCTTTTTGTTTTAGTTTTTCAATGTGTGGGTCTTGAAAGGATGTGTCTTCCTCAAGACTTTTATTCACCCGTAGGGAGTCTTCCTCAGAATTATCTTGTTATTGTATGATCACAGAAGGTTTCCTCTTTTCAAGTATCCTTCCAGACCTAAGTTGAACATCACTAAGGTCTAGAGGAGTAATTAAATAAGTTGGAAACTGTTGGCCTTCTATCATGTATGTATTCTGAGGGTTCTTATTATTGGGGTTTGGTATGGGTTGAGTCGGCAATTGATTGGATTTTTGAGGGAATGGTAATGAAAGTGGTTGATTTTGATGTGGTTGTTTCTGATGATGTTGTTGAGGATTTTGTTGAAGATTTTGAGGAAAATTTTGTTGAGGATTTTGAGGATAAAAATGTGGATATGGTGGATAGGATGGTGGATACTGATAATATGGAGAGTATCTTCCATAGGGACTTTGTGTTCCTTGTGCCCAATATTGAGATTGATTTTGAAATTGGGGCCAAGGTTGCTGCCAAGAATTCCAAGGTGGAGGTTGATTATACATTTGATCATGGAAGCCTTGTGTCTGAGGTCCCTGCCAAGGTCTTCTAGATACAAAGTTAAGAGATTCTGTGGAGTCTGTAGGATTTTCTTCCTGAAAGACAGCTTTGAGACCAGGAAGAGAAGGAAAATTCTTGGTCTCATGTTTTTCAGAACAAATGACACAGGTCTCTACAACTTTTATATCCAAAGGACACTCTCTCAAGGCATGTTTCTTTCTACATTTGGGACAAAAGATTGCCAAAGCATCAGATTCAGCCTTTTGCTTGTTTTGTATCTTAAGGGTGTCTATTTGTTCACTAAGACTCCCTAAGATATCAGATTTAAAGTCATCAAGCATGTGTCCTATTTCTGATCTACTTACTATCCCAGAAGCAGATTTACTTGCCCTTGCAAGAGCGGGATCTCTTGGACCTTTGACAGTTTTAGATTTCCCTCTGGAAAGGTTGATACATAACTCAGATATTTCAGGTAATGTAAGTTGTGATATATCCCCCTTTCCCATCATGTTAAGGATATCCAACCATTCATCCTTAATTGTTTTCAACAAAAGAGCTTTTAAGGTGTCTTGATCTAGATTTTCCATTTTTGCCCTTTTGATGTTGTAATTAAATCTTTCCAACAAATCTTCTAAGTTTTCATCTTCTTTTTGTAACATCTTGAACACTTCTTCCTTATGATTAACCGGCATACAATAATCCAAGTATCTCTCTAGAAATGCGTGTTTCATGTCTTCCCATGTTCTAATAGAACTACCGATTAGACTCATAAACCACTTCAATGCTGCTCCCTTCAAAGTTGAAGGAAATAATTTCAGTTTTTTAGCATCTTGTAGGTAGTCATAGGTCCTACACAGCACTTCAAATTCGAATAAGAAAGTTTCAGGATCTTCAGTTTTAAGTCCATAGAAGTTTGGAAGGACAGAGGGTGAAATGTTTTTCATGGTTGTATTGGTTTCTTCATCAAGTATAGGGAACCCAAAAGAGCTTCCTATTCTACCTCTTCCTCCATTTGCACCTCTACCTCCTTCTCCTCTACCTCCATCTCCTCTACCTCTACCTCTTCCTCCAAATAGTGTGTTTTCTCCATTAAAAACTCCTCCTCCTCCTTCCTCTGCCATGGTTGACTCTCCTGTGGAAGTGGAAAGGTTTGTGTCCCCAACAGGAGTTTTTAGATCTTTTTCTATGGCAGGTTCAGTGGATGAAGTGGAAGGTTTCTCTAATGGAATAGTTGAACTTAGATCTTCTAGAAGTCCAGGATCAGTAAAGGATGGAAGATGGGTTTGAGTTGAAGGTGTACTAGCTCTGGATCTGGATGAAACAAGTGGTGTTCTAGAAATCAAACTTCTGCCTCTGCTGCTTATAAATCTTCCCCTTGAATCTCTCTCTCTACGCATAAAATTGTTTTTGGATGCTAAGAAACAAAGGTTACCTAGTTTTCACTTCCCCGGCAACGGCGCCAAAATGTTTGGTCTCAATCTAGTCTCCTAAACTGAGCTCATTTAATTGTCAACCAGGGTTGGTAAACTGCTGAAGTGAAGTGTACTGTATGTACCTAGGTGCTTGTTTCCTAATGCGTTGTGTGTAGTGTTTTGCAATTTTTTTGGTCTTTTGTGATGATTTATGATGTTTTTGGTCTTTTGGTGGTTTTATGTTCACAAGGAAAATGCCTAGAAAACTAAGGAAAATGAGCTGATGATTAAAAACAGAGTGGATCCTAATTGATGGATGACAAATGAAAAATGAAATTGGAATACTAAAAACAGAATCAAATCTAAACTATGATCAATCAGAAACAAAGCTTGATAATGACTTTTAAGCAAATGATTCAAAACACAAACTAAACTTGTCAAATTCTTTCATCAAAGGCATTTGAGAGAGAGCTTGAAACATGGTCAACTAAGCATGCAAATCTTCCTAACTAAACAATTTAAACAACTAACTTATAATGATGCAACATCTTGTCCTTGATTAGAGATTTGTTGAAGTATGTTTGGAGTAAAACATTGATATCATCATAAGATTTTCTATTCTAAAGCTAATTCCTAATTCTATTCTGCAATTTAATTGAATGTCACAAAACCTTTACTCAAGAGTTATTGATTTCTTTTCAAAATAGTCTTTTGAGGGAGAGCTCTGTTTATGAAATGATGAGGAAATTGCAGAAGTACTTCAGGCCTTAAAGTGATATAGTCTTTTGTTCATGTAGTGATGAGTCAATTATGAATTTTAGAACAAGAAGAGGTTTGTGAATAATGAAGGCTGTTTTGTTAATCTTAACACTGAAGTAATCTAGTATGTAGTGACTGTCAACTGAATGTGGAGTGCAAATGCAGTGAGTTGAACTACAACCAAACCTAAGATGTCACTAGCCTAAAACAGTGTTAAACTACAAGTCATTATCAAACCCAAAATAAAATAACTGAACATGAATTAAGTGCAATGAAACTCCGTAGTATTCTAACTACACTATCATGCATTATTCTATGAAATTATACAGTCTGTTTGTCCATCATTGTTGATATTTTGGGAGAGTTCCTTCTTTTGGAAGAGTTAGAACAACTCTGACTATGTAATTGAGTGCAAATGCAAACATAAAGGACTGAAAGCAATGTAAAACTAAGATATCATATCCATATCCCACTCATCTTTATGATATTTTGGACAAGCGTTTAAGAGTAAGAACATAGATGGTACTTAGTGCAAACGCACAACTAAATCATTCATTATCACAGTCATGTCTTGGACTCCTTAAGAATTTATTGGAAGAGTTTCTTCTTGTGGAAGAGTGATTAGAACAAGTGTAACTGTGATAGTGAACAACAAAAATTACAACTAAATCTTACAATACTATAGCCATTTCCCATTCATCATTATAATCTTTTGGAAGAGCTTCTTCTTGTGGAAGAGTTAGAATGAGTATAACTACAGTAGCTAATTAAAAACAACTATGAATTCAACTTATAATCCTACAATACTATAGCCATTTCCCATTCATCATTATAATCTTTTGGAAGAGCTTCTTCTTGTGGAAGAATTAGAATGAGTACAACTACAGTAGCTAATTAAAACAACTCCTAATTCAAATTCAAAAACGTAAAGGCAGCTAGAATACTTATCTAATTTACGCAAATAAATCCGTGCAAGAGGCAGGGGCCCTCTACCACCTGACGGAATTCAACTCCAAATTAAATCAACGCTTCCAAAACAACACTGTCTGCTTCATTAAAGATGAAATAACTTGAACATAACACTCTGCGTCTTCAGAAATGTAGCACAAAATCTAAGAAAAATCTGGAATGAAATCTAGTATAAAATCTAACATAGCTCTCGGTTTCCCAAGTGTTTATATAACAAATGTAAATAACAATATTTGCAACAATTCAGGAACACTGTCTTTCCTTATCGGAATCACATTAGGACTCTTGAAGTGGCTGCGTGAAAAGGAAAAGACATTTGGACTGAGACAGTCCTAATAGAAGTCTTCCTTCCTAAATGTTCCCACGTTCCAAAACCATACCTGCACTGCTTTCCTCTTCCATGATGAGCAACACACCATGTAGGCACGACGTGGATCATGCCCATATGCGTTTTTCCTCAAGAGGCCACCCGGAACATACTCAAACATAAAGGTAGCTGCAGAATCGCCGGTTAGCTACGGAATGCCTGCATTCTGCAGCTAGTTCCGGTCAAAATGCTTAAAAATGGCAACAATCACAAAATTCAACAAGTCAGTCATGTAAACCATTCTAGAAGTAATTTTAACTATTTTTATTGATCAATTGGGTTTAAAATGGAAATGGACAAGGGAAAAATGAGGTAAAATGAGGTGAAGGAAAGCACAAATTTGAGGCTCAACACTACCTTAAGCTCCGCACATCCCTTAGTCGCAAATCATATTTTGAATTCGCAATGATTTGGCATTGATCTCTAAAAATGCGACATGCAACCCCTATTTATCCCGTCACATGTGATAGGGTAGGTGCGCAAGTCCTAAGTGTGATCTCCTCACTGGAAATTAAAATTTTGAACTATGAATAACCACGTAATATGTGACTTGCGACTAGCCACTAAATTTGCGACTTGCAACCTATGACTAACCATTGAATTTTCAACTTGTGACCTATACCACTAGCCACTGAACTTGCGACCTAAGACCTACCACTATCCACTGAATTTTCGACCTGAAACCTCCCACTAACCACTAAATTTGAAACCTAGAACTGGCAAATAAATTTGTGAGATGCGACCTTCCACTGGCCACTTAATTTTCAACCTGTGACGTACTGCTAGCCATTGAATTTGTGACCTGTGACCTTCAACTACCCACTGAATTTGTGACCTGCGACCTACCACTTGCCACTGAATTTGCGACCTGCAACCTGCGACTAGCCACTGAATTTGTGACATGTGACCTACCACTAGTAGGGGAAACATTTTTTTTTAAATGCTATTTAAACATTAGAAGACCATCAGGAAGTTGAAAAGGTACTATGGAATAGGAAGAGTCAATAGGAAGTTTAAAGGTCACGAGGGAAGTCCAAGATTCATCAAAGATTGTGAAAGGTCACTCTCCTCATTTCTATAAATATTCTCTCAAGCCTCATTTGAAAGGACTTTTAGCACTTGAGCTAGGACTATAATTATATAGTTTATCTATACTTGAGAGATAGAGACATTCATCTCTTGGTAGCTAGTAGGGTGAGCTGTGGTGAGGCTAGGGTTTTGAATTGGATAATGGTATGAGCAGCCCATGTTCCACTATTGGGATCTGGAAAGTTACATGATGTGTACTTGTATTTTAAATAACAACAATGATAAGTTTTTCATTTCTAACCTTGATTCCCATGCTTACTCATAGTGGTTGTAATGGTTGTCCAAATTTTTCACTATATTTTCATGTGTGCTTTCATATAGGAAATGTGTTATGGACTAGTTTGAAGTTGTTGCATGTGTGTTTTCTTTCGAATCTATGCTTACTCATCCTACTCCATGTCAGTGACCTATTGTGAACTAATTTGAAATTAACCACTGGCATGTTCTTGTTTATGTATGTCTGAGACATTTTTCTTTCACTGGTCCCTCTCATGAAATACTTCTTCTTATGGTTGTTGTGACTTTCTTGTACCTCTTTCTGTAGTCTGCCAATCTTGGGTTGACCTTGGCACATTATCCAAACATTCCATTCTTCACCTTAATCTAACATATTTTCATTTGACATCCAAGAGAGAAACATTCATGGTGGCAGCCGAGCCCACATACTAGATGGGGCTCCTATACCAAATGGTGTGACGCCTAATTGGGACTTCACACCAGGGAGACCCCCTAGTTATTGGTGACATCCAACACCATCAAAATATTTGGTGCTATAAGGAGGGACATGTGACAATTTTATCCCTTGGAGCCTACAATTTGGTTTCATATCTATAAATGGATTTTTCTTGAATCTCTATCCTGGGTTGTTTTTCTTAAAGCGTAAATATTTTAGTGCCCGTAGAAGTTGTCTATCACTTGTCATTGCTGAAGTTTTATGGAGAGGTTTGGATAAATGTATTTTGACACATGCTTCAATTTATTCATTTCTGTCACTCTAAGAGAATAAATTAAGGACACTATTTGTAGGTTTTTTACCCTTACACTTGAAGAAAATTTCAAGCAATGGTGCCACACATTTCCAACTATTTAAATTCATTCGTTCAAGTAACTCATCGGAAAGATTTATCAAGCCTTTGATAGGTATGAACTTAAAGATGTTTTTAAAGGGATAAATGAGCTTAGAATGAAGTCTGAGGAATCATTAGAGGATTTTGTTGCTAGGTTTTTTCATATTTTTTGTGAATTTACGGAGAGAGATGTCGATTAGATGTATTTTAATGAAAAATTTCTATGGTTGGTTCACATTTCTCTACAACACCAATATGAAATAAATACTATTTTTGATGATCATGATGATAATTTGCAAGTTACAAATTAGCCACATATTATCCCTAATCTTGTCTTGCCTATTTCTGTGAGTAGGGAAAAGCCTCAAGCCTCCAAGGAGGAAATTACTGCATGTGAAATTTCTCATCCTCCTTCATATTCATTACATAATGAATTTTTTTTCATAAAAATTAAGATGGTGAAGAGTGTTTGCTGGGAAATAAATCAACAAGTCCGACTCTCGAACCTCTCATACATCTCATTGAAATTGGACAACCCAAAGATCAAGTTGAAATGTAATCTCCTCTTATTGATGAACATGATCGTGTTAATAATCTCCCTGAATCTTTCCCCGAGTCTCCTAAAATTATGCTCCCTCCATTTGTTGACCATGTTTCTAAAGAAATAATCCTTCCCATGAAGCATGATACAAGAACCGATTCTTTGTTGGTAAATCAAAATCTTGGAATAGATTTGGTTCAAAGTGATGCTTCTTCCAACGATATTTACACTCTCCATCCACAACCTCAACACAAATATATGTACTAGATGACAACATATACTCAATAAATTCCACTAAGAATAACAAGCATGTTGATTCATTGCTTTCTCAAGATGACATTAATGTATAGGGTTTGAGTTCTTAACTAAAAATAGATGAAACAAAGGCCTCTTCACCTAAAAATTTTCATCCATTATACCCCCATTCATACCATGAATCTGATACATCAGTGGTTTCTACAAATTATTTGAATCTTTATGCATTCAATTGCAATCATCTACCTGAGGGTGATGTTTCACAATCAAAGGATAAGTATATTGAATCCCTAGCTCATGATTTGTTCAATCAACAATCTCTAAGAGGTGAAGAAAAATACCCTACTTCTTAGAAAATTAAAGATGGTTCTTTGATTGATTCATCATCATTCTTAAAATTTAACAACTCTTGTGTACCATATGCCCAATCCTACCAAATCAGTGGCTTCGACAACCAAATCAGTGGCTTCGACAACTGCCATCCTATCAACAATGTATTCTTTGACATTTCTGATGATGATTTTACATGTTCACTTATTGACCTCACTAAGATACCGAGATTGATGATCAACATTTTGACAGTTCAAGGAATTTTCAGGATTTTTAGGTACTTTATCTTCCACTCGTGGATATGCTAGGTTCTCACGATTCTGACGATATCCCTGAAATAAGTCAAATTATGGTTTCTAAAATCAGGGTTTCCTCATATGATTCCCACCTTAGAACCATCCCATCTGATGCAATATCATTTTCAAAATATTTTGATACACCATACTCTTTTCACCCTAACTTATATGCTGAAAAGAGTGAACCAACCATTGTTTCAAATCATTCTTATACTTGGTCAGTTGGCATAGATTTTCAACAATTACAAGATGGTGTTGTCATGATTTTCAGTGTAAGTGAGAAAGGAAACAACAATACTAAATATTTTTGTGAGACTCATCTTGTTGATTCGTTTCCATTTGATATTTTGAATAACTAGTCTATTACCATTGAAACATCTCATCAAACTAGCAATATATTCAGTGATAATTTCATGTCACAATTGATGATGACCATATGCATTCATTTGTTGATCTTACGAAACCACCATTATTGGATGATATAACATTTGAGGATTGAAAAGTTTGTTAGGACAGTGAGGCACTTTGGCTCAATGGTTATGTCAGGTCCTCACATCCTTGAAAAAATACATGAACAACCTCAAACTAGGGTTTCTGAAATTAGGGTTTATGCGATTCAATTATTTGGTATCTCAATTACACATGAAAAAGGGCCATATGTTTAAAGTAATCAAGTTGATAGTCCTCAATGTCATGATAGGATCATTAAATTACTTGAAGAATATACTCTGGAAAATTCCTTTGCAAGCAAGTGATGTCTTTCTTCACGTGCACCGAATTTAGGGGTAATAAATAATGAATGCATGCTATGGACATATGACCACAAATTTCAAGTATATCATTCTATTTACTGGGATATAATTGCATCTTGGTTTGAAGAATATTTTTTGGTACATTTTCCTGTAAGTAGACATGACCCTCTTGCTCTTGTCCATGTTTCAAAAGTAAGCATTGTTGTTTTTGCGTAATTCTTTATATTGGGTTTGATCGCAAACGTCTTTGTTCTTGTAGGTCAAGAAATACTTCAATGGATGTAATAGAAGTTTGATTTCACATCACCTGATGTTCTCTTTGGTTAAATTAGGGTTTATGTTTAGACTAGTTTAGGTCTTTATATTTAGGGTTTACTTGTCAAAGTATGTTAATTAAGGTTTGGTTTTATGGTTAATATTTAGATACACTTTGTCATGTTTTCTTTGTCATAGGTAGTTAATTGCTGCACGACATTAGGAATTTAATCATGCATTCATATTTTGCATTGCATTCTCTACATAAGCATTTAATGTCACTTTTAGTTACAGTTAGTTGATTCTTTCTTGAATAAAAATGGCATTGCACAACATTATTTTCCTACATTGCATCTTATCCTTGCCTGTTGCATTACATCATGCATTCATCTTCTTGCATAACATACACTAGTCGTTGACCTAGATTTTCATTTGCTCTATGTTGCATGCCATTTCATGAGCATTAAAAAACCTAGAGCCATTCAAACATTTGGTTCTATGATTAACTTTCTTAGACCTGTTTGCACATCTTCAAACCTTAAAAGGAATACTTTATCCTATTTTCACATGATTCAGCCCTAGAAAATATTCTTGGTCACTTTTTCCTGATAATATAACTGTAATTCTAATGGTTACTTATGGCTGTGGTGGTTTCTCCAAATATTAGCCTCTCTTATAACAAATCATCAAAGTTGCATCGTAACCATGTCTTCTATCGATCTATCTCATTAACAAGGAAAATACAAGTAGGTGCTCATGGGTAACCCTAACCAATTCGAATGACCTATACCTGGAACCTAAGTTCTATATATTCCCTAGTATTTATTCATTGCTCACTTTTCAACTATTGATATGATGTGGAAGTAGGGCATGAGGGAAAATCTAAATACGAAGATATTTTAGTTTCTATTAAACAAGAAACAACCTCTCTTGCCTGTAAAATAAGTTGGGATCCCTCATTTTCCATGGTACAATAAATGCCTAAAAAATGATTCCAATGTGAACATGAAAAAATAAAAATAAAAATAAAATAAAGGGTAAAGGTTTGAGAAAGGCTTCATGCACAGAGTGGTGATGCAAAGACTTCGCCGGGGTACTTACCAATCTCATTTATAGTGGAGCAATGTTTGTGATTTCTTGGAATGACTTCAAAAGGGTACTAAAAAAGCTCACTACTAGTGGAGCAAAAATAAGCCCTCTACCTTTTTATTTGCATCATCATTAACTACTAGAATGTGTGAACTTCTGATGTGGTGTTTAATGACTAACAAGACCTAGCTAAGATACAGGGGAAGGAAATATCTCTAAAAGGTCAAGAAACCATAAATGTACCCCTAGTACCTAGTTCAATATGTCCTTGCATTATTTACCAGACTCAAGATGTTATAACGATGTAGCCAAAGATGTTGGATTCTACCAGTGGTTTGAAAATTGTTGTTGCCTCTAAACAACACCCAAAAGTTTATCCTATATTTCTAAATTTTGGGTACCCCCTGTGCTTTTCAAGATCTTAATAAGTATCTTTGTGGCTTGAAACAGTCAAAACCCTTTAATAACTCATTTATCATCGAAGCTGCAATTGTTGTATGCTCATGAGGCACATTGTATAATCTTACATGTCATATTTCATTTTTGCTAAAGAATCTTGTAGCATTGTTCCTCCATGTCTATTTATTCACGTGAAAAGTATCTTGTTTCAATACTTATGTGTGCTTTCATATGTCGTAGGGTTTGGAAAATGTTGCAACTATATGAGAAGGTTCTTTGCCATAAGGAGAAACTCTTAATGATAAGCATATATTATTATGACAAGGGTTTGGACAAGGTTGCAACTAGATCATAAGCTTCATTTCCATCAAGATCATCTATTAATGACAAGAATATATCATTATATTAAGTTTTATTAGATGCATCATAAATCCATATGTCGTTCAATGTCGACATACTATCATAGGGGTCAACCTGGCTTTATCCAAGTCCGAGTTCAAAGGCAAAAATGATTTTGAATTCCCCTCACATAAAACATCCACAAGTTCCTTCTCCTATGATTTATTAGGCTTAGAATCCTCCTTCAACCAAGATAATATTTCCATTTCATTTCGGTAATCATAGCCTTAAACTTCAAGATTGTGATTTGTGGCCTTAGTCATAAATCACAATCGCAACTTACAATGCTAGTCTCCCTAGCCACCATAACTATGATTTGTGACCTAACTTAAGCTCTACACATCAGTTATTCACAAATCATATTTTAAATTCACCATGATTTTCCATTGATCTCTAAATATTAGACATAGGACCCTTATTGAGCCCATCACATGTGATAGAGCCAATGCAAAAGTCCTAAGTGCAAACTACTCACTGGAAATTAAAATTGCGACCTATTACTAGCCACTAAACCTATGACCTGTGACCTATGAATAGCCACTAAATTTTCAATTTGTGACCTATGAGTAGCCACAGAATTTTCCACTTGTGACCTACCACTAACCACTAAATTTGTGACCTGTGACATACCACTAGCCACTGAATTTATGACTTGTGACCTTCCACTAGCCACTAAATTTTTGACTCACGAACTGCGGCTACCCACTGAATTTGCGACTTGCGACTTAACACTAGCCACTAAATTTTTGACCTACATCCTACCACTGGCCACTAAAATTTCTACCTGCAACCTGCAACTACCCAGTAAATTTGTGACCTGCGTCTTACCACTGAATTTGAGACCCATGACTAGCCACTGAATTTGCTAAATTCGGCCTACCATTAGTAGGGGAAGAATTTTTTTGTAAATAATATTTAAACATTTTAATGTTATGAGGAATTAGAATAGGTCCTATGGAATATTAAGAGTCCATAGGAAGTTTAAATCTCATGACGGAAGTCCAAGAGTCATGGGGGAAGGTGTAAGATCACTCTCCTCAATTCTATAAATATGCCCTCATGCCTCATTTGAAAGGAATTTTAACACTTGAGCTATGACTATATTACTTAGATGATTTGTGCTTGAGAGCTAGAGGCATTCAATCCTTGGTTGTTATTAGGGTGAGTCACGGTGATGCCAGGGTTTTGCATTGGATAATGGTATGAGTAGGCCATGTTCCACTGTTGGGATTCGGTGAATTGCTGGATGTGTACTTGTATTTGTAACAAAAATAATAATAATTTATTAATTTATAGAATTGATTCCCATGCTTACTCATAGGGGTTGTATTGGTTGTCTAGTATTTTCACTATATTTGTATGTGTGCTTTCATACAATAATATGTTATGGACTAGTTTGTATTTTTTTCATGTGTGTTCGCTTTAAAATCTATGCTTAGTTATTTCACACCATGTTGGTGAAATATTGTGAAGTAATTTGCAATTAACCTTTGTCATTTTCTTGTTTATGTATTTCTGAGACAA
The DNA here is from genome assembly GCA_034641835.2 of Pinus albicaulis. Lineage (NCBI taxonomy): Eukaryota > Viridiplantae > Streptophyta > Pinopsida > Pinales > Pinaceae > Pinus > Pinus albicaulis. The sequence continues at coordinate 726,143,876 of CM076578.1, read as the reverse complement.
TTTTCGCTCACAGATCCTTCTCATGGCATACTTCTTCTTATGTTTGCTATGAATTTCTTCTACCTCTTTCTGCAGTTTTTCAATCTTTGGTTGGCCTTGTCCCATTATCTGGGCATTTCATTCTACACCTTACTCTGCCATCTCTTCATTTGAAAACCAAGAGCGAAACATTCATGGTGGTAGCTGAGCCCACATACCATATGGGGTTCGATACCAAACTGTGTGAGGTCTAATTGGGACTTCAGACAATGGAGACCCCTAGCTGTCAGAGATATCCAACACTGTCAATAGGCCATTATATGTACCAATTTATGGTATTTGACCCTTGAAATAATTATAATGCTAGGATTCATATGATTTATACACTATTGAGGTAATATTTATGTATTATTTACATAAATAAAATTTATTGGAAAAATTGTTATATAAATTTCATTTTAGTGCTAGTACTTAAATCAACACTCATTTATACTAATTTTCATTTTAGTGTTAGTGTTTGAATCAAAACTAATTTACACCATTTGTTGTTGCAATTATAAAATTAAAAGAGGCTTGTATGGAACATCATTTGATTTAATAACAAATATAAAACAATTTCAATTTTCTTTAGAAAAAATATCAATAGAATAAGATCACATACTTTGTTTTTATTACTCATACAACAAGATTATAAATACTTAAAAACATGAGTTAAAGACTTATATTAGTAACTGAAAATGTATGTTTACTACAATCTCACTCTCACACTTGTATTTTTGACAGGAAAGTTTGAAGAATTATTCTCTTTCACTTCCTTATTATTCATTTTCACTTTCTTCCAAGGTCTACATCCAAAATACTTCTCCTTCTATTTGTCTCTTTTCTATTTTATAAACTTCTTCAAATACATGGTAAACTATATTGTTCAAACACATGGTCAAGTATGATGAAAGGTATCAAGTCATTAAGTCCTTTTGCCACTATTATTTAAAAACTACATAGTCAAATTTGACTAAATCAAACCATTAATTTTTTTTGTAAAATGAAGTTACTAGAGAAAACACAAGTCATCTATCAAATTTCCTTAATTTACACTCTAAGGAATAACTATTTTATCTAAGACAAAGTCAACTTTGATCACTGAAGGGATTTCAAATGAACATATTACATGGACTCTTGGACTTTGAACCAACTGTCTATCTCTCTCTATATATAATTTTAATTTTAATATTTATTCGTATATTTTTTCATGGCTTATTAACACTTATCCAATCTCATATTCATATAAAATCAGAGTAGAATTGTATTTTTCATATATTTTAGATCACACCTCATATTTTGGAGGTTTTAGGATTAAACAAAAGGTCAATTATAAAGGAGGTGGAAGCACATAACTTCTAACTTTTTCACTAAGTCATCTTCCTCATTCTTTCACAAGGTACTCTTCCTTTGGCTAATGTCGATTAGTTATTGTCCACACTTTTTTTTTATCCTTCCCCTAGTGTGCATTGATGAAATACGTTCCAATACCTTATACTATGTCATATTTTTAATCATTTTTAAGGGAGAATTTTTTCTTCTAGCTTGAAAGGGGTATTAAAAGATGAAGGAACAATATTTCCATCACTAATGATTACAAGCTTCTTACTTCACTATCCTCATGGCCAATAACATCTTCCCCTTCATAGGTAGACTTTGGTTTGCATTCTTCTTCATTATTGTACATTATTACATCAAATGTGACACCATATTTGTAAGTGTTTCCATGTTATAATATAATTGAGTGATTATGTATTTTCATTTTTCCATTCCTTTCTCTTGATGGGAAGACCCCACTTTCACTACTACATTTAGGGTCAAATCACCATGTAAAATAAATATTAAATATGTCAAAATATCAATTTTGCAAAGTAATGTGAATTAATTTCATTATAATTTCATTGATATTTTGACATTCTTAAAGTCTATTTATTTTTTGGTGATGTTAGTATCATTGATACATCACCATTGTCTTATAAAATTCCATCAAAAAAATTAATTATAAAAATCATTGGTTTTAATGTTGAAATTTCAAAGTAAAAATGATAATATGTTGAATTGTAGTTTAATTAACGTTGGTTTTAATCATATACTATTAATTATTACAAAAAATAATTTTAGCATGTGCACACACACACACACACAGTCAACATGGAGATTTTACCCTATAAACCCAAAACTAGGAAGCGCATAACGAATTTTTAAGTATATTATGTCTCTACAATGTTATAGTATGTTATGTATATCATGTAACATCCATAAAAGCCTAATCCATTAACCTTGGATTAAAATGTAACAATATATCCTTATCCATAATTACATTAGCATGGAATACAATAACTATGTGCCATAAAACAACGAAAAGTGAAAACCATGTAGCAAAAACTACCATAAGCAGATGAAAAAAATAACTTGATTTGTTTTGTTCAATGGATTTTCCTTCTTGTAACCCATTGCTCCTTGCCATTACACCTGATGCATATGAATCATGCATGGGGATAATTTTACAAAGAATATAACATATACACAACATTCTCCCACTTGTTATTTTCTTTTCTTACAGGCGGTCACACGAGTAAATGATCAACAATTCAAGGTAGTAATGCCATTTTTTCTCTACGCAAAGAGAAATTTTTAATTCCCACAAACTTTGTTAATGAATCTGCAACATTATTCGAAGTGTCCATGTTTTCTAGTAACACCTTCTTGTGTTCAACCATGTCTCTCACAAATTGATATTGTATCTCAATATGTTTTTTTTAGAATGATAAGTTGGGTTCTTTGCTAGGAAGATTGCAGTCTTACTATCATAATCTCATTACAACTTGCTATCACAACTGAATACTTAAATACAATATTTTTAACCATATTGATTCCTTGGATTATATAAAAATTAATATTGATTCATCATCATTATCGCTATGGTGTCAAAATATATTTAAACCTTCAACATATACACTCTTATATGATCCTACATTTTACAAGAAAATAACACATGTCAATGGACATAGATTATTTATCTCCTTGAGCTACGTTAATATAGAATTAAGATCAATTCCTATTGATCTATGAATTGGGAAGACTTATTTGATTATCCAAAAGAAAAACTCCATCCATAAATTTACAAGAGGAATTAAATTACGAAAATTAAACGAGGATGTGTATATTAGTGGGATACAACAATTTCATCACCATATAATGAAAGATATAAATTTATAATTCTATTCCATTGCACTACAATGCAAAGATCAGTTAGAAAAGGTTTTTAGTGTTATGAGGTTGGGAAAAATTATCATAGGATAATTCACCAATGACAACATAGGTTTTAATGGATGCTCACTATTACTAAAAACTATAAGAAAATAGATATTTTAACAAAAGTTTTTAAAATTAATGGAGTTCCAAGGTGTTAGATCCCTATATTACTAGTGTAGTCCCTTATTGTTTTTAGTGTATCCCCCTTATTGTTATTGTTGTACCCTTGTAGTCCCCATATTGTTATTATTGTGCCCCATAAAAGTCCACTATTGTTATTGTTTTGCCTTTACATTATTATTGTTAGGTTAGCTAGGATTATATTGTGACCCCATGGAATCCTATATATAGAAAGGAGGTTTTGTCATTTGTATCATCCAAGAATTTCTCATTTATGTAATGTAAAGGAGGTTTCCCCCTCAAAGAGGCTGATTTCTAAGTCATTGATATCTCTTTTATTCTCTTTTATGAGCTGGTTTCATAACATTTGGTACCAGAGCTTTGGATTCTAGGGTTTCACTGTTGCAAATAGGTCATCGTGGAGTGTTCGCTATAAATTTTTTTATAAGAAGTTTTAGATGCTAAAAAAAAACCCATTTGAGCTGAAATCCTGAGGAACGTCGTGTAAAAATTTCAGATCTTGGTTCGCTATAGTTTCAGAGATATGATCTAAGGAAGTTAGAGTTTTGGCAGGCTCCAGAATTTCATCTCAAATAGGTGGCTGAGGGAAAATAGTCATAACTTACGTTCCAAGCATCGGATTGGAATTCTATAAAAAGTGTTTGAAATTAAGTGGAATTTTGTTTCTTGTGTATCAATTTCAGAACTGAAGGAGGAAACAATGACACGTGACACATCGTACAAATTATCTCTACTAAAAAAGTCCATAATTAGGTCATTATGGGAGATTGGGCTAAATTTGACTTGAAGAATCCATATCAAGTCTGATCTATGGAATTGGACATAAGAATAAGAGGGATAATACAGGTCAAAGCTAAAATATTGGGGATCCAAAATCATAGAGATACATCAGTTTCAATATCGAGATTCTCAAAAGCAAGAAACAGGTATGTATCTTTTTTTTAAATTTGCATAATGTTTGTTTGAAAAATCAATTTGAAGTGATTCCAAGGGTGTATTGAAGCATAGATATCAGTGTTGGGTTCTATAATCCCTCCCAAAAATAATTACACACCCGTTAAGCCCATAAAATACTCTATTATGACGCATGAAGATGAAGAAGTGCAACATGATATATCAAAATTACGAGACCGCGTGCAACAAATGTTGCTCTTGCTAAAAGTTACCAAAAATGAAATGGAAGCTAAAATGGATGGTTTGAAGAAAGCATGGAAACTAAGATGAATGGTGTATAAGATGAAATGGATGGTTTGAATAATGGCATGGAATCTAAGATGGATGGTTTGAAGAACAGCATGGAAGCTAAGATCGATTGTGTAGAAGGAAACACAGAATATTTGCAAAAAAAAATGGAAGGTTTGAAGGAAGGTTTGGCAAAGTTGCTACAAGAAAAGCTTCCTAATGACGAAAAGGTAGTAGAGGAAACTCACGGTGAGAAAAAAATAAATTTTAGTTGTGATTTCATAGACTCTAATGTTGGATTGAAGACCCACCATATTCCAAATATCGATATGAGGAATTTTGATGGCAAGCATCCCGTAACATGGATACTATAGAAGTAGTAATAATGTGATATCCATAATGTGAAAAACACACAAAAGATACACATTGCAAATTTATATTTAGAAAATCGCTTTTCTCTCATAAAACTATTGTCACTTGGTCAATTTTTAAGGAGGAAATGATATCACATTATGAGGATACAAAGAGAAACACCTTATCTAGCCAATTGATAAATCTCAAACAAAAGGGTTCAATGGTGGATCACATTGAGGACTTACAAAAATTGAATATAAGGGTAACCGATGTTCCATAGGAACACAAGATTGATTTCTTCATAGGGATTCAAAGGATAACATCCAACATGAGGTTTGACTTTGGGAACCTGATTCATTGGAGAAGGCATTCAGGTTGCAAGAAAAATTGAAAGAAAAATTATGGAGACAGGGAAACCTACCACTCAAAATTATAAATATGGAAGTGTTGCTACTCCTAAACTTCCACAACCTATAAGGTTGATACCACAACAATTGGAACAAAAAAGAGCAAAAGGGCTTTACTACAGTTCTGATAGCAAATACACTAGAGGTCATAAGTGTGTTGAGAAGAAATTATTTTACATAGATTGTGAAGAGGAGGAAGAAAAGGAACAAGAAACTTCAAAAGAAGACGATATACACCAGGAACCAACCCTAGAGGAAGAAGAAATGAATTTGACCATATCCTGTAATGCATTGGCAAGAATTACCACACCTCAAACTCTCAAGATAGAAGGACATGTTAAGAAGAAAAATGTAATAGTGTTGATTGATTTGGGTAGTACCCATAATTTTATTCATTATAAGGTAGCCAAGGAATTGAATTTCTTCCTATACTGAGCACCTGAGTGTCAATTGATGGTTTCAAAAGGAGGAACTATAAATTTCTTTGGAAAGTTCCATAATATCAAGCTAACCATGGGGGAATATGTATTGAATAGTCTAATGCTTTCCATTCCAATGGGTGGGTATGATGTTGTACTAGGAGTACAATGGTTACAATATTTGGGGATGATAGCTTTTAGTTTTTAAGAACTTTTCTTGAATTTTTTTTTCAGAAGGAAGGGAAGTTGGATTACGGGGTATCTTAGGGAAGCTGGGAAAGATAATAAGGTTTAATTTAATGACAATGCTTCTGAAGAAAGAAAAATGAGGTGTAATTGCACAATTATGCTCACTATAAGTTCCAACATCAAATTCATCTATTTCTCCATATATCCGAAAATTCTTGGACAATCATTCTACAATGTTTGAAACACCCAAAGGACTCCCACCTATTCATGATCATGATCATGATATTCATTTGATTCCATGAATTGTTCCTCCAAACACCAGGCCTTATAGATATCCTTATGTCCAAAAGAGATAAATTGAACGTATGATTGTAGAAACCCTAGAGGCTGGTATAATTCAACCTAGTCAACGTTCTTTCTCTGCTCCAATAGTATTGGTGCACAAGAAGTATGGATCATGGTGCATGTGTCCAAATTATTGGGAGCTCAATAAGTTCACTATTAAAGATAAATTTTGCATTCCTGTGATTGATGAATTATTGAATGAATTACATGGATAAATTTATTTCACCAGCTTTGATCTTCGTTCAGAATATCATCAAATTAGAATGAAGGCTGAAGACATTCTGAAAACCTGATTTCAAACTCATGAGGGTCATTATGAATTTTTGGTCATGCCTTTTGGCTTTACCAATGCACCTTCTACATTTCAAGGGTTGATGAATTCCATTTTCAAACCCTTCCTTAGAAAATTTGTGTTAGTATTTTTTGATGATATACTAATCTACTCCAGGTCTTGGAAGGATCATGTTCAACATGTTGACAGGGTGCTCAAACTATTGGAGGAGAAACCATTATATGAAAAAAACTCCAAATTTTTCTTTGTAGTACAAGAGATGGATATATGGGTCATATTGTATCTCAGTAGGGTGTTAAGGTAGACCCTAACAAAATTAAAGCCATTAAGTACTAGAAAGTCCCCACAACCATAAAGAATTTGCGAGGATTTCTCAGGTTAACAGGGTATTATCGCAATTTTGTTAAGAAATATGGGAGAATAGCAGCACCTCTAACAACATTATTGAAGAAAGATATATTTTCATGGACTTCTGAAGCAAGCAAGACCTTTGAACATCTTAAAGAGGCAATTTGCCAAGCACTGGTCTTAGCTACACCAGACTTCAAAAAAACCATTTATTGTGGAATGTGATGACTCAGGAGATGGAATTGGTGCCATTTTAATGCAAGAAGGAAGACCCATTTCTTTTGAAAGTCACCCAATGAAAGGAAGGTATTTACAGAAAGCTATTATGAGAAGGAAATGTTGGAAATATTACATGAACTAAAGAAATGGCGACCTTACCTAATGGGAAGACACTTCAAGGTAAAAACTTATCATGATAGTCTTAAAAACGTTTTGGAACAAATACTATCTTCAGAAGAGCGAAAAATATGGGTCACAAAGATGTTGGGTTATGAATTTGAAATAATCTACAAAAAATTGAAGCTAAATGTTGTTGCAGATGCACTCTCAAGAAAGGACGAGGATGTAGAAGCATTGCTTTGTGCCATTTCTCTTATCCAACCAGATTTTATAACCAAAGCAAGGGAGGAATGGAAGAATGACGAAGAAGTGTGGACACTCATTCAAATGTTGCAGCAAGATCCCAGTATATCTGATAAATTTAGTTGGAAAAATTACTCCTTATGGTACAAATATTTCTTATATCTTTATAAGAATTCCCAATTAAAAAAAAAAAAAATTCTTTTGGAATTGCACACCTCTCCCTTAGGAGGGCACTCAAGAGTTTTAAAAACTTACCACAAGGTGAAGAAATAATTTTTTCGGGATGGCCTTAAACCTGATATTCAAAATTTTGTGGCAGAATGTTTGGTTTTCCAACAAAATAAAGGTGAGAAAATTAAGATCCCGGGTCTGATACAACCTTTATCCATTCCAGGTCAACATTGGGAGGATGTTTCTCTGGATTTTATCACAGGTTTACCTAAGTCTGAAGGAAAGAGTGTCATATTGGTGGTAGTTGATAGACTTACCAAGTATGCACACTTTTGTGCATGATATCATCCATTTAAAAAGAGTACAGTTGCTACTGCATTTGTGGAAACAATTCAAAAGCTACATGGAAACCCAAAGATTATTGTAAGTGACAAAGATCCCATTTTCACTGGAAATATTTGGACAAAATTATTTTCTTGTTCGGGTACTCAACTAGCTAATAGCTCATCTTATCATCTTGAATCCGAAGGGAAAACTAAGATAGTGAACAAATTTTTGGAAGGATATCTTCGTTGCTTTGCATCTGATAAACAAATACAATGGGTGAAGTGGTTACCTCTGGCTGAATGGTGGTATAACACTTCCTTCCACACTGCAGAAAAAATGACCCCATTTACGACACTTTATGGATATCATCCACCATCCATCACATCATCTTTAAGAGAAAATTATAAGGTTAAAGTAGTGGAATATCACATCAAGCATCAACAATAGGTTCTCCAACTCTTAAAGGATAACTAAAATTTTACACAGAATCAAATGAAGCAATAGGAAGATCAACATCCCACTGAGAGAAGTTTTGATGTAGGAAACTGGGTATTTTTATGGCTACAACCATACAAAAAAAGGTCCCTCAAGCAAGCTAAGAAGGATAATAAATCATCACCAAAGTACTATGGGCTTTACATGGTGTTGTAAAATATTGGTACTATGGCACACAAATTGGAGCTTCCTACATCTTCGTCAATGCACCTAGTTTTGCGCTTAAAGAAGGTTATAGGTGACAAACTTCTAGTTCAAACAATATTTCCAGAACTTTATGAGGAAGGAAAAATAATATTGGAACTTGAAGCAGTCACGGAAACAATAACTCGACAAATATGAAATTGATCAATTTCAAAGTATCTCATCAAGTGGAAGAACTTACCCACTAAAGATACCACAAGGGAGGATGAGAATTTTATACAAAAGCATCCAGAACTGCTCAAGGGTCGAGGAATTTTTTTTTTTTGAAGGAGAGGGGCATGTTAGGTCCCTATATTACTAGTGTAGTCCCTTATTGTTGTTAGTGTAGCCTCCTTATTGTTATTGTTGTACCCCTGTAGTCCTCATATTGTTATTATTGTTCCCCATAAAAGCCCACTATTGTTATTGTTGTGCCTTTACATTATTATTGTTAAGGCGGCTAGGATTATATTGTGAGCCCATGGACTTATATATATAGAAAGGAGGTTTTTTCATTTTTATCATCCAAGAATTGTTCATATATGTAATGTAAAGGAAGTTTCCCCCTCGAAGAGGCTGATTTATAAGTCGTTGAGCTCTCTTTTATTCTATTTTTTGCGCTAGTTTCATAACACAAGGATATCAATATTTGATGCTCCAAGGCCATTTGGACAATATTTCTCCTAGACCAAAGTGGAGTACTGATTCTTCTTAACCAAAGTGGAACACTAGTGCTCTATACAAAATAAAAAATCCTATACTTCCATATTTGAAAGGACCATTGGTGCTCCAATGTTAAAATAAAGGATTAATGATATCAAATAACAAATAAATTATTGGTTTATTATAAAAAATTATTTATACTTAATTATTTATAAATATTTTTAGTCATTTTTACAATTTTGTTTTATATTTAATAACTTTTGAGAGTGCATGATATTTATAAGTTATATTTAATAAATTCTTCATTGCACCAAGAGGTGCTGTCCAACCTAGTATGGAAGAGATGTTGTAATGTCTTGTCCTATCCTATCTTGTTATGTAAATACAAATAATAAAATAATAAATTTAAAATTAAAATAGTTATATGTTAAAATAAAAACAACGTGAATATAATATATTTAAAAGGGGAAATAATATTTAAAAGGGGCCTAGATCCATCTTAACTTCATATCTACCAAACATTGAGAGGGATCAAATATATTCACTCTAAAACAGGTTAGCACCTCAAAATATTTGATCCCTCTTAGTGCTTGTTGAACAATTTAGGGAATTTGTATTATTTATTTACCTAGTGAACAAATTATTCCTATAGAAAAATTTAGATAAAAAGAGGATGAAGGATGTAAATTTGGTGACAGAGCATCTAAACACCTTTAATGTGGTGGTAAGTTAGTTACTATTTTCTTATTTTAATATTCTAGATGAAGATAAGTGTATCATTTTTTGTGATATTTTCTAAACTCATGAGATAGTTTAGTTGTCACTATAGGTTGTACTGCAACTACATTAAGTTCCAATGAAATAATTCCCTCCTTGTTATTAGAGGAAATGGGATGGAAAAATATGGAAAGTAAGAATGCATGTGCCTTGTTTATAAGAGGATTCTCCTAAAGTAGAAATGCAAATAAGTACTCAGGTGGGAGATTTTAATCTAGAGAAATATCTAAATATACAATAAAAATCATAAACGTATGTTGGAGATGTGGAAAGAAAGGGAATTACTAGAAATAATGTAGATCTAAAATTGCTGAGAAAGGGAAGGAATCTGATGGTGCTCCTCCTATGGATGTAAAAACCTTCTTAGATGAAGCATGGGAAGTGCACTTAGCTTCTTCAAGTACACATGTAGATCATGAGGCATGGTTGGTTGACTTAGGGGCATCCTTTCATATGAAACCTCATAGTGAGTGGTTTTGTGATTATGAAATATATGTTGGTGGTGATGAATCAATAACTAGAATCATAAGATGAGGAAATATTAAGTAGAATCTCATGGGAGGAATGATTAGAATAATCATTGTTTTTTACGCATAGTAGGATTGGCCATAAAGTTTATTTATGTAAGCAAGATGAGTGATGAAGATGTAAAAAAATTGAATGAAAATGACACATGTAGGATGGTTCAAGGAGAAATGGTATTATTGAGGGGAGTTTGGAATGGAACTCTGTATAATATCCTGGGAAGCACTATTAATGATGGGTGCAATAGTTATGTTGTTCTTTAGAGTGGAGCTAAAGAAGGAAAATATCCTATAGTATCTAGAGAAAGGACTATGTTGTGGCTTCAAAGACTAGAAAATATTAGAGAGAAATTCCTTTTAGTACTAAATGGTAATTGTATGGTGTAAGGTATGCCTAATTTATCTAAAATTTTATTTCTATGAAAATCCTTTATATGGGAAGTAAAATTGTGTGAGATTATCCTCTGGTGCTACAAGGGTATAGGGAATATTATAGTTATTACATAATGATGTGTTTGGACCTATGCTCCTTCTATCATTAGGTAAATCTATGTAATATGTATCATTCATAAATGATTTCTTCAGGAATACAGGAATACATGGATTTATTTCCTTAAGAAGAAATATGGAGTCTTTGAAAAATTCAAAGACTTTAAGGATCTTGTGGAAAACTAAAAAAAGAATAAAGTTAAGATGGTTAGGATACATAATGGCGTGGAATGTAGTAATGAATTAGAAGAACTTAGTAAGAAGTCACGGTATATCAAGGAATAATATTAATTCATAGACACGTCAAGATAATGGAGCTGGAAAAAGGATGAAGATGATGTTGATGGAGAAAGAAGGAGCATGCTTAGTGGTGCCACATTAGGAAAATAATTTTTGGAAGAGGTTGTGGACATTACATGTTACTTGGTAAATAGATCACCCTCATTTGTGTTAGATGACAGGACCACATGGGTATGGAATACTAAAATATGGTCTCTTAAAAATATTAGCGTTTGGTTATGATGCTTTTGTTAATGTTCGAAAGGAGAATAAGATTAAGAGAGTTGAAATTTGCATCATTATTGGCTATGTATATGGTTAAATATTATAATATTTGGAACCCATAAACCAAGAAGGTTGTGTTCTGTTAAGATGTCATATTTAGATAAAACAAAGATGATGTTAAAGGGGAAGTTCTATCGAGGGATAAATAACTGGAGAAGATAGAGTTTGAATTAAAATATAATGAATTGGAATACAAAAGAATAATAACACTAAGAAGAAGAAAAACATACTTTGGAATTGGAGAAACCCGTTGGGGAAATAAGGGAGCCAAAAGTATATACTCCACTTAATTTACATTCAAAATTTTCTTTGTTTATTACTTATTATGATCCTATAAAAATTAGGGAGGAAGTGAATTCATAGGATGGAAAACTCTAGACAAAAAAAACTGGTTGAAGAAATTGAAGCCATGGACAAGAATGAGGCTTGTGATTTAGTGGAATTGTTTGCTAGAAGAAATCCCATTGGAAAAAAATGGATGTTTAAGAATAAGTTGAATGAAAAAGTAAGAGTGGAGACACATAGAGCTTACTTGGTAGAAAAAAATTATTCCCAGGTAGCGGGAATAGACTTTGGTGAAGTTTCTTTATATTATTTTTATTTTATCTAATTGCTGTTACCTTTTATTTTGAAGTAGAACAAATGGATGTGAAGATCAAATCTTACTTTGGAATCTATAAGAATAAATCTACATGAAGAATATAGAAGGATTTGTAGTGAAGGAGAGAAGAGCTAGTATGTAGGCTAAAAAATCCCTTATATGGGTTAAAGCAATCACCAAGGATGTGGTATCAAAGCTTTGATAGTTATCTATTGCGACATGGTTTCAAAAGGAGTAAAGTGAACCACTATATGTATTTCGTATTAGTTGATAATAATATTATTTAATTGTTTATCTATGTGGATGATATGTTTATGATTGGAAATGATAGGGAAATCATCTAGGAAGTGAAAACTATGTTTCCCTTTAAATTTGACATGAAGGATCTTGGTGTTGAAAATTTCATTTTGGGCATGGAAATTAAAGAAGATAAGGTAAATAGGAAATCATAGAAAATCAAGGGAAGTATATTAAGACAATATTGCATAATTTTTATATGTAGGAATGTAACATGATAAATGAACCTATTGTTGTAGGTGTAAATTTATTTGCAAATTGGTTTCCCAAAACATGTGAAGAGGAAGAGGACATGTCTTGTGTTCCATATGCTAGTGTTGTTGGAAGTTTGATGTATCCAATGGTACGCACTAGATAAAAAATTGCATATGTAGTGGGAGTACTGAGTAAATATATGTCAAGCTAGGGAAGGATCATTAGATAATAGTAAATATGGTTTTTAGGTTTTTGTGTGGCACTACTAATTATGGATTGTTCTACTATGGAATAATATATTGAAAGAGTGTTAGAATTTCACGGGTTTGTCAATGTAGATTGGGTTAGGGATCTATATTACAAAAAATATACAAGTGGGTACATGTTTAACCAATTTATAAGAGAAATTAGTTGACGAGAAAGGAGATAATTTATATTGGTGCTCTCAACAATAGAAGTTGAATACATGACAACCACTCATGCAAGAAATGAAGCAATATGGTTCCAAATATTGTGTGTAGGTATTGGGTTGGGATAATGAGATATGAGAATAAATTGCAATAATGTGAGCAAAATCATACTATTGAACAACCCAACATATCATTCTAAGAACAAGCATATTTATGTTCAGTATCAGTTTGTGAGAGATATGATTAAAGACAAGAAGGTGTTGCTAGTGAAGGCAGACACTATGAAGAATGTTGTAGATTCACTAGAAAAATTAATGAGAACTAAGAAGTTCTCTTAGTATGGTGAAATAATGGCCATTAATTCCTTGTATTGTTGATCATGTGCTCCTATGACCCATTATATGAAAAGAAAACAACAAGTGGGAGACTGCTTGGCATGTGTTATATTCTTTGCACAACTAACCCCACACATTGTACATTGTGTTGGGTGTAGTGGTGGGGCGGTGGGGGTTAAGCCCATTTAAAGGGGGGTTTAAGGGAAATGGCCTCATAAAGGGAAATTGGGAGGTTTTTTGCATATGTTTTTGTCATTTTTAACTTTTAAAGGTTATGTGGCGCATGGTGGTTCAAACCCTGGTTTTGTAATTATGGTTAAGGAACTATAGTTTTGTTCTAATCTAGGGTAAATGGATTGAAAATTTATGGATGATGTAGGATATACAAATTGTATTGTAATATTATAAAGAAGAGGTATACTAAAAAAAATTCTTGGTTTTCTTGATTTGGGTTTCTAGGGTAAAATCTCTAGGTTAATGTGTGTGTTTTCCATTGCATATTTGTATATTTATTAAGAATATATCTAAAAAAGACAACTTTTTAGGGTTAAAACATACATAAATAAGGAAATATAGTGAGAACTAGAAAATAACATAAATAAAATCAATAATAAAAATTGACAAATAATGAATATGGATAAAAAGGGGTACCTCATAGCAATACTCTGTGTTTCATTACAATTGTGGCTATTTATGTTTCATAATCTTGTAGAAGCACGTGCTATTCCTCTTTGGTTATGTGAAATGTAGAAATAAAAGAAACCCTTTCTTTTTTCTCTTTATGAGGGTTGCATTATAGTTTTTTTTACCTTTTTTTGAATAACTTAAAAAGGTAGCGCCAAAGGGTGTAGATTAGTTTACAATATAATATACTGTTAAGGGACTCCTTGCACTGTTTTGGTTCAAATATCATCTAGCTTGTGTGCCATGATTGGCGGGCCGTTGATTTATTTGTGCAATCTTATTTTATTTTTTCCATTTCCAAATTTATTCTTGACTTAATCAATTTTCAAGTGAAATGTTTGGAAATACTTCACCACTCCACACATCTCCGCAAAATTCTACACCAACACTATGGTTTCTATATTTTTAATACTTAGTAATTTTACTTTGTGTGTGGAACTCATAAACCATTCTTTTGCACATATATTCTCACACACATTATTCTCCCACAATTATAGCTATTTTTCATATCCATTATTAACGCATGTTCAATATTCCACACAAGCCATTTACTAGACATTCATGTTTCTACACAACATGCCATAAACTTACCTTTCCACTTCCATTCCATAGTGAAAATTAGATATTTCATCTTTCAAGGCGAATTTAAATATAATTTAAGGAAGCTTGATCCTTGAGGTGGAAACAAGTGCTTGTTAGTATATTATTTAAATCATATTCACCTACACCTTGATATCATGCTATGTGAATTAACTATGTGTCACATCCTACTCTTGCACTACATGGATTAATTAATTGATCACCTAGATATTGTGTTACATGAATTATTTCCTGTAGCATCTATTTAAGACTCACAATAAATAATTAACTTTCATTATCACTCTTGCATGGCTCAATGAAGGTGGTACCTGGAATGGATATATCCTATTAAATATTATTATAGCTCCATGATTTTACTGATAAGATTCCCACTAATACATCATTGATCCATAAAAAATCTCAAAATAAATTAAACAAATGAGCAATATGATGAGTAAAGTCATGGATTCAATTTGTTAAGACACAAGCAACTCATTATCTAGACAAGATAAAAGTTTTCACTCGTCTACTGCATACCATTGGTACTTAAAGTTGGCTCCAAAAGAAAGACAAAGAAATAGAATCTAGAACATGAGGTTGGTAAATTTTTCATGCATACCAAAAGTATTTGACTTCAAATAAGGTGTGCATTGGTGTGAAAAAAAATTGGCTTGAAGGCTAGAACTATCAATCCTAGTTTAGAGAAGAATCGAATGCTTCTTAATCCAAAATATTTTTGAAGAATTTTAAAGCTACCCGAGCCTAATAAACAACTAAAACTTACTGAAGTTGTTTATTTTATGCATTCATAAGGTGAAAAAATTAATATTATTTAATAATTTATGACTCTCACTGCACCCATCCCATCCAATCTTTCTTCCATATACATCACTATTTTTTCTAAGCTATATAGAGTTCTTTCCTAGTTATTTGCTTGAGTTATAGGGCATGAGTTGAATCCAATGGTTTTTGGGTTAGTATGTATGTTTTTTACTTCTATTTCAAAAGAGACATCCTATTTTATTGGGGAGGTGTCATTTCCAATGATATTTTTTATTAGAAACTTCCAAAAAACCCAAAAAATCTACATGATGGCCTACCTAGTGAAAACAAAAAGTTCCATTTCATTTTTATCAAGCCTAGGATTATTTCATCTGCAAGTTCAACTATATGCTAACAAGGCAAGAGCCCAAAATAATTTCTAATGAAGCATTGATGTTTCTAATGTGAAAAGTACTATATGAGGAGCGAGAGGATACTAATCTCATCAAGATACATTGATATCAAGGAACCCTTACTACTCCCTAAGTTTGTCTGTGATAGATACTTTGTTGCTTAAGTATGTAGAAAATACCACTTTTAGGAGATTTTATTTTATATAAAATAACAAAAGAAAATTTATTACACTCCCTTTTACTATAGGAGAGATTACACTAAGAAATTCATCACATTTTTTCTAAATTTGTTGAATTATTGAAATACTTTAGTAGAATATGAATCCATCCAAGGGTTCAATGTTAGATATAAGTTATCATTGATGGAAAAGGCATCGGTGGGAAAATTGGTCAAGGAGAAGAGGCTTTAGAGCCATTTCCAGTTTAGAATATCAACTCAAGTGCACTTGGAAACTACTTAGATGGATAGAGCTCAAAAAAATGTTTGCAACGATATTATGAAAAATGCCTCATGGATCAAAATTTATTGTTGGTCAAATTTTGGAGGGTGAAAGTAAAATTTGGTTAGGTCCAAGGGCCCCATAACATATTAAAAATGCAGGTGGAATCCACCTAGGCATGCATGAGTATATAATAGCTTAGGAAGGATGGTGCAGGTCCTTTCCCGACATACATAATCTCAACGTTTTATCCCTAGAGTTTTCCAAGGAAGGCATGAGTGAATTTCCTAGGGACATGGGAGCTGAGAGGATGTGGCTAAATGAGGTGGCATAGATAGGTGATTTGGACCAATAACAAGTGAGGCCCACACTTACAAATATTCCTATAACTTTCAGGGAGAGGCCCCACATGACATGTAACCCTGAATGTTTTTTCCCTAAGAGTTTAAAAGAGAGGTGCATGTTTGGCATCCAGGGATGAAAAAGTGCTAGGAGGATGTAGAAAATAAAAGTGAATTGGGGAGTTTTAGTAGGATGATGTGACTAGCAGACTCAATTGTGATTAGTGGGAGACACACAAGATGAAGAATGACCTTGGAATATTTGGAGGGCACATAAGATGAAACACCTGGGGAGATAGTTATGGGACACAATCACTAGACATATCAGACTAGGGATTTGATGATTGGTCCACATTAGGGTATTTTTGAGGTCTAAAATGGGCCTCATAACAAAAATGTACAACCAAAATAAACTTTATGAGAACTAGTAGGATTCAAGATGATGATGTCAACCATGGGGGATGATTCACCATTTTTGGAGTAAAAAAGTAAAAAGATAAAAAAGTAATGAAATAATGAAACTACTTCTTCAAATAATATTTTAAGCTTATCTCCCTAAGGGTTTAATAAAATTTCGAGTGGGAGTACTCGTTGGATGCAAAATTTAATTCCTCATCTAAGGAGTACCCATGCTGCATACGGGTACTCATTTGACGGGGAATTAAATTTTGCATTCAATGAGTATTCCTACTCAAAATGTGAGTAAAACCTTAGGGAGATAAATTCAAAATATGAGTTGAAAAAGTAGATTTTTCTTTTTTCCCTCTAAAATTTGATAATGTTATCAAATATTATTCTATTATTTCCATTATTATTTTATAATTTCCTTAGGAGGCCCATTTTAGACCTAAAAATTCCCCTAATGTGTGTGTAGTGCGAGGTCCCACTAGGACATGCCATCCTCGACCCCAAAAGGCTAGATACCCTAGCAGTTTCTATTCAAGCACAAGGTTTTTTCTTTAGGATGATGAGGCGTTGGGACACCCATGATCATAGTTGCATACAAAGTTGAAGAAAATGACCAAGCACAAGCACAAAAGTGGAAGCATGGTGGGTCATCACAAGACACATCATCCCAAAGGATTGATCCAGAAGGAAAACAAAGGTGCTGATTGTGTTTTTCCCAGGGAAATAGAGTGAAGGACCAAAATTTTACTCTAGAACATGGTTCTATGGGAGCATATAGATCAAGGGCGCAAAATGAATAATGTAATAAATGAAGAACCTTGGGGCTTAACACCTTGGGCCTTCGGGCTATGTTAAGTGATGTTGTGTTAAGGTTTTGTGTGCATTTGGAGAAGCCCTTGATTCATGAATGATATACAGTCTTTATTTTATCAAATTGGTTAATCCCTTTAAACTTATAACAAAGGCTTAAGGAATAAACAGGTTGGTAGCTTTGAAATTTGGCATTTTGCGCCATATTTGGTAGTTTGGCACCATAAAAAGGAAGTGTGTTAAAATTTGGAAAACAAAACATTAATGAGTTGGTAGTTTGGTGAGCAGAGACAAATTTGGCAGTTTGGCCAAATTTGGCAGTCAACCAAATTCAAAATGTTACTTCTAAACCTTGATATTTTCGAGAATTGCAAGTTTGGGAAGTTTAGCTCAGTTTTTCACAAAGATAGGAGATCAGAGATTGAATATTTCAAGACCACATCAAGAAGAATTAACAAAACTTAGAAATCATGAATCTAATAGGATAAGAACCTATGTCAAGTACAAATTAAGAGTTGAAGATAAATAAAGTTTTAAATATAAAAATATCAACTCAAATTATTTAAAAATAATGGTTCATAGGTTGATGGATTATGCTATTGGTGTTGGTGTTGTGTCTATTCATAAAATATCAAAGGATAATGAAGGTGACTTTGAGATGATTGAGGTACGTGATTGAGGAATTTTTGTTTTTGTTTTGTGAAATGAAGTGGCGTTCATGATTTGAGTTTGAAAATGGAATGAAAGATGAATCAAGGACGTCAAGAAATTTCCAACATGAACATTAGCGGTTATAGCTCATTTTAGTAGTGGTTGATAAACAATTAGGGGTTTTAGCTCCTTCAAGTGGCAGTTGATGAATTTTAAGGTTTGTTTCTCCTTTCAATAGTAATTGATAAATTAGGGAAGTAGTAGCTTCTTTCTGGTAGGATCCAGAAATATTTGTAACATCAAGTTGAAGCTTACCTTTGTGAAAGTGACTGAAGAGAAGTTTGAAGAATCTCTGAGTTCTATTTGTGCTTCTTATGTTAATTCTTGTGGTGCTTATATGAATGGCTATTGAAGTTTTTATTAATGTCATAATGTTCTTTACTTGTGAAAGAAACTTTCAAAATCATCACAATACTAATTCACCCCCTTTTTGTATTGTCATGGTTTCTATCAATTGGTAGTAGAGCTGTCAAGTTACTTTAGGATCAATTTAATAACAAGAATAAATATTAGGGACCATTTAAAACCAAGAAGTAGGATATACCAATAGGGCACCTATGTTCAATGGAACAAAATGTGTGTTTTGGAAAGTAAGAATGAAAACCTATATTCAATCTCTTGGTGCTGATGTATGGGATGTAGTGGAAGAAGAATATCAAAAACCTCAAGCCTTGGTTACCAAATATTACAATATGGAATTTACATGAAATGTTAAAGCTATGAATGATATTCACACTTGTCTACCTAAATTGGAACTAGCCAAGGTCATGGATTGCAATACAGTAAATGTTATTTGAGACAAGATGAGAAACTATTATGGAGATGATAGCAAGGTAAAAAGGCCAAAATTGAAGGTCTTAGAATGAAAATTGAGTCTTTGAAGATGCATAATGATGAAGATATTTATAAATACTTTCTTAGAGTTCATGAGGTTGTGAACGCAATAAGAGGTCTTTATGAAGAGTTAAAAGAGCCAATAGTAGTTCAAAAGGTGTTGAGATCTCTTCCTGAGAGATTTAATCCTAATTTTTCAGCCATTAAGGATATGATAGACCTAAAGAATCTACTTTGGACCAACTATTTGGCACTCTTACTGCCTATGAGATGAGAATTTCTAACAAAAAGCCAACAATAAAGGATTCAACATTCAAATAAGATAAAAAAACCCAAGGAATAATATAATGAATCAGGTGAAGAGGGATCTAAGTTTGTGAGGAAGCTCAAGAGAGGCACAGAAAAGTACAAAGGTAAGCTACCTTTCAAGTGCTTTAACTATGTTAACATAGGTCACTATGCTTCCAAGTTATTATAAAATAATAAAAATGAATATGACCCTAAAGAGAAGTTAAGAAAATTGATAAAGGATAAAAGAAGTCAAAAAAAGAAAAGCTTCTACACCCAAGATTCCAACTCCTATAAAAGTGAAGGAATCCAATTTTCATAATAGGAAATAACCAATGAATGCTTAAAGGAATTTATGCTCATGGCCATATAGAATATGGAAGTAGAATATGTTGTTTGTGATGGAGAAAATTATACAGTTGACTGAGAAGAAGAGATGATCAGTGCCCTTGAAGAGATATAAAATTCAAGGAAGAAAAATAAAACACAAAAGGAATTGCTAATAAATGACAAATATGGAGCTATTGAACCTCTGGTCTTGAAAATTGAAGAAGGTAAGTCTATTTAAGAAACTATAAATTAGAAACTCAATGAAACAAATTAAGCATGTGAAAGGCTTGAAGGAGAAATTTCCTTTCTGAGGAAAGAGCTTGAAAAAGCTAAGCCGACTGAGCTTTAATGAAAATTTTGGAAAAGGGAATAAATTTTGAATGACTTGAAGCAAAAAATTCTCCAATAATATAGAACGTCTTATATTTGCGGCTGATTCAATATCAAAAATTGAGATAAAGGGTAAGAATTCTACTACTTTTGTTCAAGAAACAAAAATTAGAGACAACAAAATAGCCAAATATGGCACAACACAACAACAAAGAGATAAAGGGAGCATATAGTCTAATATTTAGCCAAATACAAATTAACTTTTTCAAAAGAAAAAGATGAATCCAACTCAAGAAAAGTCAAATAATGTAGGAGAGAAAAATAAAATTTCACAAAGAGAAACTAAACCAATATTTAGAAATAAAATTTCTCCCAAGTATGAAGGAATATTTCTGGGCTACTATTTTACTTGTACAAATTATGGGCATAAGGAAACAAATTGTCGGGTGAATCTATCATTTAGACAACTCAGGTCACTAAGAATAAATTATCAGCCAAATAACCAATTTGTTAGGAAAAGGATGAGAAAACCCAAGTACAACAACTCACTTTTCCCTATGAAAAATTTGATTTGATGTTATGTTTTTCATAATTTTGGCCATAGAGCAGCTGATTTTAGACTTAGAAGAAAAATAATTGATCCAAAAATCAAGTAAACAATTCAACAACCGAAATTCATAAAGGAAAAGGAAAACACAAAGAACTGTAATGTGGTTTTATATGCTTATAATGAAGGAAGCCATCGGTATGTTGACAATGGCTATTCCATACATATAACAGAAGATTAAAGCAAGTTTTTGACATGGAGACTTGCCAAAAAAGGCAATGTTACCTTTGGGAATAATTCACTTTGTAATATTGTAGCTAAAAGAGTTGTGAACCTAGAAAATGGAAGATATAAAGCTAAGGATGTGTTTTTTGTTGATGGGAAAAAACATAATTTACTTAGTGTGTTTAAAATGTGTGGCCAAGGCTATGGTGTGTTGTTTAAAGCTAAAAATTGTCAAATTAAGTCTAAAGGCACAAGAGAAATAGTAGTTGAAGTTGTTAAAATAGAAAATAACATCTATGTTCTAAAAGTGACGACCAATAGGTGTTGTTTGTAAAATGTTGATGGGAGCTAACTGTGGCATAAAAGGAATGGACATATAAATTTTGATTAGATTTTCAAATTAGGAAAGAATAATGTTATTATAGATATTCCAAGGCTTTTAAAGCAAGATAATTTGATTTGCAGGTTCTGTCATATTGAAAAACAAGTTCGAGTATCATTCAATTCCAAGGAGAACTCATAAACCAAGCCATTGAAATTAGTACATATGGACTTGTGTGGTCCCTTAAGAAATTAGACACCCAAAGGTAAATTGTATTTCATGATCATCATTGATGATTTCAACAGAATGATGTGGGTAACATTTTTGAGAGAAAAATTAAAGGCCTTTGAGAAGTTTAAAAAATTTAATGCCATGGTAGATAATGAGTTTGACTATAGAATAAAGTGCATAAGGTCTGATAATGCAGGTGAATTTAATTCAAAAGAGTTTGACGAATTTTGCAAGAAACATGGAGTCAAAAGGTAGTTTACATAGGAGATACTCTAGAGTATAATGGTGTAGCAAAGAGAGGCAATAGATCAGCTCAAAAGTTTTCTAGAGCCATGATGGGAGATAGAATTATACACTAGATATTTTGGGTTGAAGCCATCCACAAAATAGTGGTGATTCTAAAAAATTCACACTTCAAACAAAAAATTGATAAAAATCCATATGAGCTCTCATATGGAAAACCTATTATAGTCACACATTTCAGAGTGTTTGGAAGTAAGTTTTGTATCAAGAATAACAATGAAAAACTTGGTAAGTTAGATCCAAGGGATGATGAGAGTATTTTTCTTAGGTACTCTCCGACTAACAAGGGCTATAAATGCTACAATTAAAATACAAGGATAATGGTTGATTGCATTGATGTTAAATTTGATGAGCACATTGAGATTAAAGACAATCAAATAGTAAGCTCCAATAATCTAGTCAACAATGATGATAAGTATAAGGAGCCATTTTTAGATGAATACATTGAAGAACCCATTAGTACACAACCCAAATATCTTGCAAGGTATGTAAAAAAATACCACCCAGGTGACCAAATTTTTGGCGACTTCAATTCAGTTGTTCAAACAAGAAGAAGGCTATTAAATCTTGTAGCGAAAATAGTTCGTACTCTACAATAATCTTCAAAAAACTTGGTACACGAAGAAATCCATTGAGGATAAAAATATATATTGAATGATGTATAAAATAATTGATATGAGATATGATGTTATAAAAGAGGGGTCCCGCTTATAAACCTAGGAAAAAGTGCTTTCATGATTGGTCATGTCGTTGGAGACATGCCTCTTTAGAAAATAGTTATTGTTTGATTAAATATGATTACATTTATTATTTATTTATATATTAATATTATTTATATATTTTATTCATAACATTTCCTTCCCCTTTAGAAAATATTTGTCCTCAAATCTTACTGATGAAAATGCTTGATCTTTTTTTTTCTGTTTTGAATGTCTTCTCATCTTGGAACTGTCATCTTCATTGATACAAGACGGTATTATCCTTTGTGTGATAAGAAAAATTGTCTAACTAAGAATGGATCTAGCCATCCTAGATTAATATTATGTGGAATGTTGTAGTTACTGGATATATCAGATGAATTTTTATCACAATATTGAATTGCGATAACAGTAGTAGTCTTTAGAACATGTGTCTGCTATTTATGTTCTAAGAGATACATATTTTTAGAATGATGGAGATGTCTACTCTTGTGATTAATATGTTGACAAGGAATTCTTATGATATTATTTCCCTTAAAAAAAATTGTGACAATTACTTGAATTAATTGAGGTATCTTATTTCCTTCAGGTATAAAAGTCACTTGGTTAATTGTTGGATCTTTACTTGAAATCTCTATTGTTTGAATTGTAACATCTGAATACGTTTTCACTTCTACTGGTTTGTCATATTATTGAGTTGTGATTTTCATTGGATCAATATTTGTTCCTTTTCCTTCGACTTGAGTTGTTTCATATGGAGACTTCAATTTTGTCATAATATCTTCTAATTTGTTCTCCAATGATTTCTTATCATTTTAAAGTTTCTTGATCTGAATGAGTAGCTTTTGATTGTGATTCTTGATACATGAAAGTTCATCGTTTTCTAGATTGTTGGTTTTATTCTCAATGTCCTCCTCATCTTTTAAACTTTTGATTTGTTCTAATAATGTTTGATTAAGGTTATTTAAATGTAAGTTTTCCTCTTCTTGTTCTGATAGACACTTCTTCAGTTCTTTCTTTGTGGCCTTAGCTTTCTTGACTTGTTCAAGTAGTTTTTCACTGTGATCTTTGAGGCACAAAATTTCTTTGTCTTTACTAGAGATAACGTCTTCAAGCTATTTCTGCTTCTTTGCTATTGTTCTTTAATTATATTGAAACATCAGTTTCAAAATATATTTAAAATTGTTTGATGAGGGCATTATCGTTTCTAACTTTGTTGTCATGTCTTGGAGTGTGATCAACTTCTTTTTATAAGGAAACATCAAGGCTTTTTCCTCTATGTTTAACATGAATGTACCCAACTCTTTAAACCAAGGTAGACTAAGAATTATGTCAATCTCTTTCTTAACCATAGTTATGACACTGAATTGAGAAATGCACTCATAATGATCAATTTCCACTTGTAAATCATTAATTTCATATTCTTTTTGGCCAAAAATATATTTTCTTTCACCAATGCTTGACTCTTTAATTAATAGCTGATTTGTCAAATTAATATTGATTTAATTTTTATTGTTTCTTGTGCTGATATTAATATTAATTTCTTTCCCTTGGATACTTCCTTTTAACATAATTAATCCGTGGTTTATAATTGAAAGACCTTTGTAGGAAAATATTCTTTCCTTCGTTTCCAGATCATAATGGGATTTTTTTGTCTTCAGTGATTGACTCTATTTTGTAGTTGCCTATAATACTTCGACGTTAGTAATAAATGACCCTTTTAATTTTATTTTACTTATAACTTTGTATTCTATGATATATATATATATATATTGAATAGTCTCTTGTGTGTGTGTATGTGTGCGCGTGTGTGTAATACCTATGTGTATCCTTTACACATATATGCCCTTGTAAACTATTTTTACTATTTTAATGCGTTTATAAATATATCCATTTTTAATAATTCATTTATATACAAGGTTGGGTCTTAAAACCTTAAATATTTAATAAAATTTTAATCTTGCCCCTATGTGTTTTTTTTAATACCTTTAATATATAAAAAGTCAAGAAGGGTTAGCAAATTTTCTTATTTGAACCTTGGTTTGGTTTCTGATTTGTAAAAACTAAATTGTTACCTTGATTGGTTCCGAATCTTATGTACGAATGACACAATTTAGGGTTTCCCTTACACCTTTTACGGCATACCCACATAGAGGCTACAATAATATATTGGCTTGGATTTCTTGATCTGTGCAAGAGATGACGAACATGAGAGTAGGAATTGACAGTTGTATCTAAAATTACACAATTTAATTAGAACGGACGACTTGGGAAGATGAATATGGAAAACCTACACGATAATGTAGTGGTTGGTTAAAATATAAATATCCTTGGACGATGACAGTGCAGTGTGGTTGGGTCGATACATAACTGTAATGTTGATGGTGCAACTCTGGGGATAAGGGACTACGAGGGGGAGACAACTGGATAGTGAGATGTACATGTAAGTATGTTTGTGATAGTTGCGTGGATGGTGACTGTTGGGTGGATTTTCCTACAAACGTCGACTGAGCGACCGTTAGGTTTTTTTTTTTTTGATATACTGTTTTTTTATTTTATTCTTTAATATATAACTATTTTTTTAATAATTGTTTTTTCTTTTTCTTTTTAAATATTTTCCTTTTTTTTTTTTAAATATATTTGATTTTTTTTTCCAAGGGCCTTTAACAAAATCAGAAAACGAAGAAACTCAAAAATATGTGTAGTGAAATTATTCAATCACATGAAAACAACATTGATGGAAGGTTGATGGCCAAAATCTAGATCAGACTTGATTTTTACAATAGTTGAGCAGCCAAAGGTTCGAACAAATATGATACCAATGTAACGAACAAAGTTCATACTCTTTAATAATATTTAAAACACTTAGTACATGAAGACATCCATTGAGGATAAAAATATATATTGAATAATGTATACAAGAATTGATATGAGACATGATGTTGTAAATTAGGGGGTTGCTTATATACCTAGGTAGGTGCCCTTTCATGACTGGTCATGTCCTTAAAGGCATGCTTGTTTAGTAAATAATTATTGTTTGATTATATATATATATATATATATATATATATATATATATATATATATATATATTATTCATAATAAATCCCCCTACTCAAGTGCATGTAGATCCATTGTCTATGATGGAACCAAAGTATTTTTCTCATTTCATCCAAGATGAAAATTAGTTAAAGGCCATGAATGAAGAGCTTGATCAGATTGAGAAAAATCAAACATCGGAGCTTGTTCCTAGAATAGAAAATACGAATGTTATTGGCATGAAGTGGGTCTTTAGGAACAAATTGAATAAACATGGTGAAGTGGTAAGAAACAAATAAAGGTTATTTTGTAAGGGCTATGCAAAAATTGAAGGTTTAGACTTTGATGATACATTTGCTCCCATTTCTTGATTAGAAGCAACTCACATTTTTTTTGGCTTTTGATAGTTGCAAAGAATTAAAGATATAATAGATGGTTGTCAAATATGATTTTTTAAATGGAGAACTAGTGGAAAAAGTTTATACTAAGCATCCTGATGGTTTTTAGTTAACATATAAGCCTAATTATGTGTGAAAGCCAAAGAAAACCTTGTGTGGTCTTAAACAAGCCCCAAGGGATTGGTATTCCAAGTTGGATGGTTATTTGTTTAAATGTGGTTTTAAAAAAGGTGTAGCTGATAGTAATTTGTATGTGAAATATAATTGTGGAAAATTGTTAGTGGTGGTTGTCTATGTTGATGATATTATTTTTTCCAGTGATTTAGATCAAATAACTTACTTGTTTGTAGCTAATATGAAGGTATAGTTTGAGAATTATCTTAGTTTTTTGGTATGCAAATTTCACAATATTCGAAAGGAAATTTTATCTCCCAAAGCAAGTGGCTCAAGGAAATTTTATCTCCCAAAGCAAGTGGCTCAAGAAAATTTTGAAGAAATTTGGCATCAAGGAATGTTATTCTGCAAGCATTCCAATGGTTATAGGTTGAAACCTAAGCAAGATTGATGAATATTAAGAGGTGGACCAAAATTTTTATAGATCAATTAGTGTCAACCTCTTATGTTTGATAGCCTCTAGACCAGATGTCATGCAAGTAGTTGGTATTGTTGTAAGATACCAAGCAGCCCCCAGACAGATCCATCTCCTAGTAGAAGAGAGGTTTCTCAAATATATTAGAGCCACAATGGACTATGTAATTTAATAACCCAGAGGTAAATATTTTTGACTAATTGTTTTTACTAATGCTAATTGGGTAGGTGATGTTGATGGAAGAAAGAGTACTAGTGGTCGTGCTTACTTTCTTGGTGAATGTCTTATTTCATGTTTAAGCAAGAAGAAAACCTAAATTTATCTCTCTACTATTGAAGTAGAATATACAATACTGCCATCTTATTTCACTCGACTATTATGGATGAAGATAAATTTACAAGATGTGCTCATGATATATGATCAACCAATACCAATTGTTTCTAATAATACAAGTCCAATCAGCATGTCCAAGACCCCTGTTTTTCACTCAAAGACAAAGAACATTCCAATTAAGTACCATTTTCTATGAGAGAAAGTTTCAAATCATATTTTCAAGATGGATCATGTACCTACAAAAGAATGAGTGTTGATATATTCACCATAACTCTCCCAAGGTATCAATTTGAGTACATAAGGAAAATATTGGGAGTAGTTCCTCTTACCTCCCTATGTTAGATCTTCCTCAAGAGAAATAAGGGTATATAACAAGCACAAAACATATAAAAAGGAAGCCACCAAGTCCACATGATAAACAAGATAGGGGGATATTGGTTGTAGTGGGAGCACATTATTTTCTTTGCCATTAACGTCAAAGGGGGAGAAGTACACCAAAGGGGAAGGAGTACCAAGAGGAGCAGAAGTAAGAAAAGTCCAATTTCTATTACGATTGTGTTTTTGGTGTTTACATCAATTCTAAAGGAGGAGAATGTTAGATATAAGTTTTCATTAATGGAAAATGCATAGGTGGGAAAAATCATCAAGGAGTAGAGATTTTAGAGCCATTTTAGTTCAAAATATTAACTCAAGTGCACTTGTAAACTACTAAGATGGATAAATATCAGACAAATATTTCCAACGATGTATTGACGTGTAAAAATGGCCTCTCAGATGAAAAGCTATTATTTTTCAAAGTTTCTAGGGTGAAAGTCAAAGATGGTCAGTACCAACGGCCCCATAACATAGTCAACATGTAGATGGAAGCCACACATGTGCACGTGGACTAATAATAACTTAGGAAGGATAGTAGGCATCCCTGCCTAAGACATGCAAACTCAATTTTTTATCCCTGGAATTTTCCATGATAAGCTTGAGTGAATGTCCCAAGGACAAGGGAAGTAAAGGGACATGGCTAAGTGAAGTGGCATAGATAGGTGAGTTGGACCAATACCGAGTGAGCCCTGAATTGATGCATATTCCCAAAATTGTCAGAAAGAGGCCCCATGCGACATGTAACCTTGGAATTTTTTTCCATAGGAGTTTTAAATAGAGCCACAAGTCCAACATCTCAGGATGATGATGTATTGGGAGGACGTAACAGATAATTGTGAAGTGGGGTGACACGAGACGATGACATGGCTGATAGACTCAATGTAAATGGTAGAAGAAAATAACTTAGGTAAGACCCAAAAAGGCACAACATACTGGATGGTTGTCCCTAGAAGTTTCAAAAAGAGCCCCATTAGAAATATTTAGGGAGGTAGCTCGAGGGAAATGAAAAAGTTCCTGATAGTAACGATAATAATTCCAATCTAGCCTAT
This sequence comes from Pinus albicaulis, assembly GCA_034641835.2. Lineage (NCBI taxonomy): Eukaryota > Viridiplantae > Streptophyta > Pinopsida > Pinales > Pinaceae > Pinus > Pinus albicaulis. The sequence continues at coordinate 726,115,274 of CM076578.1, read as the reverse complement.
TTATTAAATAAAGAATTCATTGAAAAATAAGTCCCAAGAACCTCCTTCTATCGTATGATGATGTGGCACTTGGGCGCATGGAAAAATAAAAAGAGGACACATGACATGATTTTATTGATTGCTTGGAGTGACAGGGAGCCATAGTTGAGACATAGTTGAATGATGATGTCAACATGATATTAGCAATAGATGGCATGAATGAGGGTGTGACACATGTCATGCATATTTTCCATTTTCAAGTACCTAAGAAGGTTTAAAGCAGGTGACATGTGGCACTGGTCAATGAGTGACATGTGAAATAGGAGTATAGGTGGTATCATTATGGTCAACACATCATCCCAAAAGTGTGGCCACAGAATATTTGGAGGGAAAATAGGTTGAAACACCTAGGGAGATATTTCTCGGACATATGCTAAGACACATAAGCCAAGATATTCGATGATTGGTCCATGTGTACGGTGCACGTTTCTAGCATGACACACCATCCAAAAACTCGGAAGGCTAGTCACCTCTATAGTTTCTATTTGAGCATAATTTTTTTTCCTTTGAGCTTATGAGGTAGCAGGACATGCTAGATCATAGGTGACATACATAGCTGAAGTACATGATCAATAATAAGTGCACAAGTGGAAGCATGGTGGGTCCTCACAAGACACATCACCCCATAGGATTGACCTTGGAGGAAAAAACAGGCACTCATTAAATTTTTCCTAGGGAAATAAAGTTAGGGACCAAATATTTTCTCTAGGAAATGGTTCTGTGTGGGCATATAGAGTGATGACACAAAAGGAATAATGCAGTTAATTAAGCACCTTAAGGCTTAGCACCTTAGGCCTTTGAGATATGTTAAATGACATTTTGTGAAGGTTTTGTGTGTATGTGGATAAGCCCTTAGCTCACGATCATTATACAATATTTATTTTATTAAAGGGGTTATTCCCTTTAGGCTTATAAAAAAGACCTAAGTAATAAACATGTCGAAAACATTGAAATTTGATAGTTTAGGCCTTATTTGGTTGTTTGACACCATAAAAAAGTAGTGCACTAAACTTTGGAAAAAAATATGAATGAGTTGGAAGCTTGGTTAGCATAATGGATAGATTTGGCAGTTTGGCCAAAGTTGGTTATCAGTCAAATTTAGAAAATCATTGCTAAACCCTGATATTTTCCAAAATTGAAAATTTGGGAAGTTTAGCCCAAATTTTCACATAGAGACAAGATATCAGAGATTGAATAATTCAAGGCCACATTAAGAAGACTTAACAAAACTTAGAAATCATGAATATAATATGATCAAAACCTATGTTAAGTACAAATTAAGAATTGAAGTTAAGTAAAGTTTTAAACCTAAAAATATGTGATCATATTTTTTATAAATAGTGGTTTATAGGTTGATGGATTATGCTATTACCGTCAGTGCTATGTGTGTTGATAAAAGATTAGAGGTTGATGAAGGTGATTTTGAGGTGATTGGGGTATGTGATCGAGGAGAAATTTATTTATTTTATGAAAGGAAGTGGACTTCATGATTTGAGTTTGAAAATGGAATGAAAGATGAATCAAGGAGGTCAAGCAAGTGGTTACTTGCAAATCAAGGGTTCTAGCTCCTTCTAGTAGTGGCTCGTAAATGGTTATGGATTGTAGCTCCTTTTCAATAGACATTAATAAATTATGGGTTGTACCTCATTTCAGTAGTAATTGATAAATTAAGGACGTAGTAGCTTCTTTCTAGTTGGAGCTAGAAAATTTTGTAATAACAAGTTGAAGCTTTCCTTTGTGAAAGTGATTGAAGAGAAGTTTGAATTATCTATGAGTTGTGTTTGTGCTTCTTTTGCCGATTCTTGTGATGCTTATATGATTGGTTGCTGAAATGTTTATCATTTTATTAGTATTCTTTACTTGTGAAAGAAGGTTTTAAAATTATCACAATATTGATTCACCCCTCTCTTAGTATTGTCCTAGTTTCTAATGTTAAACCCAGAAGTAATATTTTCTAGTCACTTTACATCCATATGATATGCCAATTTATTCACAAGGATATCAGAAAGAAGTTGAGAGAATCAAGTTGGAAATTCTAAAACACGTACCCTATATAAAAATTTTATGAGAACAAAAAATAACAATATCGAAGGAAGAACAAAGAAAAGAGGAAAAAGGCCCTCAACCTATTATCCCACTTAGACACCACTGACTAGTCAAAGTTCATCTTTTGCTTATAGGAGAAAAGAAAAAATTGCTATTATAGGACACAAAAATGGCCAAAACTCGAGTGACAGTAATGGAGAGGAGCCACCTACTCATGCTTCTATTAGAAAATCACATGTGATCTCATCAACCAAAAGTAAAATATCAATTAAAAAAGGGTCACAAAATGCAAAAGGATCCATGGACATTGAAGTATATAACAATGTAGTTCTAGAATGGATAATGAAATGAATGTTTGGAGCTTGGAAATTCATTGAATAAGTAGCTGATAAAGAGCCCATGTTATTTGAATACCATTCTTTAACTATGCAATATACCCATTATGATAAATCTACAAAGACTTGCACTCTGAAAAATACAAATAAAAGAAGAAGGAAGTGAGTCAAGTGGAGAGTGAAATATATGTTTTAGGAGTTGGACCTTATCAACTCTTGAAACTACATTAAATTATAGGTGTTGCTCTTATTCATTCAGTAATACAATATGGATCTAAGAATTTAAGATTTAAGAAAAGGATACATGAGCTTGAAGAAGCTCTTATTTCTACACCCTTGTTCATGACTCAATTTTCCATTCATGCACTTGAAGTAGCAAATACACCCGACACAACCCAAAATATTACAAATTTAGAACAAGTGTTGGAAGGAATACACAATTATGTCACTAGGAACATTAAAACGTAACTTGAAAGTATAGAATACACATGGGAATTTCAATTGAAACATTTTTAAAAGTATAATTGGGTGCCATTAGAGTATAATTTGGGGCTAACTTCCATAATATAAATGATTTCCTAGAAGCCTAAATCAACAAATGGATATTCATGTTCATTAATGAAAACAATAACCAATTAGCTAATATTGCGCAACTGTAGTCATATGCTAAATACATAGAAGATGAGATATTTACTGTAATAGTGAAGAAATAAGTAATCATCCTACACATGAAGGACTACATAAAAGAACGAATCATGAAGTTCTTGAATGAAGTCATTTAAACATAATAACTTTATAAGCAGTTAGGATAATGAACAATTGAGGAGCCAACTATATGAATTATTCTACAATAACTACAAAAGAGAGATGATTCACTCCACTTGTGATCCTTATCCAATTATGTGAGTTTTTATTTCTCTTTGAATAAATTCTTGTTCTCTTCCTGCTCTTTGAATATTTGAATTTATTGAACTATTATATGTTCTATAAATACAATCCCCATTTTCATTTTCTCTCTTCCTTCTAGGTACCTTTATCATTACTATTTCTTCCATGGTTTCCCCATCCCAGTCCCTCAAAGAAAAATACATTTTATTTAATGCTCAAGTTGAATGAGTTTTTGACTGTGCTTTAAGCACTCGACTTTATTATGAGAAATTAAGTCTATAAATCATTCTTATTTGAATCTCATAGAGATATTGTTTTATAAAGGTATTCCATTTGTGATTCATAAAATTCAATTTTCAAATAAGAAGTAAGAATCTTGTGAATTTTTTCTTGTGCTATTATGATTTTAGATGTGTGAAATACTTTTATAGTAGTTTGAGTATCTATAACAATACTTTTAGTTTCTGTCCATTTGAATTTTCTTAAAATATGTTTCCTCATGTATGTTTATGAATGAGAATGTGGAATGGATTTGTGAGTACATAATTTATTTTGTGATCATTTCATTTTTACTTTGAAATACGTCTGGTCCACTCATAGGTACATGTGTAGAATGTTTAATTTTTAATATTAAATTTAGATGAATATTAGAGTGTGATAAATAGAGGAGCACCACCTTTATAAAAATTTAAAGACAACCTAGAAATAGGCCCTAGGAGGTTGGTTACTTTCCCTGTCAATAAAAGAGACCAAAAGGGTTGTGCAATGCACCTAGAGGTTATAGTGGTAGTAGTTGAAATCAACCCTATGTTACACAAATGTGTGCTCGTATTATTTGTGGATTCATGTAGACACATGAAGAATGATTAAAAACTTATAAATTATTGTTTGGTGTTTTGGTGTATTAGGAGCTTAGATGCTTCTTATGTACCAAAAATTAGTTCTAATGATTCCATACCAATCAAAACCATTGGTGCATACATAACTATAAGGATCATTGATACTTCCATATCAAATATAAGCACCAATGTTTCCATGCCTAAGAGGATAATTAGTGCTTCCATACAAAGAGAAACACTCATGCTTTCATACCTAATAAGAGAATTATGATGGGCCTCCGAATTAGATACAATTTAAGGACCATATGACCATCATTCATAACATTTAACCTCGCTCTTTGCATTTTATGACATTTTTTGAACTATAATGTGTTCATTAGGAAGGTTTTGAGATAATTGCATATTATGTGCCTCATATTATTCTTTTTTGCAGAATACAAAGAGAATATTGAGTAAATTCTAAATGAGATAATATAAGGAATTTATCACTACTAAAAGTAACAATAATATTGGATAATAAATGAACAAAATATTATGAAATTATTGAATAAATTCTGGAGCTCTAGTGGTTGAGAAAATCTAGGCCCATGTGCTCCTTGTCATTTAGTGCAAATTCATAATTTTGGGAACCAGATCCACCTTCTGAGGGATTTTGGAGGGGAAAGTTGCCTCCTTTCAAGGTATATGATTCCCCATCAATTTTTATAAGTAATTATTAAAATTTTTCTTTAGGGGCATGCCTTTCTTAGCCTTCTTGTGAATAAAAGTAGTCTTTTAGCAACTCTACTTTCATTTCTAGCAGGGATGTACTTGGATTGACTCTAATAATGAAGTTTGGTGTCATTTTTAGCTTTTAAATCTTTTTTTCCTTCATAAGAATCTGAGTATACTTGGGCTTGGCCATCCCAAGAGCCTCAAATCCATGATGTACAATTTATTTATCTTCTTTTCTCTTCTTATTCATTTGCATTTCTTCTTCTCGCATTTCCTAGTTTTGCACTTAATATTCATGATTCATTTGTGGTGTGTTAGATTGGTTAAATGATTTAAATACATGGTTTTTAAGGTCATTTATAAATTTACAAGTATTATGCATCCTCATATCATATTTTCAAATTCATATTCATCATTGAGCTACTTGGATTAGTTTACTAGTTCACAATTCTAGAATTGTTGAAAGTATGCTGTAGCAAACTTGTAGTAATTTTATGCTAAATTTAGCACATGTAATGATATTATTTCGAGTTTATTCCACTTTTATTGAAGCTTAAAAAAATTAACAAAATTTACCCCGCAAAATTTTCACTTTATTAGGTTAGGCATTTGGGTAGTTAGATCATCTCACTAGTTCACTGCTCTAAAATTTCTGGTTTGTAGTGGTAATTTTCTCATGAATTTTAGCACGTGTTAACGAAGATATTTTGAGTTGGTTCCAATTTTATTGAGTCCTAAAACAATTATAATTAATAAAAAAAATCCCCATAGAAGTTTCACTTGGTCAGTTTAGGCATTTGGTAGCTTAATTGGCTCACTAATTCTAAAATTTCTGTTTTTTAGAATAGTAATTTTCTGCTACGTTTTACCAAGTGTTAGCAAGGGTATTTTTGAGTGATTCAAATTGGATTGGAGACCTACAACATACTAATTAATAAAAAAAATTACAACATATAATTTTCATTTTATTTTGGGCGTTTGGCAAGTTAACACGAGAAACAACAATCTTGTAGCAATCTTGTAGTAGTTTTCTTTCGAGATCTTCCTTGCCCAAATTCACTCGAAATTGATGATATAAGTAGATTTATAGCCTATGAATTCTCTTAGGACACTTTGGTTTAGCTGAGACTTGGTTAGGTCACAATTTAACTCTTACATTGCTTGGTTCTTGAATGCTAATTTCTGCAATTAGTCTAGATTTCCTTTCTGCAATTTACTTTGTGCAAAATATGATTTCCTTCATGCAAAAGTAATATATGAATTTAATTTATTACAAAATAGAGTAGATTTACTCTAATGTAATTTCCTTACCAGTAAGATAGATCAGAATTTTGTAGTTGTCATTATGCTTTACTTTTTTGCAAATAGAAATATATTTTCTTTCTGCCATTTACATTCTAGAAAAATTAGAATATGTTTTCTTATTGCTATTTACCTTTTTCAAATTAGGATTGGTGGCATACCTAGATATTTTATCATTTGAAGTTGTTTCATTTCATTATTTCACTTGCATCAAATGGAGTTAGACTAGGAAGAGGAAGGTGTCTGTTGCACATATAGTGCCGACCCCTCTTAAGTTTTTACGAATCCCAGGTTGATAATTTAAGTAGGTAGCCTTGGGACTTGTAGTGTTCTTGTTGCAATACTGGGGCTCATCATTTTTTGGCGTTGTTGCTGGGGAGGGTGTCAAAACAAGCACTCTCTTGTTCTTGGAATGATTCCGTGTTTCTTTTCTGCAAAAATAAAAAAAATTGCATTAGGCATCTCTCATTGCATTGCATTAGCATTCTCATTCAATTTTTTTTATAAAAACAAAAAAATATATTTATTTAACACCAACCCCCCCCCCACTTGATCTTCTGCAGGTAGAAGAAGAGGATGTGAAACAGAAGTTAGAAGGAGGCATGGAGAAGCTATACTTTGTCCACCCATATCCACAAGGGTCTTATCCTCCCCAACCTTTTCAACCATATCAGAGGTCTTATGCCATTCCTTCTTTTCATCCATATCAACAAAAATATCCTCAATGGGATGATCTATATTTTCATCAATATTCATGGTCTTATCCTCCGAACCTGCCATTCCTCATTTATAACCATATCAAGACCATACTCCTTAGTGGGGTGATCCATGTTTCCCTCCATATTCTCAATGCCCATGTTCAGACAAGCCTCCTCAATGGGGTAATCCATCTTTCCCTCAATATCCTTAGTATCCTACACTCCAATCCCAACAAACATATCATCCACCTACTCTAAAGCCATGTCAGAGACCCACTCCCTCTCAAATATCTGCACAATTTCTTCCCAACACAAACAATAAAATGCCTCAACCCCGTTACAATGTCGAGATGAAAATTATTCAAAAATATCCTCTTAATATAAATGATATTTATATATATATATATTTTTTTTTAAATTACGCTATCTCTATTATGAACATAATATTACAAAACTGCCACGGCTCAGCTGAGGAAGCCTGAAACCGGGCTTGATATCCACGTTCTGTCTAACTATGGAACTGCCCATTAGCGGGAAACCAGTTCATTTAAAAGTGATTACACCGCCCAGGAACTGGGAAACCGGCGAGGAGTCATTTACATTCAACTTAATGAAACTAGAAGAAAACAAAAGATACATGCAGCTGTGTCTGCTATGAGTGAACATTAAAAACAGAAACTTTGAAAAAAATCTGGAGCAGAGTTCATACGGAGAACTGGTCTTGGAAGAGGGAGAGCACTTAGTTTGAAGCGGGTTGCTCTTCCACAATTCTGCAGCCATATTGTTCTTCTGAATCTGCTTCAGCAGTCTTGTCATCGTCTTCGCCAGAGAGACCAGCATCCATCTGCAAGTGAGAAGGTCCCAAAGGAGCAGGGACGGGGGCAAAAGGAACTCCGAGAGAGTGCACAAACGGACCAGGTGCAGGACCGGAGGGGGGTTCGAAGACAGGCACAGTAGGAGTCTGCAAGGGGTCAAGAGGCTGGGGAGAAGGGGGGGTGGATTCTTCGCGAAGGGTAATCGTGATAAGGGCGGTGATGGAAGGGCGATTAAAGGCGCAATCGAAGCGCAGCTCAGCTCGTTGCGTGGATTGCCTGAGATAATGACTGCCAGGGCAAGGAGGGGAGGCGGAAGCCTGGAGCGGGGGCGAAGACAGAGGAGACATAGCAGGAGCGCGAGGCGGATGCATGGACTGAGGATGCGCAGGGGCAACGCGATCATGGAGACGACCAGAAGGATCAATAAAGAAATGAGCGGGACGCCTTTCAGAGGGCTCCATGGAGAAGTCGATATTGGAGCTAGAGGGACGCTCACTCATGGATCTGCCTCGCGAGGCCCCTCTCCTACAAGACATTCTTTGCCTGAGCCTGGGCATGTTGGAATTCTGAGCAGAATCCGACCAGACACCAGAAGGAGCTACAAGAGTGGAATTAATTTGACCAACAAAAACAGGAGAGGTATGAAAATTGAAGATAACAGGGCAGAAATTACTATTCGAGTAATGGTAACCGGGAATTGTTTCCAAGCAGCACTGAAGAGAGCACCGACGTCCTGTAGCAGTGCGTTCCCCACCTGTAGCACAGCCACCCGGGCAGTGAGAGCACAGAGGCGACAGAGGGCGGTGGGCAGCACCAAAACAATCGGGAGAGTTCGAGCGATAGTTCTCCATTTGATATCTGATGCACTGAGCAGGACAGAGCAAGTGACGCGCCAGGGTGAGCCTGTCCAACAGGTTTGGGTCAAACATACGACGAACATGCCTGGAAAGCAGGCCACCTCAAAGATCCGGGACTCGGAATCGGTCCTTTATGGCCCCTTAACCCATATTATCATCCGCATCTGGATAAACATATTGCATGATCTAAATAGTATTTCAAAAACAAGATTCCTTTGATATAATTAAAGAACAACATAAAGAAGAATAATATCTAGAGGAGAATAAATATTCATGGACCACTTTTGATGGAGAGTAGCCATTGGAGCCTTAGATTGAAGAATTTATACTATGCTTATCATTAGATCCTTTATGTGTTTAAGGGACTAATCAGAAAAAAATAGAATATTTGAATAACATAGAAGTAGAAAGCATACACAATGACTGAGATGAGAAAGTGAAACAAGGGCATCACAACTATATTGAACTTTGGTTCCTGACAATCACTAAGCAAGAGCACTGCTCCCTTCAATAGTGTTTAGCATCATCAAACTCAAAGTAGCCAGTCTCTCATATTTAGGTACATGTCATAGCATATGTTTCAAGCCTACACATGATTCATATTTTTGTGCACATGGTTCCATTGGAAGTATTCCTATACCTGAAAGAGATTTTATTTCTCTTAAGTAGAGTAAGATATAGGAAAACAAGTTAAGAAAAAAGGAAAAATAAAAATAAAAATAAAATGTCAGGTGAAAACCTCCGTTGAGGTGCATGATATTGGCTCACTAATTGAAAACCTCCATGAGGCAATTAGTGGGTTGGAAAAAAGAGAAAAAAAAAGGAAATAAGATCCTAGGTGAAAACCTCCTTTGAGGCACCTAGGAAATCCTACTAGTTGAAAAACTCATTGAGGAAACTAGTAAGCCTAGAGAAAAAAAAAGAAAGAAAATAAGAAAAATGAAAATGGAAAAAAAAATATTTTCTATAGGTATCGATCTCTGATATAGCTAGGGTCTTTCCAACTTGCACAAGAAACAAAAAGTTAACCAGTGAAGCAAGAATCTAGTCAAAGGAAATTGACATTGAGTTTTCCACCTTTTGTACTAAGATTCTCCAAAATGTTTAAGAAAAATTCCATACATCACCTCAATGCATCCCCATGCTATTTCTCATCATTCCCAAGCCTTTCCCATTCATTTCCTTGTTGTCATGAAGTGCTACACTAAAGTTATGTTTTGCTACAGGCTCACCAAAATACACAAGGAATACATTGTTATGAATGTATCTCAAAAGCCATGAATCTTTTGTCCAATATTTTTCATGGGGAGATGAATAGGGATTATCGTAACATGCTTTCAAAAAAATCATCAAACTTGAGTGCATACTTTTTGAGAAATTAGCCACCATCACGTACAACCATTTTCTATTTTATTGGATATTCGTGCATCCATTGGCCAATATTTTTATGGGGAGATGCATAAGGATGATGAAAACATGTTCTAAAAATTTCAAGTGAATCCCATATACCATTTGAAAGATATGGATTAAACAAGTCTACTACATGATTGTCCTATAGTGCTACAGGATTATCCCCGATTTTCTACAGGATTGTGATTGACATTGAGAGAAGGGTTAGGTTTTATGTTATACTTGGAGGAATGAAAAAATAAATCTACCATGCTTCCATAACCCATTTTCCACACCATTTAGTTACTTCTCCATCCAAAAATTCATCTATGTCTATAAAAAAAATCCATTTTCTTCCCTTCTTCGAAATTTTTCACCACCACCAAAGTTTCTGATACCTATTTATGAGATCACCATGAATTATTAGGCTTCTAATTGAATTTCATGAAGTTATTTTGATCTTGGAGGGGTATGTGTGAATTCCACAAGAAATAACCCAATCATATATTAGTCTGCATAAACCCTACAAAACCATAGTTGGAGACACTTGACAGCACTAGTGTGAAGACTTAGCCATATTGAAGAATTGAAGGACCATAATTGTGATCTTGGGAAACCCCGCCACTCTTGAGGAGATACTGCAGAGTTACTATTCATCTCCAACAATAGTATACTAATCCACCATTTCAAGAAACTGCATAAAAAAACTTCGCACAACGAGGCCCCTATCAATAAAATATGTATAAAAATATTTTCTCAAAAGCAGAGCCCAATCATGCAGAAACAAGCACAGGAAATGGTACCTCAAACAATCTATAGATCAACCACCATTTTTGAAGAAACATGCAAACATCAAGGCAACCAGAGACCATCAAGTAGACACATGTATGCATTTTTCTTCACCTCTCCTCTTGATCATATTATGGCTAATAGTTATTTTTAATGCACAAGACAAAAGGTTTTATAGGATGAAGATGACCAACAGTCTCGACCAACTTCCAACAATGAAGTGAAGTTAGCTATCTCTCTCATGCAACATGCGGAAAACAAAAGAAAGGGAAGGTTGATAATTTTGAGGAGTGGGTCCATGGGTTTGAGAAGTTATGAAGGTGGTTGGTGAGGGGACAACTTATACAATGTGCTGAGCCCACAAACAAACCACAAAAGGAATACAGGATGAGCCCAAACTTCATTTATACCGAGAGTTTCATTCCAAAAATTATAAAGGGGCCCACTACCATCATTGGAGGTCGATCAACCTACACTAAGGATCTCATAGTTTTCTACAGAGGTGCTACAATGCCAAACAATAGATGATAGATGATTAGATTTCAATGCGACAAGATTGCATAGAACTATAATAAGACTATAACTAGTTGCTACAGGATTGACCTGAGGGGTCAAAAGGGCCCGATTTGGTGCAAATTTTCCTCCAAATCCATGAATGAGTCTCCAGGGGAGGGGTAAGTAGTAAATTTTCCATACCTTCCATACACAAAAAGCTGATCATATTTTGTCTATAGAGGCATTATGTAGAAAACCCATGAAAGTTAAAAAAATTTCAAATTCTAATTTTTCTTATGCAATAAAATGCTAGAAAAAGGGTGAATTTATTTTAAATTTGGCATAATATTTTTGTGCCTCTGATCAGAAAAAGAACACCATTACTCTCATATATTATCTAAAACCCTAGGCTTCATCGAAATTAATAATTGACAAAAAAATCCTTGAAAACTTTGAAGAAGCTACAATAGGGAACATGAGGGGTGGATTTAACCATACAGATCCCACAACCAAGAAGGAGAAGTCAAGGAGGATGGAGAAGAAGAAGCAGAAGAGGATGGAGAAGAGGAAGATAATCCAAAAAGGAAAAGTCAAGGAGGAAGAAGAAGAAGAAAAGGCACAATATATGCTACACACCAAAACAACAACACCTAATAAATACCTAATCAAAATTGCTGTGACACAAATAGAGAAATGGAGAACTCCAGAGGCCATTAGGTAATCATCTAGGCCACAAAGGAGAAGAAGAAGGTAGAAAAAGGAAAGAATTAATTCACCATCAAAATAAAACTCAAACCAGAGTGATGAAAAGAGGCTTTCGAAGAGGTCTCTGATCTCTTCTAGCTTATGTCCAAGGCGTAGAAGACATTATAGAAAGGTAAGAGGCAAAAATTAGGCATGAGGTGCAATTTTGGTCAAGGTTTGATAGATTTTGAGATGTGCTACAAGATGCTATAGGTCTGCTACAAGATGCTCTGTATTTCTATAGGATTGCATACAAGGCATTTTGAGGGTTCTAAAGGAGGGAAAATGGTGTAAAAAAGTAGCATGAAGTTGGGAAAGGATGTGTAAGACCTTTTAAGACTTAGAACCCTTAAAGAGCCCATCTTGCAGATGGGGAAAATGATAGAATAATGGTATCTAACAAACCTGTGATTTTTCTCTGCATAGGCATCTTATAAGAATGAGTGAAAATGGAATGAGGCTGTCAAGGGAGATAGTGTGAATACAATGGATATGATGCTACTTTTCCCCACAAGCCAACAAATTTCACTTGAAAATATAAAATTTAAGCTTTTGTGCTTGAAAATACTGCTAAACAAATGCATGAAAAGAGAAAATATATCTTTGTGCTTTCCCTTGTAGAACCTACAACCAAACTTCTTAATAGAAAGGGTTGATAAATGTACTAGAGAGAGGCCACTAGGGCCATGAATGAGGTACAATTAAGTGACTAAGTTTCTCAGAGGATGGGCAACAATTTCAGTAGAGAGGTATGATGGGCCTCCGAATTAGATAAAATTTAAGGCCCATCTGACCATCCTTCAACACATTTAACCTCTCTCTTTGCATTTTATGACAACTTTTTGAGCTATAATGTGTTAATTGGGAAGGTTTGGAGATAGTTTCATATTAGGTGCCTAATATTATTTAATTTTGTAGAATATGGAGAGAATATTGAGTAAATTCTAAATGAGATAATATAAAAACTTTCTCCCTGCTACAGGTTTGACCAATATTGGATAATAAATGAAAAAAATATTATGAAATTATTGAACAGATTCTGGAGCTTCGGTGATTTACAAAATCTAGGCCCATGTGCTCCTTGTCATTTAATGTAGATTCCTACTGTTTGGAACCACATCGATTTTTTGAGGGAATTTGGAGGGGAAAGCTTCCTTCTTTCAAGAAATTTATTTTCCCATCAATTTGTATAAGTACCAATTTGAATTCTCCTATAGGGGCATGACTTTCTTTGTCTTGTTGTGAATAAAAATTCTCATTTAGGAACTCTACTTTTATTTCTAGCAGGGATGTACTTGGATTGACTCTAATAATGAAGTTTGGTCCAATTTTTAGCTTCTAAAGCTTGGTTTCATTCATAGGGCTGTAGTTTTCTTGGGCTTATCCATACTAGGAGCCTCAGATACCCAGTGTATAATTTCGTTATCTTGTTTGCACTTGTCATTCTCTTTCATTTCTTCTTCTGGCATTTCCTAGTTTTGCACTTAATATTCATGATTCATTTGTTATAGGTTAGATTTGTTAAATGATTTAAATAAGTTATTTTTCAGGTCATTTATACAGTTAAAAGTATGATTTATCCTCATATCATTTTTTCAAAAGATTCATATTCATCATTAAGCTACTTGGATTAGTTTAGTAGTTCACAATTCTAGAATTTCTAAAAGTATGTTGTAGCAAAATAGTAGTAATTTTATGCTAAATTTTAGAACATGTTAATGAGATTATTTAACATTTATTCCACTTGTATTGAAGCTTATAAACATCTAAATTAATAACAAAATTTACCCCATAACATTTTCACTTGATTAGCTTAGGAATTTGGGTACTTTGATCATATCACTAGTTCATTGCTCTGAAATGTTTGGTTTATAGTAGTAATTTTATGCTGAATTTTAGCACGTGTTAACAAATATATTTTTAATTGATTCCAATTTTATTAATTCCTACAATCATTTTAATTAATTACAAAATTTACCCCGTAGAATTTTCACATGGTCAGGTTAGGCATTTGGTAGGCTAACTAGCTCACTAATTCCTGAATTTCTGATTTTTACCACGTGTTAGAAAGGGTATTATTGAGTGATTCCACTTGGATTAGAGACCTAGGACATACTATTTAATAAAATGATTTATCATATCTTATTTGCATTTTATTTTTATCATTTGGAAACTTAACTTGAGAAACAAAAATCCTGTAGAAATCCTGTAGTAGTTTTCTTTTGAGATCTTCCTTGCCCAGATTCACTCCAAATTCATGATAGAAGTATATTTATAGCCTATGAATGCTCTAAGTCCACTTTGGTTGAACTGAGGTTTGGTTAGATCACCATTTATCTCTTACATTTATTTATTCTTGAATGTTTATTTCTGCAATTAGCCTAGATTTCCTTTTTGTAATTTACTTAATGCAAAGTGTGATATCCTTCTTGCAATAGTAATCTAGGATTTTCCTTTCCTGCAAAATAGAATATATTTCCTCTATTTCCGTTTCCTTTCTAGCAAGTTAGATTAAATTTTATTAGTTTTCATTATGCTTGACAATTTTGTAAATATAATGGATTTCCTTTTTTTCATTTACTTTATAGCAAAATTAGAATAGTTTTTCTTATTGTTACTTACCTTTTGCAACTTAGGATTGGCGAACTATTTAGATATTTCTCATTTGAAGTTGTTTTATTTCCTTCTTTCACTTGCATCAAAGGGATTCAGAATAAGAAGAGGAAGGTGTTTGTTTCACATATAGGGCCAACCTGTCTTAAGTTCGTACGAACCCTAGGTGATAATTTAAGTTGGTAGTCTTGAGGGTTGTAGCATTCTTGTTGCAATACTAGGGCTCATCACATTGATGCTCCAATATTAGAAGGGAAAAATATTATGTTTGTCAAATCAACCTTGTGAACATACAAATAAAGGGAGTTCAAAACCCATATGAATATGCATCCATGATTCAAATGAATATATAGTATTATTAGTTGAATTTCACCCTCATTTACTAGTGATATATGTTAATGTAAAATCCTAAAATAAATTGACAGTCAACCCACAAAATAAAGGAAAAACCTTCAATATAATAAAAAAAACACCAAAAATAATTATGAAATTAGGGACAATAGTGTGAAATAGAAACCAATAGAATTATATAAATAATCAAGTCAAAAGAGATAATGAATAGGGAGAAAAAGGTTTACCTTGTTGCAATACTCATTGTCTTTCCTTGCATTCATGGCTATTTATGTTTCATACTTTTGTAGAAATACCTTTTCATTCTCTTATCTTGTGGATGTGTTGAAATGAAAAAAACTCTTGTATTTTCCCATTTTTAAGATTTAAATTGCATTTTTTTGTCTCTTTTAATAAGTTAAAACAATATGAGATATTGTTTGGTGCTTTATTATATTAGGAGCATCGATTCTTCCATATCTAAAAAAATCAATAATTCTTCCGTACATATGATGAGCATTGATGCTTCTATACATGAGATGAGCACTCGCGCTTCAATACCTATGAATAGAAGAGTTGAATGAAAATCACTAAGGAAAATCATTGTCTTGTGTAGAGAAATATTGTAAACTTGCAACTAATGAAAGTGAAAACCCCTATGGATATGCAACCATGTTGCACAAAAATGTACCTCTTTATACTTGAAAATTTCCACTCATTTTCTATCCATATCCATTAACGTAAAAGCTGAAAATAAATTCATGATTAATTTGAAAAATTGAGGAAAACTTAAACCAGTGAAAATAATATAGCAAACTAGGGAATTAGGGACAATAGTGAGGAATATAAAATACTATAAATAAAATTAATAAGGGAAATAAATTAAATAATAAAGAAGGAAAAGTGTTACTTGGTTGCAACAATATTTGTGTTTGCTTGCATTCATAAATATTTTCATTTCGTTCTATTAAAAACCACCTCCTCTTCCTCTCATCACATGTACAAGTTTTAAAAATTTACAATAGGAAATGAATACATGGATTATTTATAAAAGAAGAGTAAACAATGATAATCATGCGTAATACATAGATATTATCTTGGAAACCCATAGGTAGGAAAACTAGTAAAATGTTCAGAGTGTAAATTTTATCATCAATAAACTTTATCATTTACAATACAGTATTTGGGATCCCATAACATCTAAAACCCATCCTCCATTTACCTATATTAGATTACAACCTTAGTTTTTTAACCAAATTTACAAAACTATGGGATGAAAAATCCATGCACCACAAAATCACTGAAAGAGAATTGTGTGATGAAAACCACCAAAACGTATGTAAAAAAGCCTTTTTAATTTAATTTTAAGTATTTATTTATTTACTTTTATGGCTCCAACTATGAACCTTGGGCTAGGGGGGTGGGGTGGTTACCAAACCCTTGTGACACCCCAAACATTCTTGGTGCATACAAATCACATGTGGTGCTATTCATGTGAAGAATATAAAAATAACTAACATTCTCCCACTTGTTTTCTTTAGATAAATGGGGTCACAAGATTACATGATAAAAAATTGTGGGAAACAATGCCAATTATTTCTCTACATCATGAAAAATTCTCAATTCTCATATAATTTGTTAATAAATATGCAACATGATTCAATGTGTCCACGTTCACCAATAGCACCTTCTTGTTTTTAGTCATGTCTCTTTACTAGTAGCCACTTTGTATGTTCTTTACCAAAAATATTGCACTCTAATTATCACAATATAATCTTATGAATTCATATACAAACCCACCATTTGAACAAATATCTATAACCATAAAAATTTCTTACTTGCATAAGTCATTTCCATGTCTTCAACTTCTATAGTTGAAAGTGACACTGCAAAATTTTCTTTCTCATCCAATTGGTTGCTACTCCAAATAGGTTAAACACATAACCCCTTGTAGATCTTCTGCAATTAGTATTGATATCCCTATCCATGTCAAAAAATCCATGTATGTCCAAAATTATGTCTTCTCTAGGTATTCTTTGGTAGAAAATTCCATAATAAATAGTTCCGTACAAATATCTAAAACCTCTCTTTAGCATTGTCCAATGCTCCTTCCCTATTTTTTACATATACTTTCTAAAAATCCCATAGTTACTTGTTTTATTTCTAGTCTAGTACATACCATTATATACCGTCAAATTTCCAATAACACTGGCATAAGAAATATGGGTATGAACACGAACTAATTTGAAATACACACAATGATCAACTTTTCTCCTTGTTAATCCAATACCCAATATATACATATAAAACTGTTGATACCACATCCTTGGAGATTTCTTTAACCAGTACATGTAATGTTTTAGCTTGCAAAATCAATCTTTATTATCAGTCACTATAAAACCTTCGAACTATTTCATGTAGATTTCCTCTTTCAGATCTCTGTGTAAGAATATTGTATTTACATAAATTATTTTTTACTCCAAGTTCAAAATAAATAGAAATAAGAAAAAAATACATAAAAAAGAAGTAAACTTAGCAACAAGAGAAAAAAAAGTCACCAAACTAAATTGTCTCTACATGGGAGTAACCTTTTGTTACTAGCCAAGATTTTTACTTCTCCACTTTACCTTATTCATTCAATTTCCTTTCAAAGAACCAATTACTATGAATGGGCTTTCTTCTAGTTGTAAATTCACCTAGATCCAAAGGCTCATTCTTATCCCACATTTACGTATCACCAACCATGGCCCTTTCGCAAAATTTACAGGCCTTTGAATCCATTTCCTCCCTAAAAACATTGAGATCATGATCAATAAAAGAAAAAAAATAGAATGGAAATTAAGATAAATATACCCATGTAGTTTTCTTGTTTTTGAAAATAATATCCTTAATAATGGAGTGTGATGCGCTTCTTGTTCTAAATCATGTTCATCTACTGAGTCATGTTATTCATCTTACAAATTGAACTCTACTTCCCACAAATTTTTTTCTTTGGTATGAATTTCTTTTTGGAAACATATTTGGCCTCTATACAAAAAAAATCAAACAACATTCTTAGTTTCTAGGTTCTAAACATTAAGCTTTTAAATAATATTTATACTAAATTAAGATACTTTTTAGCTTTAGTGTTTGACTTATTCTTATTTTCCTTTTGAACATGTATATAAGCATCACAACCAAATACTTTGAGATGTTTAAGAGAGTATTTATTACCAATCCATGCACTGCATGAAGTATTTTCAATTGATGTTGATGGGGGTGATCAATTTGCTAGGTAACATAGAATCCGTTTCGTTTGCCAAAATTCCTATCCTAACTTGGCATCATTGATCATGCTCCTTGATTTTTTCATTAGTGTCCCATGAATATTTTTTAGAACCCTATTCGATTGAGGTGTATATGGATTAGTCTTCTAATTAACATGCTATATGACAATCATTATACAATCCCTGAAATTGATTTCCATAGAATTATCCACCATTTTCTACCCCCAACACCTTAATTTTATAGTTTATTTGATTATATCCACAAGAGCCTTGAGCTCCTTAAATGTACCAAAGACACCATATTTCTTCTAGAGGATATAAATACATGTATTCCTTGAGAAATAATATATTAATGAGATATAGTACATATTTTTTATTTGTGATGAAACAAAAACATATCCAAACATATCACTATGTACTAACTATAAAATACCCTTATCTTTTGCAGTACCTAATGAGAATATTACTTGATTCAGTTTGCCATAAATACAATATTCATATAAATAAGGATTTATAGAGTAATTAGACATACCTTGAACCATACCACTACTTTTTATTGCTTGAAGGCCCTTATCTCAAAAAAGGAAATCACATCATAGTCTTTGGTGCCACAACGTAGTATTTTCTCTATAGACAATAGGACTTCTATCTTCTTAATTTCCACCCTTGTGAAAAATATAATTTTAATGCCCATTAGTCATAGTGCTTCCAAACAACTTGTAAAAAATTATATTATGAGTTCCCCTTAGCAATGCTATTTATCCTTGAACATCATATAGGCTCCCTTTTGAAACATAGTAGCTACACCTATAACACTCATTCTACTTACAAATATTAGGTTTTTATCCACACTTGGAATGTGTAAAACACCAGTGAGTGTTTTAATCCTCCCATTCTTGAAAATAAATTTTAATTTTAATTATATTGTGATATTTTTTGTCAAGTCATCTTGTAGGAAAAAATCACGTCCAGTGTACCTTTCATATTCTAAAAACCATTCCCTATGGGAAGTCATATGAAAAGAGGCACCTATGTCTATCAACCATATATCATGATTTGCAAGTGTTTTTGAAGAATCCAAGTACGCATATCCTCCTCCTCAGAAGATATTTTCTTCACTGGAGGCACCATCATTAGACACATTCCCTCTCTTAATTCCTTTGGATCTACAATTCTTCCTTAAATTCCCTTCTTTACCACATTTTCAATATTTATTTACTAATTTTCCTAGAGACTTAGGTCTATCTCTAGGTTTAGATTACCCACTTGAAGAATTATTATTATTTATATCTAGTGAATTTCCTCTTATAGATAACACATGTGTGCTCTAATTTCGATGTTTTTCCACCTCATCTCTTCCAACAACAAGTATGAAACCACATCATCAAAAATTAAAGTGGCTACATCATTGACTATAGCTATAAAAAAAACTATCCCATGAGTTTATAAATGAGAAAAATAAACCAATACACTTATCCTCATCAAAAATATTAATGTCAACAAACAATAACTGAATTACCATAGTATTGGAGGTCTTTAGATGCTTCATTACGAAATCTCCATAATTCATCCTAAGGTTGTATAACTTCCACATAAAAATTTAGTAGGGACTTAAAATGATATAAAATCCATAGCCTATCCATTAATACCTTATTGTAGATTCTCTTGGAACATTTAGTAATACTAAATATGAAAGGAAAAACTAGAATGCATTCTTTGAATTTCAATTAATTTTATCTAGTCTTCTATCAAAATCCCCATAAGGGTTGTACTTAGATCCATAGTGACCCATTTCCATTTTTATACCAAAATATATTCCATAACTTAAAATTTTTCCTGTTTAATTTTATTGATATTTTTTTTCAAGCTATCTACCATTCTTTCCTAGCATAAGAATCACCACCATAGATATCACATTAAAATTAGAATTATCATAGGTTGACGATAACCAAATCCTTAGCCACAAAGGAATTCCTCTAAAGACAATAATTTCTCTAATACCAAATGTAAGTTTTAAACCCTCATAATAAGTAATACATACACATTCTCCTTATAAATAGAAAAGAAAACAATGAAAATCACACAGAATACTTATATATTTGTGGTGGAAACCCTTAAATAGGGAAGCCACCAAAATGTTTGGAGTCACATTTCTAATTTTTATCCTCAACCAACTTCATCATTCAAAATAAAATATATAGGATCCCATGGAATCGAAATACCTAATACATTGTTCTATATTAGATTAAAACCTTTATTACTTAAATAGAAATAGAAAACCATGGGTTGAAAAAATCACGTTCCATAAAATTGCCAAAAGCAAAAACTTTGTGCTAAAAATTGCCAAAAACATAAGCAAAAGTGCACCATTTTTTTCAGTGACAATGCCCCTTGCAACCCATTTTTTATCTTTTTATTTTTCTCAACACATAAAAATCATCCATGGGGCTAGTCATGCAAAGAATATAACAAAAAATGAAATAAAAAATTATAATAAACCCTTGTTTTTACCTTCTTTAAAGAGTCTTCTCGAGGATTTTCTTTCCTCTTTAATAAGTTAAAATAAATATGAATAGTGTTTGGTTCTTTGGTGTATTAGGAGAAATAATGCTTAACATGAACCAAAGAAAAGTGGTTACAATAGAAATTATTTCAAGGATGAGGTATTATAGTGATGTTACTCCCTTTGAATTTTGTGAATTTCTATTAGGCCATCCATACTTGTGGAAGTGTCATGCTGTGTGTAATTCTATACCTCATTGTGTTATTATTACGTTGGGTAGACAACTATGCATGATACTATAGGTAGCCCCACCTATATCAATTTCTTTGATCTCTGGTAAGAAATTCAGTAAGGTTATCTCCTAGACTAGGAAACTTATGTTATTTTGTATTCAATTTCAACGTAATGAGAAGATTGTGTCCACATCCATGGCCTCCACACATGCATCCTCCATGCAATTAAGGAAACTAGACAAGGTCATGTGTTAGGTCCCTATATTACTAGACCCCTTATTGTTATTGTTGTACCCCTGTAACCCCCATATTGTTATTATTGTGTCCTTAGATTCATGTAGTCCCCTTATTGTTATTGTTGTACCCCTGTAACCCCCATATTGTTATTATTTTTAGGTCAGCTAGGATTATATTGTGACCCCATGGAGTCCTATATATAGAAAGGAGGTTTTGTCATTTGTATAATATAAGAATTGTTCATTTATGTAATGTAAATGAGGTTTCCCCCTTGAAGTGGCTTATTTATAAGGCATTGATCTCTATTTTCTTCTATTTTTGGAGCTGGTTTCATAACATTTGGTATCAAAGATTTGGATTCTAGGGTTTCGCTACACCAAACAGGCCATCGTGGAATTTTAGCTATAAATTTTCTGTACCAAGGTTTAGAAGCCGCAAATTTTATCACGCGAAGCCAAAATCCTGAGGAATTTCATGTAAAAATTTCAAATCTTGGTTTGCAATATTTTCGGAGATATGATCTGTGGAAGGTAGGGTTTTTTTAGGCTCCCGGATTTCATCTAAAAAAGGTGACCTTGGGAAAATCCTCATAAATATCTCTCTGAGCATCGGATTGGAATTTTGTAAAAAGTGGCCAAAATTAAATGGACTGTAGTTTCATGTGTATCAATTTTAGAGATGAAGGAGGAAACAGTGACATGTGGCACATTGCTCAAGTTTGTTCTACTGAATAAGTCCATAACTAGGTAATTGTGGAAGATTGGGCATAAATTTGTCTTGAAGAATCCAAATCAGGTTAGACTTGTGGCATTCAAAATAACATTCAAAGGGCTACTACAGGACCAAATTTTAGATATTGAAGATCCACAATCACATACATAATTTAGTTTCAATATCGAGCTCCTCAAAAGCAAGAAAAATGTGTAACTTTTTTTCAAATTCATAAGTCTTGTTTGAAAAATCAGTTTAAAGTGATTCCAAGGGAATATTGAAGCTTAGATATCAGTATTGGGTTCTAAAATGCCCGCTAAAAAGAATTCAACACTCATTAAGCCCTCATAATACTCTACTACGACTCATGAATATGAAGAAGTGCAACATGATATATCAAAGTTATAAGAGCAAGTGCATCAAACTTTTCTCTCGCAAAGAGAAAAAAAAATGAAATCGAAGTTTTGAAGAAAAGCATGGAAGCTAAGATGGATGGTTTGAAGAAGGGCATGGAAGCTAATATGGATGGTTTGAAGAAAGGCATGGAAGCTAATATGGATGGTTTGATGAAAGGCATGGAAGCTAAAATGGATGGTTTGAAGAATGGCATCGAAGAGATGGAAGCTAAGATCGATGGTATAGAAGAAAAAATGAAAGACAACATGAAAGAAATAAAGAATGATCTAAAATAATATATGCAATGTTTGACAAAGATGATACAAGAAATGTTTCCTATTGGCGAAAAGATAGTAGAGGAAACTCATGATGAGGAAAAAATAAATTTTAATCGTGATTTCCTAAACTCTAATGTCGGATTGAAGACCCACCATATTCCAAAGATTGATATGAGGAAGTTTGATGGCAAGGATCCCGTAACATGGATACTACATATGGAGCAATATTTTGATCTCAATAATGTGAAAAACACACAAAAGGTACACATTGCAACTTTATATTTAGAAAAAAATACATTTGTATGGAATCGAAGGCTTTGCTCTCGTAAAAAAATTGTCACCTGGTCAATTTTTACAGAGGAAATGATAACAAATTATGAGGATACAAAGAGAAACACCTTATTTAGCAAATTGATAAATCTCAAACAAAAGGGTTCAGTGGTGGAGCACATTGAGGACTTCCAAAAATTGAATATAAGGGTAAATGATATTCTAGAGGAACACGAGATTGATGTCTTCATAGGGACTTTAAATGATAACATCCAACATGAGGTTCGCGTTTGGGAACCTGATTCATTAGAGAAGGAATTCAGGTTGGAAAGAAAAATTTAATGTAAAATTATGGCGAAAAAGAAGCCTACCACTCACATCTATAAAGATGGAAGTGTTGCTACTCCTAGACTTCCACAACCTACAAGGTTGACACCACAAAAATTGGAAGAAAAAAGAGAAAAATGAATTTGCTATAGTTGTGATAGAAAATACACTAAAGGTCATAAGTGTGCTAAGAAGAAATTATTTTACATAGATTGTGAAGAGGAGGAAGAAAATTAAAAAGAAACTTAAAAAAAGAGGATATTCACTAGGAACCAACCCTAGAGAAAGAAGAAATGAGTCTGACCATATCATGTAATGCATTGGCAAAAAGTACCACTCCTCAAAATCTCAAGATAGAAGGAAATATGGAGAAGAAAAATGTAATAGTGTTGATTGGTTTGGGTAGTAGCCATAATTTTATTCATTGTAAGGTAGCCAAAGAATTGAATTTCTTCCTATAGCCAACACCAGAATGTCAAGTGATGGTTGCAAATGGAGGAAATATAAATTTTTTCGGAAAATTCCATAATATCAAGATAACCGTGGGGGAATATGTATTGAATAGTCCAATGCTTTCCATTATAATGGGAGATTCTGATGTTTTACTAGGAGTACAATGGTTACAATCCTTGGGGACGATAGCTTTTAATTTTCAAGAATTTTTCTTGAAATGTTTTTTGAAAGGAAAGGAAGTTGAATTACAGGGTATCACAGGGAAGCCAGGAAAAATAATAAGCTCTAATGTCATGACAAATCTTCTGAAGAAAGAAAAATGAGGTGTAATTGCACAATTATTCTCACTAGAAGTTCCAACATCAAAATCATCTATTTCTCCAGATCTCCAAAAAGTATTGGACAATCATTCCAAGGTGTTTGAAACTCCCAAAGGACTCCCACCTATTCATGATCATGATCATGCTATTCATTAAATTCTAGGAAGTGTTCCTCCAAACATGAGGCCTTACAAATATCCTTATGTCCAAAAGAGCGAAACTGAACGTATGATTGCATAAATGTTAGAGGTTGGTATAATTCAACCTAGTCAAAGTTATTTTTATGCTCCAGTAGTATTGGTGCACAAGAAGGATGGATCATGGCACATGTGTCTATATTATAGGGAGATCAACAAGCTCACTATTAAAGATAAATTTCGCATTGGATGAATTACATGGAGCAATTTATTTTACCAAGTTGGATATTTGTTCAGGATATCATCAAATTAGAATGAATATTGAAGATATTCTGAAAACAAAATTTCACACTCGTGAGGGTCATTATTAATTTTTGGTCAGGCCTTTTGGCCTTACCAATGCACCTTCTACATTTCAAGGGTTGATGAATTCCATTTTCAAACCCTTCCTTAGAAAATATGTGTTAGTATTTTTTGATGATATACTAATCTACAACAGGTCTTGGAAGGACCATGTTCAACATGTTGACATGATGCTCAAACTATTGGAAGTGAAAAAATTATATGAAAAAACCTCCAAATGTTTCTTTGGAGTACATGAGGTGGAATATCTAGGTCATATTGTATCTCATGAGGGTGTTAAGGTAGACCCTAACAAAATTAAATTCATTAAGAAATGGAAAGTCCCCACAACCATAAAGCAGTTGCGAGGATTTCTCGGGTTAACAGGGTATTATTGAAAGTTTGTTAATAATTATGGGAGAATAAAAACACCTCTAACAACATTATTGAAGAAAGATGCATTTTCATAGACTCCTAAAGTGACTAAGGCCTTTGAGCATCTTAAAGAGGAAACGTGCCTAACATCGGTCTTAGCTATGCTAGACTTCACAAAAGCCTTTATTGTGGAATGTGATGCCTCAAGAAATGGAATTTGTGCAATTTTAATGCAAGAAGGAAGACCCATTACTTTTGAAAGTTTTCCAATCAAAAGAAAGTATTTACTGAAAGCTATTTATGAGAAGGAAATTTTGGTTTAAAATCATCAAATGGAAGCTAAATGTTGTTGCAGATGCACTGTCAAGAAAGGATGAATTGGTGGAAGCATTGCTATGTGCCATTTCTATTATCCAACCAGATTGGATAGCTGAAGCAAGGTATGAATGGAAGAAGGACGAAGAAGTGTGGACACTCATTCAAAAGTTGTAGCAAGATCCTAGTACATTTGATACATCTAGTTGGAAAAATGATTCCTTATGGTACAAATATTCCTTATATATTTGTAAGAATTCCCAACTAAAACAAAAGATTATTTTGGAATTGAATACATCTCCCTTAGGAGGACACTCGGGTTTTTTAAAAACTTACCACAGGGTGAAGAAATAATTTTTTTGGGATGGCCTTAAATCTAATATTCAAAATTTTGTGGCAGAATGTTTGGTTTTCCAACAAAATAAAGTTGAGACAATTAAGACCCCAGGTATTCTACAACCTTTATCCATTCCAAGTCAACGTTGGGAGGATATTTCAATGGATTTTATCACAGGTTTACCTAAGTCCGAATGAAAGAGTATCATCATGGTTTTAGTTGATAGAATTACCAAGTATGCACACGTTTGTGCATTATCTCATCCAATTAAAGCAAGTACAGTTACTACTTCATTTATGGAAACAATTCAAAATCTACATGGAAACAGAAAGATTATTGTAAGTGGTAGACATCCCATTTTTACTTGAAATTTTTTGGACGGAATTATTTTCTTTTTTGGGTACTCAACTAGTTCATAGCTCATCTTATCATCCTCAATCCGATGGGAAAATTGAGATCGAGAATTTTTTTTTGGAAGGATATCTTCGTTGTTTTGTATTTGATAAACAAACACAATTGGTATAACACAAGTGGTTTCCTCTAGCTGAATGGTGGTATAACAATTCCTTCCATACTACAGCAAAAATGACCCCATTTATGGAACTTTATGGATATCATCCACCCTCCATCACATCATATCTAAGAGAAAGTTCTAAGGTTCAAGTGGTGGAAGATCACATCGAGCATCAACAACAAGTTCTCCAAATCTTAAAGGATAACCTAAATTTGGCACGAAATCGAAAGAAACAAGAGGTAGATCAACATCACAGCGAGAGAAGTTTTGATGTAGGATACTGGGTATTTTTACGGCTAAAACCATACAAACAAATGTCCCTCAAGAAAGCTAATAAGGATAATAAATTATCGCCAAAGTACTATGGTCCTTAAAAGGTGTTGCAAAAGATTGTTACTATAGAATAAAAATTGGAGCTTCCTGCTTCTTCTCAAGTGCATCCAATTTTCCATGTTTCATGCTTAAAGAAGGTTATAGGTGACAAAATTCCAGTTCAAATAATATTGCCAGAACTTGACGAGGAAGGAAAAATCATATTGGAACGTGAAGCAATCACGGAAACAAGAATGTGACAGCTACAAAATCGATCAATTTCAGAGTATCTCATCAAGTGGAAGAACTTACCCACTGAAGATTCAAAATGGGAGGATGAGAATTTTATATAGAAGCATCCAACGCTACGCAAGCATTGAGGACAACACTTTTTTAAAGGGGAGGGGCATGTTAGGTCCCGATATTACTAGTGTAGTCCCTTATTGTTGTTAGTGTAGACCCCTTATTGCTATTGTTGTACCCCTGTAACCCCCATATTGTTATTATTGTCACTACAAGAAAAAAGGACATTGGTGAGGGTCATGCTTGTGACGGACCTTTAAGGTCCGTCACCAATGTCACATATGGTGACAGTCCTTAAAAAACTGTCACTGTAAGTGTACATAGTGATGGTCCTTTATGGTCCGTCACCAAAGACATTTTCAATGACACTTTTGGTGAGGGTCGTTAAAGGCCCATCACTAATTCTCTCTTTGGTGACACTTCTAGTGACAAACTTTGAATGACCCTCACCAATGCTCTTTTTGTTACTTTTGGTGATGGTCAAAAAATGTCTGTCATCATTGATCATTAAAAAACCGTCACTGTAAGTGTATATAGTGATGGTCCTTTATGGTCCATCACCAAAGACATTTTGAATGACACTTTTGGTGAGGGTCGTTAAAGGCCCATCACTAATTCTCTCTTTGGTGACACTTCTAGTGATGAACTTTTAATGACCCTCACCAATGCTCTTTTTGTTACTTTTGGTGACGGTCAAAAAATTCCTGTCATCATTGATCATTCCAATGAGTTTTTGATGATGCTATGTGCCTGTTAATATATTTTTTTGTCAAAAGTTAACGATTTAATACCAATATTGTGGAGTATTTTTTATAATATGTCCATAGCCATAGTGGTTAGGGTCAGTCAATTTTTTAGAAGTAATTAGTGTGTATCATTTCCCTCAAGTAATAACTAGTCGAATAGAGATTTCCTATCATGAGTCAACACATGATTCATATATATTTAGTTTATTATCTAGCAAATTCCCTTTAGATAAAGTTCCACTATTGTGTGTAGGAAATATATTATTTAATACATAATCAAGCTTTGAAAATTCTATTAATGAGAAAAACCTAATGATCCTCACCAATCTGGGGATGCCTTAAATTAATGCTTTGGCACACACTAACATTTCTTAGCACTCCACATGTATTGGAACATCTTTGTACCTATAACATCTTGTGATGACACTTATGCCCAAGCACATGGTGGCATGCACTAGCACAACATCGAACTCTCCTAACATGTGTTGGCATGCTGCAAAAAAGTCCCTAGCATGCCCTGGAACACCTTGGTTGAATGCATTGACATACATTAGCACTTGGCACACAATGCCACTTGGAATGTACTAGGACCTATTATTAGTGTGCCTAGCATGCCCCTTTTCAAAAAGATAAAGTCCTAATTTATTAACCCTCTTATTGGTTCTTCTTTTTGTTGCCTTGACACATATTGATATACCCTGGCACCCTGCACCACATCTTTAGCACCTAGCATGTATTGGCATATCTTGGCACTATTAATTGGAACATGATATAATTAGCACACCCTGGAACTCCCAAGCACACTTTGGGAATTCTTGACATGCCTTTATATTCCCTAGCATGCCTTACCAATGCTTAGCATACCTTGTCAGTCCCTCCTTGGCATGACAACTAACACTCATTAACACTAGTCTTTGGCACACATTCCTCATATTCATTAACTTTCATAAATTTTTACTTAGTGCTCCCTTAATGTTTTTTCCTATTAATCCTTAACACTCATGAACATGCATTATCACTCTCTAGCACACCTTAGCACTCTTCAACATTCCCTTCCACTTCATAACATGCATAACACTAGTCCCTAACACATATTGGCGCTTGGCACATGTTGGCGCTTGGAAAGTCTTAGCATGTATGGAATACGTTGAGATGCCTTGGTATGATTTGGCATGGTTTAATATTAAATTTATTTGTGATATTTATCAGTTGTTGGAAAGTAGATGAGAAGAAAAAA
This sequence comes from Pinus albicaulis, assembly GCA_034641835.2. NCBI lineage: Eukaryota > Viridiplantae > Streptophyta > Pinopsida > Pinales > Pinaceae > Pinus > Pinus albicaulis. The sequence continues at coordinate 726,086,769 of CM076578.1, read as the reverse complement.
ATGAATACTTGGCACTTAGAATGCACTAAGACTTTGCACTTGGCACCTATTGCTGCCTAGTGTTGGTGTGCCTAGCATGCCCCTCTTGGAAAATGTAAATTGATGACTTATTAACCCTCTTATGTGTGCATTTCCTTGTAGTTAAACTTTTCTCTCCCTTTTTTTGTCTTGACATTCCCTGACACGCATTGACACACCCTTGCACATCTTGGCATGCCTTATCACTTGGCACATATTAGCATGTTTGACATGTATTCCCACTATCTAGCACATCAAGGGGGTGAAGAGAGATGTAGTCCTAAAGTAGGTCGAGTACGAGGGCGAGTAAGGGTTGCTAAAGGGAGGTCATGATCATCCTCCAAGAGCAAGATCATCATGTGAGTGTTCAAAAGAATGTTGCATACCTTAAGGGTTGGTTTGCACTAGGAAGTAGGATGGCATATTGTTGGTTCTCTTCTGGCAGATCAAGCTTAAGAGAGGTTTCTCATGAGAATCTGGGCATATGATTTTAATGGTGTCTTTGTGTGAAGGCCTTATCAAATTCTGAAATGTTGAAATTTTCAACAAGAAACAATGAGATTGGAAACCAGAAAGGACAAAAAAAAATGCACCCACACTGGTGAGGAATTTTGATGCACCAGGAGTGAAGAATGTGGGGCATCTAATTTATTTTTCCCTGAAATAAATTGGACAATAAATTGTAATTTCATCTCATAAAAACTTGTGTCATTTAATTAAGTCATGATGACCGAGTTAGCTCAAGAAATTCAAGTACTTGAGGGTCTAAGATGAGGCATCTAGAGGGATTCTAATATTTTTTGGGTCCAGTTGAAGTTAATGCATCAGTGGGGTGCAAGTGTAATTAACTCAATTAAATGCGTTAAAATCAGTTTAACTGGTTCTAACTGAGTTATGAGCTAGTGAGAGGTCCAGTGAATTAAATTAGATTTAATTCACAATGAGTGATCAATCATATAATTGATAATTCACTAATTAATAGTTGTATGCATGTAAGTTTCGAGGAATACCCAGTTGAGATAGAGGTTAAAGGGAACATAACTATCAATTGTGTTCAGAGAAAATTTCCCATGTGAAATTATAAAGTCATTGGGATTCCATAATGGATTGCACGATCAAGGAAGACTGATTTTCCTAATTAATAAGGAGTTAATTCCCTAGGAATTGCATGAGCAAGGCAGGCTGAAGTAAGGATCAGAATTGGCTAAGTACTAGACCGAGTTTGCCTAGATCAATGGGAGACAATTGACAGAGTGCTGGAGAATCTCATGAGAGATTAAGCATTAATGTATTGTTTCATGATTCCTTGACTTAATAGTACACAATAGAGATAGAGGGGTTTTGAGCAGTTTCTTTCCCCAAATACATCATGTTGTTGTGCGATTGATAATTTATTTCTCTTACTTATATATGATTGTGCGATCATTTTTTTTTTCCGCAAATTGTAGGAAGGATTCAATATCTTGTTTTAGTAGATTACAAGATTAGATTGAATCTCGTTGGTTAGATTTTCTACATGGTATCAGAGCAGGAATTTTTTGGACGACGATTTTGCATAGAATATTTGAATATTTTGGTGTAAAATTTTCAAAAACATATAGAATATTTGGATTCCTTGCGAAAATCTACCGAAATAGAAAAAAAAAATCGGTCGAATCGGAGCTCGAATGAGGGAGATATCATCGATTTAAAATCAACTCTTTTTTAGAAACTTTTTGTAATGTCGGGACAATTACACTGTGCGCGAGTCAAGAACCTATATTTAATTGAGGTACCAAATGCATGAAAAGCTTTGAGGAGAAAGGCAGAAGTTAGAGACTTGGTGGTTTAAAGGGAGCATAAATACCTCTCAACATGAATCTTCATGAGAAGCAGTCTCAGAAGGTTGTGGAGTAGTTTCCACAATTGGAGAAGTAGAGAGGAGACTGAGTGGAAGCATCCACTCAAGCAGAGACCTCCATGAGGGGAAATTTCGAGCCAGATGGGAAGAGGGAGCAGCGATACCTCGAGGTGTAAGCTGGTGGGGTGATGTGCAGACATAATCCCAAGATAAGAAATTTGGGCAAGGTCCATTGAGATGGCATGTCTCATGGATCGAACCTAGCTACGAGGAGCCACAATACAATAGTAGTAGGAAGGATCACTTAGATTGATGTAGTCAAATGTCAACAAGACAGAAATCAGAGTCACAGACGTCAAATAATGGATCAAAAATTAGAGTTAGCAATAGTTCGAAGGGCATGGATGCAGATGTCAGCAGCAGCACAGAGAATCCAGTACTAGACAGATGCAGTAGCTAGCAGCGCCAGTCAGAAGATTCTGATGACAGATGCATTATACTGAGTAAGTTGTTCGGAGGCTATTCAGTTTTAGGATTTGCAGGTGCAAACAACACTAGAGAAGTGTAGCATGCAGAACATTCCAAAGGTACCAGATGGGGATAGATTGAATTCCTTTCTTGTTGAGAGGAAGTATTGAAATTTGCAACAAGAAACAGTGAAATTGGAAACTAGAAAGGACAAAAAAAAATGTACCCACACTGGCGAGGAATTTTGATGTACCAAGAGTGAGGAATGTGAGGCATCTAATTTATTTTTCCCTTAAATAAATTGGACAATAAATTGTAATTTTGTCTCATAACGACTTGTGTCAGTTAACTAAGTCATGATGATTGAGTTAGCTCAAGAAATTCAATTTAAGGTGATCGAGGTGGATATTGGTGGCCACTCGCCTATTCCACTTGGGCCCTCGTCATTGTCTCTTTCAGTTTTTCAGTTTCCTTAATTGTAGCACAATTTACTATTTTTGTCAGTTTTTCGGGTCTTGAACTTCCAGAGCCATTTTGAGGCCCCAAACGACGTTTTTTGGGCAAGAAAGGTTTAGCGATTTCATAGAAATCACATTAGCAGTTGTAGTCCTCGGAGATATATTTGTAACGAGGTATCATGTGCATCAAACGAAGATCATATGACCAAGTTACGACCCCAGAAAGTTGGCTGCCCAACTAACCCCAACGGGGCCCATAAAATCTTGGTGTTACATCTCCTCGGGTTAGGGTTTTGGTTGTTTAGGATTTTATCTTATTTTTAAATAATAAAAAAGACCCTTCATCCTTATTGTAACACAGTTCAGAGGAACATAACTATCAGTTGTATTTATAGAAAATTTCCTGTGTGCAATTAAAAAGTCATTGGGATGCTTTGATGGATTGTGCAATCAAGAAAGGTTGATTTTCCTAATTAATATGGAGATAATTCCATAGGAATTGCGTGAGCAAGGCAGGCTGAGAATTGGCTAAGTATTAGACTGATTTTTCCTAAATCAGTAGGAGACAATTGGCAGAGTGTTGTAGAATCTCAAGAGAGATTAAGCATTATATTATTTCATGATTCCTTGACTTAATAAAAAATAGAGATAGAGGGTTTTGAGCAGTTGCTTCCCCAGATACATCTTGTGTTGTGCGATTGATAACTTGTTTCTCTTACTTATATGTGATTGTGCGATCGTGTGTTGTTTCCACAAATTGTAGGAAGGATTCAATATCTTGTTTTAGTACATTACAAGATCAGATTAAATCCTGTTGGTTAGATTTTCTACATGAAATAGAAGAGAGGGTTGATACCATCTTGCCTTGTGGTGGTTAGTAGGCTGCAAGGTCTCTGATAAAGACCAACATAAATGGAGGAGGGATTTCACTGTAATTTAGAGCCATAACAGAAGTCGACATAGGCGTAATATTGACTGATTTAACCCTAGTTTGAGGGTCGACATTGAGATCTGAAGTTCATGTCAAGATTCAGTCAAAGAAATGCCCAGAATCTATGGATCCATATGAGCTAGGTCGAGTCTCTTATGGAGGCAAGAATCATTTTTTTTCTATGTGTGGATAGGGTTTGTTCTACAACAATTAGAAGTACATAAGTATAATTCCCTAGTTAGGATAGTTTCCTAGCATGTTTAGTTCATAAGGTATGCCCTTAAGACTATGACAAATTTGCGTAGAAGAAGACGGGTTGTGACCCTTAGAGCGAGGTTTATTTCTGCAATAAAGACCACAGATCTGGAAGATGGTTTGCAGATTCAGTATGTGTGGAGACAACAAATCCAAAGGGGTGGAACCTGAGCAGAATATTGAGCATGCAGAAGAGATGTGCCATATGGAGAATGGATTGACATGCAGAGGAGTTGATTTTGGTGGAATTTCCATAGAGTTTTAGACAAATATCTGAAGAAACCTATAAAAAATTAGTAAATGGACTGTTAGTGGCTGATTTGTGACCCCAGTTCAGTCATCTACAGATTGTTAGAAGTATGATAAGAGGAGTAGTTCATATTTGTTCGTAGATTGGACAACAAAGATCAAATTGTCGATACACAAGAACAATGATCTTGAGAGGACTCAAACCCTTGTTAGGTGGCAGATTTGAAGAGCCCTAGATGAAGACAATATTGTGGGCCCTAGATCAGTAAAACGAATTGACTGTGGTTGGGCAGATTGATGGTAGTCCAAGTACAGTTGGAGGGTTGTTAGGTTACTGTCAAAGAAGAGCCCTGACTCTTGTTCTAACTTTTGGTGAAGGACAACAAAATTGGTATAAGGGTAGGTGTATAGGGCCTAAGGATGTGCAGAATTTGAAGGACTAAAGTAATAGTCAAGTGGGCGAACCAACTAGCCCTATTTCACTATATTGCAGAGGATTTATTCAGAGAGAAGAAGGGCAGCCTCCATAGCCCTGGACTTCTCATCTTGGAGCTATAATATGGCAAAAGTGGGCATACCAAAGAGTTTTTCACAAATGGAATTGTGAACAACTTGTTACCACTAAAACTAGTAGTGGACCTAAAAGGGGTTCCTAAGAGGGCAACTACTAGGACAAGGGAAACGATGGAGGCTTAGCCCATTGTCACCACAACCAAGGCTCTGTGCTCTTCATAGAATTTCACCGATGGGCGGAGTCTCGGTAGTTTAGGAAGTCACTTGTAGAGTATAGGTCAATGAATAGGTGGGAAGTGACCCTCGAAACTCTTTCCCTAAGATAAAATAAAGAGTGGGACTTACTTTCCTTCTAAGCAAGTGAATTTATCTTCTAGGGAGAGAAGAGGGGGATTTAAGGGTTGAGGGAGAAGAATAAGACTTATGAAGGGAGTTCTCAATCCCTAAAATCCTTTGGGAATTTGGATTCCCAAATGGTCCTTGATGAAAGGCCTTTGACACCAAATGGAACCACATGGGTCCAAGTGGACCCAGCCCAGGTTCAGGGATGGAATTTAGCAACCAATGATGTTCCTATACTGGACAAGGTGAGGGGAAAGGATCAGACAAGAGTTTTTACTTCGATAGGTCAAATTGATCCTACTAGGTTCTATCCTTGGGACCACCTAGGCAAAACTTGATCCTAGAGCTAGGGCTTGAGGTATCTGAATATTCCACTGTCGGAATTGGCCCAAGTTTTGAGGAGAGTGAGGGTACCCAACAACGCAGCTGCCTCTAGGAGATAGAAGTTTTCCTCTAGCTAGATTCCTAGGAAATTGTTGCCCTAGGTGACCTAATGGGGCTAGACCTAGGGAATGTGAAAATTCTATTTAACTCTAAATCTCCAAATTCATCAAATTATATCTTGTATTCAAACCTGATCCTCTATGTTAGCCATTCTGAAGATAAGGATGAGAACTTACTATAGAACCATCACCTACATGTAGTGATCTTATTCTGTGAGCAGACAACCTACTTTCGAGAAGACACGGAAAGGTAAACACTCTCTGCCAAGATTTTCCATATAGCCCAGGTTGAGCAACCACATATACATCACCAATTTTTTCTCTTCAGATTTGTGACTTAGAAGAGCTTTGTCTGACCACCTCCGGGTTGCTCCCAGAGTCACCCAGGCAAGCCCTCTCAGCATCATCCTCTTTCTGTAGTATCTAATTAGTAATTTAATTAACCATAACAGTTTCTTGATCATGCAGGTATTTGAAATATATTGCCAATAAGCATAAAGATTTCATGTTAAACAATCACATCAAAAGACTTTAGACTATGATGAAAAAAATACAAAGAAACCTCACCAACAATCAAAGGACAAACAAATTCAAACCTCTACAAAGTATATATAGATATCTGATAAACTTCATTCCACCAAAAAAGTGTGCTTAACTAAAGAAAATTCTAATTACTGTGCTTTCAAGACAAAGCTTTCAAGGGCAGTGATGTTATAAACATACCCCTAACACCTCGTGAAAAATCAATGTGTATAAGTAGACCATCATAAGGCTCATTTTAAACATCATTATTATCATTTTATAAATCATTTTTATCAAATCAACAAGAAGCAAGCAACAATTGCATTCAGTTCCACTGAAGAAAAGTATATGGCAGTTTCATATACTTATTATGAAGCTATCTAGATTTGCAACTTGATTGTAGAGTCAACCAATCACTTGTTAAAGCCCAATATTGTCTCTTGTGAGAATCAAAGTTACATCAAGCTCTATGAAAATCTAATGTGTCATGACCATTTCAAACACATTGATATTCAATACAATTTCCTAAGATTCCAAGTTCATTAGGGAGTTGGTAGTGTTGGACCACATTCTGACAAAGTTGCATATGGTTAATAGTTTGACAAAGCTCCTAAAAAAGGGGAAGTTGCATATGGTTAACGCTAGTCATATCTGTAGAAGGAATATTATAAGCATAATTTACCAGAAAAACAAAAGAACATTATCAAAGGAATAGTCATGAGAATGCAGGTTGCGCAAAGGATATTTACATGTACAAGATTTTCTAAAAGTTTGAACACCATCCAAAGGAAAGAAAATCAAGGGAAGGGCTTGCTGCTTCATCAAAGCACTGATCCTAAGATTTGCCTAACAGAAACAGAAAAAAAATGCAGCAAACCAGAATTTTCCTGCTATGAAATGACAGAAATATTGCAGACTGGACACTTGTTTTTCTAAAGCAACCACTGCTTGATGCAGGCCTCGTGATAACTGTGACTGCTCTTTAAACTGCACAGCTCATATCTTTCTTCATACTCTTCTTGTATAAACAATTCATACCATCATTTTCATACTCTCAGAAGCAAGGGTTTCCATATGTTTTTGAATCTGAAGAGGGAGAAAATTTTACACTTTAAAACTACCAACTAAACCTATAAATCAACAAACAAATTTTAAAGTCCAAGCCTGCTTCATTATTTGATAATCTTACTGATTACTCTCTTTTTTAGTGATGTTTGCATTATGCCTTGAAAAATATAAGGTAACTTGGTGTGAAATTGAAAATTGATAATTCCATCTGGAAGCATTTCAAGACTTATGGACAACAAGTGGACATATATTAGTTACTGCATTCAAATACAAGTCCTCCCCATAGATATTATAAATACCTAGAAAATGCTGCATTTGACTTCAATATCCATACTCTGAGAAGCATACTCTGTTTTTGAGGAGTACAAGCTTTTCTCTAAACACTTGGAAATAGTCTCCTCACTAAGTCCTGTGCTAACATCCTTACGATGTACGATGTATTTCTGTAGTTTTTTTATTAAGAACAATAGAGATTTATGCAAATAAGTGTGCATTCACATTAAATAACTACAAGTACTCTGCAGATTATACACAGGGTATGTGTGTGGATTGCATTCTTGTTGGTTTTGCTGGCCATTCTGGGTGCATGCTCAATTATCAACAGGTTTACCATGGTAGCTGGAGAACTTTTTGGGATGCTTTTGTTTAGAGAACTTATTAGTGAGATGAGTTTTTTGTTTAGATTTGAAAAGAGTCTTTAGTAGGTTATGCACTTAAGGCACACTCAAACCTAAAGGCTTTTCTCTTAGCCTTAAGTAGTCTTGTGCTGATTGTATATTATTTGTGCTAATCACATTTTATATTAATTTTAGCAACATAGTAAGCAACGTAAAAGAGAGGCATAAATTTGATTGTGTGCCATGTTAGGTTCTGGAAATGCTATAACCTGTGAGAAGTAATGAACCAAAACCTCTCATTGCAATTATGAACCAAAACATAGTGCCATAACACTTACCTTATGTGACCCTGAAATATTGATCTGTGCATCAAATTTGTGGACATTATTACATATAGACAGTGAACCTATCTACCCTACACTGATATGACCTTGAAATTTGAGTATACTTGACTGAGATATCATATTTAACGAAGTTTGATACATTGACATATTGCCATGATGTATTGGTCTTAACATTGACACATTCAACCTCCATTGACATTGAAATTACACATAGACCACAATGTAAGATAGACCTTTGGCATTTAGACTTCACAAGTGTTTTGGGCATTGATATGTTGACCTCAGGTTAGTAGCAGTATCCAATGTCCTTGAGCTAGTTCATCCTACATCTTAAATCTTAGACCCTAAAACTTTAAATGCATTATACCAAAATTTGAAGGCTTTAAATCTTGAACCCTGCTTATTAAGAAATCTGAACCCTAAAATACCATTTAAAGCCCCAAAATCCGTGATGGACATTGGTTAAAATGTCCTCAAGAGATATCAAACCTATCTACAAGGGTAGTTATGCACACAGATATTCATAAATAGCCCATTGTAAATTCACATTCCATACTATGACCCAATTACCTTTTGAAAATGACTAAAAGCATTGCAATATGATTAAATAGCCCATTCGGCGTGCACATTCCATACTATGACCCAATTACCTTTTGAAAATGATTCTAAGCATTGTAGTATGATTTAAGAAATGACCTTTTGAAAAAGATTGTAAAAAAATGGTGAAACACTTGAGGAGCTTTTGGCATTATAGATAAACTGCACTTAAGGACTCTTTGATATCTCTTGGAAATACAAGAGAAATGATTCTGAGAATCATTGCAGTATGCTTTAACTGGTCTTTTGAAAATGAATCTAAGAAAAAAGGTAGCACACTTGAGGAAGTTTTGGCATTAGAGATAAACTCCACTAAAGGACACGAGATATATCTTAGAAAAATAAATTTGTTCTAAATTACTAGGAGGCTGTTGGAAAGGATTTTGCAGCTTCATGTACATTCAAGGTCCATATATCAATTAGGGGCCTTGGTCTGATCTACACTTTGACAGAGGAAAAATTCATTTCACTATATCTATATCCAAGGAGATGCAAGTTTTTTGTGGGAAAGGGATTTGAATATTATTGATTGTCTGTGAAAGTAATAGACCTCATTGAAATCTACCATATGTGCACTCCATATTGTTGCATCTAGAGTTGATTTCCTCCATAGGAAGTCTAATACGACTCAAGTTGTCTTTGTGCCATAAGTAATAATATATGAAAGGAATATTTTTCATGTAATAGTATTGACTAACAAGCATTCATTGCAGACATATTAACATTCACCCCTTGAAAAAATTCATTCTTTAAATTTGCCAATCACTTTAGTTATTCAGATGAATCTTCCATTGAAATTGGTCAATAATTTCACAGAAAATATGGGAAAAAAATAGCAATAGGATTAATAAAAGCTGCATTTTTTTCTTGCTTGAGGCTTTACTGATAAATTCTATCAAAAACTGATTATCAAAATGCACTACAGATTGAATCCTTACCGCAGTTCAAACACTGTCATCCACGGCAATATGTGGCATCATCCATTCTATTTTAGGAGGTCAGCCTTTGTTAATTCTTGGGGTGGCTGAACCTACTGTGCTTATGTATACATTCATGTATAACTTTGCCAAATATAGAGAAGAATTAGGCCCAAATTTTTTTCTGGCTTGGACAGGGTGGTATGTACTTCAAATTTGATCACCTTGTGTCAACAAGTTACAAATTCATTCTAAATTGCAATAGTAGAATGTTTGATACCTATAGTACGAAGTATTCCTGTAGTATTTTTATTAAGAACAGTATAGATTTATGCAAATAAGTGTGCATTCACATTAAATAACTACAAGTACTCTGCTAATTATACACAGGGTATGTGTGTGGACTGCATTCTTGTTGGTTTTGCTAGCCATTATGGGTGCATGCTCAATTATCAACAGGTTTACTAGGGTAGCTGGAGAAATTTTTGGGATTCTTTTGTTCAAATAACTTATCAGTGACATGAATTTTTTGTTTAGATTTAAAAAGAGTCTTTAGTAGGTTATGCACTTAAGGCACACTCAAACCTAAAGGCTTTTCTCTTGGCCTTAAGTAGTCTTGTGCTGATTGCATATTATATGTGCTAATCACATTTTATATTAATTTAAGAAGCATAGTAAGCAGCATAAAAGAGAGGCAAAAATTTGATTGTGTGCCATGGTAGGTTCTGGAAATGCTATAACATGTGAGAAGTAATGAACCAAAACCTCTCATTGCAATTATGAACCAAAACATAGTGCCCTAACACTTACCTTATGTGACCCTGAGATATTGATTTGTGCATCAAATTTGTGGACATTAGTACACATAGACAGTGAACCTATCTACCCTACACTGTTATGACCTTGAAATTTGACTATACTTGACTGAGATATCATATTTGATGAAGATTGATACATTGACATATTGCCACGATGTATTGGTCTTAACATTGATACATTCAACCTCCATTGACATTGAAATTACACATAGACCACAATGTAAGATAGACCTTTGGCATTTAGACTTCACAAGTGTTTTGGGCATTGATATGTTGACCTTAGGTTAGTAGCAACATTAATGGGATTAAAAGAAAATTGAGAATTAGAAAGAGCTCCATTAATGGGATTAAAGACCATCACCCTAGTTTTACTAACTTAAGCACCAGGTGTCTAATATCACAAAACCAACCTAAGGAGTCAACCTGACACTAAAATATTCCTAGGGATGAGGCCAAAAGAACTGCTTGATCTGCAAAAAGGAGTAGTGACATAAAAACATGATGAGGAATCACACTATCATTAGTATATTCAAGCTCCTTAAGGACTTGTTCCAGCTTATCAATTTAGATTCCAAAGTGTAAGAGAGAGAGTGCATATGTGCCTGATAAGCCAAATGTGTTCTTCCTTGAGCATAAAAAACAAAGGAATAAGAAAAATATCAAAATGAAGAAAGAAGTTGGCTAACACTGAACAAAAGTAATCAAAAATATTATTCTCATAGGATTAATATATGGTCCTCAATTATCACTAATTCCAGCATTTTGTTTGTGTCAAAGGTCTAAAATCAGTTCAATCACCAGTCTACTTCAGTTGGTTCCATCCAACCTTGGTGAACTTCAAATATCCTGTTTTGAAGATTTCGAGGCTTGAGCCTAATTTCTTCGGAGCTTGTTGCAGTCGTCACATCAAGCCCAGTTTTACCAATAAGGCCTGTTAATATCATCACATACATCCCCTGTTGCATATAAAAACAACCATTGTTTGCAAAGAGTCTTGAAGAAATAGTCTAGTTTCGATTTTGTGAGCGATTCTGAACTGCTTGCATTCATATTTGATATTTAAATAATGACAGGTTAATATCTACTTGTCAAATAGTAACAGTTATGGGGGACTCAGGTTATGTAACTGCGTTAACTATAAGAAATCTCAGACATATTAATATGGATAAGTCTAAGTCTGTGCCATGTGAAATACTACTATCAAGTTTATTTCAGCAGACCAGACTTCTATCCAGAGGTTCTTTCCCAATATTAACGAAGCCATCTTGGAGTTTAAAGGCTTATACTGAGTGAGCTAAGTACCCTAAACTTTAAACAAATTTTTTATAGATTTCCTCTATCTTTAGAGTGTTAATCCTCAAAGGGAAAAGATGAGGATGAGCATCAAAAGAGAAATGAAGTAGTGGGAGTGACTAATTGAAATATCCATACATTCTATATGGCTGAACTAATCGAAAGAAGCGAAATTGTTTGAAAAACAAAACATAAAGAAAGGGTACCTATCACATCTTGAAGTGTTCACCCAATTAGTGGAATCTATATAAGCAAGAGGTAAACTTAAAGATAAATTGAATGGAAAGCGGTTAGGCCCCAAACTCTACTTAAACAATGACATGCTAAGAGGAATATTCCATGTAGCAAATTGCATTAAAGCATAATAATGTGAACTCTTTCCACTCATATAACCAAGACTTCATCACACCATAAAAAATTATGGATTTTATAACAGCATCAATTAGCCTCATCCTAAAAATATATCCTAAAAGTGAATCTAGAAATATTGCGAACGTGAATGAGAAGCATACTCTTTGCACCAAGACACTATACGAGAGACATGTAAATTGCACTCCTAAATGCTATGCATTAGTTTTTCTCTACAAGAAAAGTGAGAAGTAGAAAGAGCTTCATTAATGGGATTAAAGACCATCACCCTAGTTTTACTAAATTTAGCACTAGGTGTCTAATATCACAAAACCAACCTAAGAAGTCATCGTGACACTAAAATCTTCCTAGGGATGAGGCCAAAAGAACTGCTTGATCTGCAAAAAGGAGCAGTGACATCAAAACATGATGAGGAATCACACTATCATTAGCATATGCAAGCTCCTTAAGGACTTGTTCCAACTTATCAATTTAGATTCCAAAGTGTAAGAGAGAGAGTGCATATGTGCCTGATAAGCCAAATGTGTGCTTCCTTGAGCATCAAAACAAAGGAATAAGAAAAATATCAAAATAAAGAAAGAAGTTGGCTAACACTGAACAAAAGTAATCAAAAATATTATTCTTAGAGAATCAATATATGGTCCTCAATTATCACTAATTCCAACATCTTGTTTGTGTCAAAGGTCTAAAATTAGTTCAATCACCAGTCTACTTCAGCTGGTTCCATCCAACCTTGGTGAACTTCAAATATCTTGTTTTGAAGATTTTGAGGCTTGAGCCTAATTTCTTCGGAGCTTGTTGCAGTCGTCACATCAAGCCCAGTTTTACCAATAAGGCTTGTTAAGATCATCACATAAATCCTCTGTTGCATATAAAAACAACCATTGTTTGCAAAGAGTCTTGAAGAAATAGTCTAGTTTCGATTTTGTGAGTGATTCTGAACTGCTTGCATTCATATTTGATATTTACATACTGACAAGTTAATATCTACTTGTCAAATATTAACAGTTATGGGGGACTTAGGTTATGTAACTGCATTAACTATAAGAAATCTCATACATATTAATATGGATAAGTCTAAGTCTGTGCCATGTGAAATACTACAAGAAAACTGAGAAGTAGAAAGAGCTTCATTAATGGGATTAAAGACCATCACCCTAGTTTTACTAACTTTAGCACCAGGTGTCTAATATCACAAAACCAACCTAAGGAGTCAACCTGACACTAAAATATTCCTAGGGATGAGGCCAAAAGAACTACTTGATCTGCAAAAAGGAGCAGTGACATCAAAACATGATGAGGAATCACACTATCATTAGCATATGCAAGCTCCTTAAGGACTTGTTCCAGCTTATCAATTTAGATTCCAAAGTGTAAGAGAGAGAGTGCATATGTGCCTGATAAGCCAGATGTGTGCTTCCTTGAGCATAAAAAACAAAGGGAATAAGAAAAATATCAAAATGAAGAAAGAAGTTGGCAAATATCTATCATTAGCAAGTGTAGGATGGATAATAAATAAATTGTTTCATAGTCGTTTAAGCCTTAATTGAAAGGGATTCTGGCTATCAGCAAAAATCATACAAAGCTTGCAACCCTTACACAACATTTACAAAGCATGATAAGACAGTATATATCCAGCGTGATAAGGTTTATATATCCAGCTTACAAACAATAACCAAACAATAGCAAGAAAATTGCACTACATTTGATGTAAAAAACATATATTTCAAAGAAGTATAATAGTAATCATGTAACCATGATATTAATCACAAGTAAGCTATCACAATCTGCGTCCAGAATCCTCAAATGTTTGGGATAGTAATTTACCAATTCATTGTTCTCTCTCAATCATTGATCAATTCAATGTCACTACTCTTCCAACATATAAAAGTGTTAAGTGCATCCGCTAAATACTCACATTGACTACTTCTAAGTTTAAGCTTAATTTCACAATCCGAATCAACCAAGATTGATTATGGGCACACAAAATAATATCCTTCTCCTAATACTTCTCCATTGGGCATGACAAAATTTGGTTCAGTGTTTTTTATGTAACCCTTTGCAACCTTCACTTGACCATTAAAATATGTAAGCGAACATTTTTTCCCCTTCAATCTTGTATTTGAAGGTAGTAATTGCGGTTGACCCTGCAAATAAACAAATTCTTGTAAGATTCCATAGAATAAAAAGATAATATTAAAAAAGAAAATAAACAAGTATAAAACTTACCCGTGTTATTAATTCGCCAATTGGGTCATGAACAGGTTGTCCTGAAGTCAATGGAGTTTGTTCTAGTGAAGCCTGACTAAGACTTAAGGAACTCTGCTAAAAAATAAATAGTTTGAATGTGATACCATGAAATCAGAAGATGAACGGTTAAGCTACATAAATAATATTTCATTAATTACATATCTACAACAATACAATCATGTTCATATTGGCATGTGCTTTTAAAATTTCAATCTTCAAAGATGGCATACATCAACAATTAAATAGCCTACACGTAATTCTTACATTGTTGGTTGGTTCTGGATTAACTCGACCATTTTATTTTCCCGCCTACGTGGCAGCTTTCCATTGCATTAATTCTTCAACAGTTGCCTTCAATATTCCAAGTTCCTTGTATTTTTCTTTCAAATTTTCTTCTGTATTATGTAATTTCCTCTTGTAAGCACGCTCTTTTCCAAACAAATCAGTTGGAGTAACCCCATAGCCAACCCCACGTACATGACCCCTCCTCTCAGGTACCAAAACTATTGCAATGGCATCTTCCTTTGTTGCATATGCACGAGACACTGAATTATTTTGTATCAATTCAATTTGTTTCTAGCAAAGACAACATTTCAACAAATACATGTAAGAAACATCATTAATATTTAAAAAAGAAAAAAATTAAATAGATACAAGAATAGGTCGGGAACTTACTATTCTCTCTGCACTAAATGATGACATTGGAGTTCCATCCTTCTTCGTATGACATTTCATCCACACATCAGCCCTATTTACAGGTGCATCATTTTGATTGCAAGTTTGATTCTAGTCACAAAAATTACAATGGTCTAGATAAATATATTTGCAATTGGTGATTTTGAACAAAAAATAGATTTGGTTACAACTTACAAGGTCATGTTCAACTCTATAGTAACCTCTATGGGCAGAAGTGTGGGTCTCTGGTTCTAATGCCCTATTTTCCTGATTGACTTTTGCCTTCTCCTGCAACTCAATAAAAAATGGATGCTTAGATTGAAATTGATTATATGCAAGGATTCAAATTCAAATCTCATTTAATGATAACAAGTAGATTTTTCATTCATTTTTACCTTGAATTTAGGGTCAGATCGTATTCTAACAAATTCAATCCAATTGGTTTCATTTACTCCGATAGGAACATTTGTCATCCTCTCCTCATCCGTGTTGTATTTCAAATAATAATTTTTATACAAATTATATCTGTAAGTTCTCAAGCACTAAGATATTGCTTTATAACCTCATTTCTCCGCTGAAAAGTCTATTTGGTAGGTACGCTACAATAGATAAAAAATGAATTATTAGATACAAATACTTATTTGAAATTAAACTTATCATGCACACGTTCACATACACCAATGAAATTTAGAAAAAAATCCAATAATAATTTGGTTGATACTCACATTGATTGCACTCCATATGTCTTTTTTAAGTGCTTCAGGCACTTGTTTCCATTCCATGTGTTTGATGCCTACAATCTCTCTTGCAAGGACACCTAAAAAGGAGGAGAATTTCTCTGAATCTGGACCAATAGGTTGTCCCCTCTCATTAAATTTAATTTCAGGAAATGCAGAGGCCTCTGTAGTGTTTCCAAAGAGGCATTTTGTTGGTCCCCTACCCTTCCTTTTCACATTTGTTGTACTATGGGCTTCAATACTTGGATCTTCCCCTTCCAAGCCATTCTCTTGTTGTGGTTGTTCTTGCTCCATATCATGATCTAGTTGTGATGGCTCTTGCTCCAAACCATAAAGTTGTTGTGATGGTACGTGCTGAGAATTTTCTGGAAAAAAAATCACACCTTTTGAGACAATAAAAATATGAATCTCTTAACATAAAATCTTGAAGTATTTATAGAAGAAATATAAAGTTGAAAAATGATCATACCTTCCAATGGTTCATCCACATTTTTCTCAAGAATATGTGCATTAGAATTGGTGTTGACACTAAAGCAAATAGATTCATGTTGTAATGGGGAAACAGATCCTGGTGTTGTCTTTTGTGGGTGTTTTTTGATGATTCCACATCGAATGTTGTCATATTTTTTGGTAATGTGGCTTGACTTTGTGGTTTTACTCACTGTTAAAAGTGATCTCTTACGATGTATTTCATTCCTATTGGATACCTACACATATAGATTGCGGCACTTAATAAAAGTTAGTAAGAGATCACTTAAAGTAGAAAAGAAAACACAATAATTGTTAAAAAAGTATTGACGTCCAAAACGAAAAATAATTTCTTACCTCGGTATGGATATTCGCGGATAGACTGCATAACAAAAAAAACATTTTTATTAGCAAATCCTTGTCATTGCATAAGAGTTCAACTCAAATCATAAGAGTTCAATTTCATTTTTGTTCTTAAAGAGAAGTATGAGTTATAAAATTTTATAGTCTAAAGCCACAACGACATTACCATTTCCAGGGAAGAAATTGCAGGGTGGTGTGAATGGGTTCACATATAACAATAATTGAGGAGTTATTTTTCCTGAAGATAAACAATAAACTATTTCCATGTAAACAACTAGGCTAAAAAAAGTTAAAAACAATTGATATGTCAACAACTAGGCTGAAAGAACCATTACAAAAGTCCAATAAGAGAAAAGCATCTAACAGTAATCATGTTGAGTGAAACACTTGAATGATATATTGTAGCAATGGATGCCATGTGCATGTCAATAAAAGTCCCAAAGCCATTGTGGTTATCATTCTATGGACTCCAAAAAAGGAAACTAAACAATAGAGGCTCATACTTTTCAGGAATAAATCCTAGTTTCTCTGGAATCTGTTTATATTCATCTTCATGTGACTACCTTTCGGGCTTCTACATAAAATTTGTAGCATACATTATTGTAAAGAGACATGTTGTGTCATCGAGCATCATTAAATAAGGATTACAATTTTAATTCTAAGTGAAATAGTTTAGGAATGAGGGCTAGACATGGATAACACAAGATGGAATTGGTAGTTGAAAAACAGTAGAAGAGAAAATTACACAGGTAGTTGAACAACAGTAGAAGAGACAACTGCACACTAACATACTAGGCTTCTAGTTGAAAAAGGCAAAGGAAAAGTCTGCCATATACAAAATTATGAAATTCAATGGGTTATTGTAAGCAGTCCAATTATATAAGAGATTCAAAGAAGTCCAGATTCTTGATGTTGTTGGGCCTTTGTTTCTAATTTAGGGACTTGAAGAACTATATAAATTAACGCAGGTCCATCTGTTGACAACAATCTACAACGATTTTCAATACTTTTAGTTACTTTCTATGCCAAATAAATTCTAAAACTAATGAAGATAATGTAATAATAAAAGTGCTAACATAAAATCGTAATAGTGCAATGCTAACATTTCTGGTAGAGACAACCAACATAACATTTGCTTGCAAGTCTCATTTTTTTTTTGAATTTTTGATTAAGGAAAAGCTAAGATGGGCTAACAAATTTCTCTTTAATAACTTATCCATTTTTTAAAATTCTTTCCTTAATAATCACCTGCAATAAAAATATACAAAACAACCATATATATAAAAGAAACCAGGGAATACCAGAATTAACAAGGATTTATTCAAACGTTCTTAAGGCGTGATAGTGTTTCTTGATAGCACATGCTTCTTGGGTATTTACGGCTTATGAATTACAACCATGGAAGACAACCATATATATACAAAAAACCAGGACTGGTTATATGACACTGCTTCAAAATTGACATCAGAAATGATATGATTTTCACCCCAAAATGTTGGTTGAAATTGGGACAAAATAGGGACAAATTATATAGGGTTCATCTTGAAGTTTCGGTTGATCAATATGGTAGATATATAATTTAGGGACTTAAAGAATTATATAAATTAACGCAATTCCATCTGTTGACAATAACCTACAGCAATTTGCAATACTTCTAGTTACTTTCTATGCCAAATAAATTCCGAAACTACTGAAAATATTGTCATAATAAAAGTGCTAACAGAAAACCGTAATAGTAAACCAACATAATATTTATCAAAAATTGAAAATGCAGTATTATAACCGAACAAAACCCCAAAAAAAACTTATATTTGGAAATATGTATTGATCGTTAAAACTTACTTCTATGAAAATATTGAACATCTGGAAGGTGAAGGAATAATATGAATGCTAATTCGGAAATATTGTGACTGAAAATATTGGTATTATCACATTAAAAGACACTATATTGAATATTCTTTCGAAATAAAACTTTGTAAACAGTGTTTTGGCAGGTTGAATGAAATTTGTTGTCACCGGTATAAAAGTCTCAAATTGTAGAGCAGTGCTATGCAAACTAAAAACATGATATAGGGATTTCAATATAAATAAAAACCAAAAGAGAAAAACAAAGAAAGAAAGCAATGGTGGAATGCTAATATTTCTGGCAGAGACAACCAGCATAACATTTGCGTGCAAGTCTCAATTCTGTTGTCACTGATATAGAAGTCTCAAATTGCAGAGAAGTGCTATGCAAGCGAAAAAAATGATATAGGGATTTCAATTTAAATAAAAACCAAAAGAGAAAAAGAAAGAAGGAAAGCAATGGTGCAACGCTAACATTTCTGGCAGAGACAACGAGCATAACATTTTCTTGCAAGTCTCAATTATGTTGTCACCGATATAGAAGTCTCAAATTGCATAGCAGTGCTATGCAAGTGAAAAACATGATATAGGGATTTCAATTTAAATAAAAACCAAAAGAGAAAAACAAAGAAGGAAAGCAATGGTTCAACGCGAACATTTCTGGCAAAGACAAACAACATAACATTTGCTTGCAAGTCTCAATTTTTTTTGAATTTTTGATTAAGAAACACAAGTAATTTGATGATTTCTGTGATTGCTGTACATTGGCAATTTTCTATGTTTGCTGAGGAACTGCTAACTGTGGTTTTGATGGAAGGGATTAGCATGCAAACATCTAAAACTGTGGAGGCAATCCAGAATTAAATGTAGATGGCGTGGTTTTGCCTCATAAAAACAGTGGAGGCGATCAAGAATTAAAGCACATGCAGCCGAGTTGAACATGCATTGAGGATAGATGTCACTAACATGATTCGGGACCGATGTCACCAGCACAATAAAAAGCTTGACGAACCCAAAAAAGAACTGATTCAAAAAAATAGACTTATCTGCCTAAATAGACATGCACACCTACTTCACACAAAGAAAAAAAAAGACGGCTACAACGTCCAAAATCACAAAAAAACTACTTAAAATAATTCAACATAAATTTACCTCTTTTCATTTCTTCTTCTTGTAGTCATGGCGCTCTTACTGTTTAGTAACTCCAATTGTATTTAAAGCACACTCAAAGGCATCTTCAAACAAAATTTTATTGAATAGAAATGAGTTCTATTCTCAATTTAAATAGTAAAAAATGCTAAAAATATTGGTGGGAAATCTAACTCTTAATAAAAATGGTGGGAAATCTAAAAATAGCAAGAAATATAAATAGTGATTTCATTGGATAAGAATGAGTTATATTCTAAATTTAAACAAAATGGAAATTAGAAACTCTTAAAAATAATATTGGGAAATCTAAATCATAATTTCATTGAATAGTAATGAGTTTTATTCTCAATTTAAACCAAATTGTTAAAAAAAAAGGTAGGAAACTCCGGAAAACATTAGTGCGAAATCTAAATCCTAATAAATATGGTAGGAATTATAAATATTTTTTACTCTTATGACATTCTTGAGATGTTTCCACTTGTGCAATTGTGCTTCCAAATATGTGAACTAAACAATAAAACACACCTTAAAATACATGAATCTTGTCTCTCAATGTGTGAAAGAAAAGGTAAACGAACTAGCTATGAAGTTCTTCTTTTATGCATGAGACCCTTGACTATGCCATGAAATCCCCCAAAATATTCTTAAAGCATGGGAGCTCCTCTTCATGCACGAAGCTAGTGGAATATGACAAGTTATCCAAAATTAATCCAAATATGTGATTTGTGCCTTAGGAAATGTGAATTAAGGTACCCTCGGTGGAAAAACATGCATAAATATTTGTTTCTTAGTGCCTTTAAATGTGAGATGTTGCCACTTGTCAATTGTGCCTCTTGTTGATGATGAAACCGACACCCTAGTTTTGTAAGGGTCACTAAGTGTCATTTTGTGTCAACCCAAGGTCGTTTCCATTGTCACCTTAGCAACGAATCCTCTCACTTTAGATTAATTATTAAATCCTAGGGGTGTCCTAAAGCACAAATTTATGGGGGACTCTTTTATGTGACTAGATCACTAGCTAGCATTGAAAACCATCTTTACATTGTATGGTTCAACATCTTGATGATTCCTATCCTATTGACCACAAATTTTGTATTCATTGTTGCTTTCATCACAACACCTACAATAGAGATTGATGGTGTTCATAAGCCTATTTCTAGTTGTGATAAGTGGATTAGGGGCTCTCTTATCACAACCCATAACCCCTAATACGTTTACTCCCTTAGCCAAGGGGGGCCCAATGGTGTACTTGTAGGGGCATTGAGACCAAATTTGGGGGATCATAACATTAGGAAAAGTGGAATGACATAACCAAAAAGTTTATTTGGGGGGGGTGGGTATCTTATGGTGTCTTGAACGGGCCAAGGGGACACAAGGGTAGCATGTATGTGTAGAAGTCAGAGGTGAAAACATGGTTTACTAAGATCTATAATCCTAGCATTAGAGAATGAGAAGGGGGCTTAGGACCTAATCTCATAGGGCCTAGGGGACCTAGAGGGAAGGAAACGAGAGAAATTGATAGGGGAACCCAAAATAATGGTGATAAGGGTCTAGTTCCCCTAACCACTTCCCTCTGAACAACTCTAAATTTTTGAGAGTTGCAAGGGTTAGGGATGTTTTCAAAGATGGCTGCACCTTTTGCTGCCAGTTTACCAATAGGGAAAAGAGTATCTTTGAAGATCAACTGATTTCTTGCAATCCACATTCCCCAGGCAATCAAGAGGGGCATAGTTCTAACTTTGTCATTAGGAGCTTCCTTCCACCATCTTTGCCATGCTTCTGAGAGCAGCTGGCCTTCCTATCTCTGAGGAATATTTGTCATCCTCAACGTTTCATTCCAAAGGCTGATGGTAAAGGGGCAAGATAGAAAAATGTGTTGCACTGATTCTTCACTGTCTTTGCACAGAGAGCACCACCCTGGACCAATTTTCCCTTTTTTTTGAAGGAAATCCTAGGTGGGGAATTTCTTCTGAAGAATACACCAGAATTTTTTTTTTCTTAGCCGGCCCTTTTAGCTTCCATAATGGTTTTGACCACCAGACGGGATCCTCCCACCCATTCTGAGACATCAACCAAGAATAACCCAGCTTAGGGGTATACATACCAGTCTGAGAGTGCACCCACCGCAACTCATCGTTCTTGTCAGTAATTCAAATATGGGAATTCAGTAGGCCAGATCTATAGTTCTCCCATTCCTCAAACCATCTTTCCTCCAAGAATAGAGCATTCCCAGACAACCATTCTTGTCTCCAAATTGAATAATTTCCAGAGTCAGCTACTTGGTTTAGGAAATGCAACCCTCTATTATTAAGGTGCTCGATCATGTCTCTCGAGAGCACAAAAGAACCCATACAACCCACCCAAGGATCTTGACCCAGTTTGACCAATCTCCCATCCCCAACATTCCATGCCAAACCTTGTTCGATAATTTTTATAGCTGCCACCAAAGCCTTCCACACCACCGACGAATTCTTGAACGATTTTTGAGGCAGTCTGAGCCAGAACAGAGTTGGCATAGGGTCTATGTATTTCCTCCTTATTATTGAAGTCCAGAGGTTCTCCGTAGTGATTAGTCTCCAAGCTAGTTTCGCCGCTAGATACCTTGAGAATGGAAAGAGGTCCTTTATTCCCCAGCCATGCCAAAATTTTGGTCTGACTAATTTTTCCCATGCAACCCCGGGGGTTACATGTTCCGACTTGGAGCCTGCCCATAGGAATCTGCTACAGATTTTGTTGATATTCATCAGAATACTTTTTGGCACCCAAATGAGGCTAGCCCAGTAAACCGAAATTTCCATCACCACAGATTTGATTAGAACCAACCTCCCTACTCTAGACAGCCATTTGAAACTCCAGTGATTCATCTTGTTCTCAATTTTAGCTAAGAGCCATTTCCAATCCTGAATCCGATAATTATCTGGCTTAAGAAAGAAGCCCAGATACTTAAAGGAGTCCTGTAGAGTTTTAAATTTAAAGTGAAGGTAGTCTTTTATTCTGTCCACTTCCACCCTTGAGAGCCCTGCAGTGGTCAGGGAAGATTTTTGGCCATTTATAATTAGTCCAGTCGCTTTTAGAAAAAGGTTTAGGATCTTATTTAAACACCGACAATATTTTATACTCCTGCTACTAAACAACAAGATGTCATCTACAAATACGAGATGGGTTACCCAGAGATTGACCATTACTTCAATAGCTTTGAGCTCCCCTTGTCTCTTAGCCTTGTGAATCATTAAACTGATGCCTTCAATAGCCAATAGAAAAAGAAGGGGGGAGACAGGGCACCCTCGACGAAGGCCCCTTTGTGGGTTGAAGAAATCAGAGGCTGCACCATTTATAAGGACAATGATCAACGAAGAAGTGACACACCCCATAATCCATCTTACAAAATCATATCTGAAGCTGAGATGCGTCAACAAGAGTATTATAAACATCCAGCTGATCCTATCATAGGCCTTAGAGAGGTCAATTTTTACTATAGCTCCTTTTTTCCCACTCTTTTTGAGGCCGTGGAGGGTTTCTTGAGCTACCCCCACTACTTCATGGATTTGCCTTCCATCCAAAAAGGTGAATTGCTCTGCAGAAATGTTCTTGGAGAGAAAGGGTTTCAACCTGGAGGCAATAACTTTAGCAATAATCTTGTATAAGAAAGTACACAACGAAATGGGCCAAAATTCATTAAAGGAAACAAGATGGTCAGACTTAGGAATGAGAGTTAAAAAAGTGGCTTTGAAAGGCTGATAGATAGAGCCAAAAACCCTAGACTCTTCAATAACCGCAACCAGCTCATCTCCAAACGATTCAAAGAAATGTGGGAAAAATTCTACTGTCTTGAACGAGGGGGAGGGGGGGGGGATCTTATGGTGTCTTGAACGGGCCAAGGGGATGCAAGGGTAGCATGTATGTGTAGAAGTCAGGGGTGCAAACATGGTTTACTAAGATCTATAATCCTAGCATTAGAGAATGAGAAGGGGGCTTAGGACCTAATTTCATAGGGCCTAGGGGACCTAGAGGGAAGGCAACAAGAGAAATTGATAGTGGAACCCAAAATAGTGGTGATAAGGGGATTAGGAGTCCAATTATCACAAAACATAAGCCCTTAACCCATAACCACTAAATTCCCTATCCCCTTAACCCCCAATCCATATTTCCTTAACCCCTGCACTCATAAATCATAACCCATAAACCCCTTCATTCATTAAATCTTATGACATTAACCCCTAACCTATATTAATCCATGAACCTCCTAAGCCATAAATCCTTATCCTCTTAACCTGTGACCCTTAACCCCTAAACACCTTAACTACTAACCCCTTAACCACTAACACCTAAATATCCTAAATATTGAGTCCTTAACCGCTAAATCCTCTGACCCTAAATCCCTTTGGCCCTTGACGCTTGACCCTTGAAGCCCTTAAACACTAAGTATCCAAAGCCAAAAAAAACACCCCAAACCAGCAAATTGACCTCGTAGGAGAATCCTTCATCTCTAATTGAGCATATTAGAAACATTATATGATTCTTAGAGAGCTAGGTACTAGTTATGAGGATATGTGTTTGTGGGTAATGCCATTATTATCATGTATACCAAATGTAGACAATTGGATAATTTGCAAAGCCTCGATTTGAATTACTCACAATATCTACACTTCATCATGTTCAGATGGAGCTTGTACTGATCTCTCACATAAGGAGTTGTAAATGAAAAGGAGCAAGCTCCCATTACAGGGAGGGTTTAAAGAGTTTAAAGAAGAGTAGGGTTAAGGAGATAAGAGCGGGAGCACAATCCCGGTTACTTAAAACATTTTTTCCAAAATTTCCTACTATGTTTCTGGCATACTTTTTCCCTGTCCTATTGACTACAAATTTTGTATTCATTATTGCTTTCATCACAACACCTACAATAGATATTGATGGTGTTCATAAGCCTATTTCTAGTTGTGATAAGTGGATTAGGGGCTCCCTTATCACAACCCATAACCCCTAATACGTTTACTCCCTTAGCCAACGGGACCCAAGGGTGTACTTGTAGGGGCATTGAGACCAAATTTGGGGGGTCATAGCATTAGGAAAAGTGGAATGACATAACAAAAAAGTTTCGGGGGGGGTATCTTATGGTGTCTTGAACAGGCCAAGGGGACACAAGAGTAGCATGTATGTGTAGAAGTTAGAGGTGCAAGCATGGTTTACTAAGATCTATAATCCTAGCATTAGAGAATGAGAAGGGGGCTTAGGACCTAATTTCATAGGGCCTAGGTGACCTAGAGGGAAGGCAACGAGAGAAATTGATAAGGGAACCCAAAATAATGGTGATAAGGGGATTAGGAGTCCAATTATCACAAAACATAAGCCCTTAACCCATAACCACTAAATTCCCCACTCCCTTAACCCCCAATCCATATTCCCTTAACCCCTGCACTCATAAATCATAGCCCATATACCCCTTCATTCATTAAATCTTATGACATTAACCCTAACCTATATTAATCCATGAACCTCCTAAGCCATAAATCCTTATCCTCTTAACCTGTGACCATTAACCCCTAACACTTCACCCCTAAACACCTTAACTACTAACTCCTTAACCACTAAAAGTACAACACCCCAAACCAGCAAATTGACATCCCAGGAGAATCCTTCATCTCTAACTGAGCATATTAGAAACACTAATTGTTTCTTAGAGAACTAGGTACTGGTTACGAGGATATGTGTTTGTGGGTAATGCCATTATTATCATGTATACCAAATGTAGACAATTGGATAATTTGCAAAGCCTCGTTTTGAATTACTCACAATATCTACACTTCATCATGTTGAGATGGAGCTTGTAGTGTTCTCTCACATAAGGAGTTTTAAATGTAAAGGAGCAAGCTCCCATTAGAGGGCTTCTCTGTGTGGGAGTGTTGGAGGTAGAGTGGTTTCTGGTATTCCATCGATTTTTTCACAAATTTTTTCATAGTTGGGCGTGATTTTCAAGGTCCCATTGAGGAAACCAAAGAGACAAAAGCGATTGCAGATTCATCATGAGGAGGGTATGCATCATTTTGAGGAGCAGCAGGGGGTGGTTCCCTATCAAGATCGAACTCTGGGGGGCCATGGTGGTGGAGGGCTGGGTCATAATTTCAAACACCAGCCTAGATCAAGCAGCACACACGAGCTCCCGTGTAAAAACTATATTCCCTAATATAGTTTTTATTGATGCTCTAATTAAACTAACATTAAAATAACATTATTACTTTATGGGTCTTCAACATCATTAAATATTAAATATAACTTTTATTTGAATTGAACTTCTATTTTTGAAATAAAAATAAAGCTTATGAAAACAAAAAATACTAGATGACCTCCTTTTACTCAAATAAAAATAAAACTTAATGAAAACCAAAGCCAACATAGCAATTGCTTTATAATTTTTTACTACCTATTAAAATCTAATTTGGCCGCTAGTCTAAACTCTAAATGGACCTATTATAATTTATTCCTAGATGTGAAATGACCTCTTTTTCTCAAATAAAAATACTATATGACCTCCTTTTTCTTAAATAAAATTAGAGCTTTATGAAAATCAAAACGACTATTGCAATTGCTTTATAATATTTTGGTACCTCTTAAAATTTAATTTCGGGCGACTTCTTAAAATTTAATTTCGGCGGCTTCTTAAAATTTAATTTCGGGCAGCTATTTTCCCTTGGCCAAGTTCGGGACAGAGTTCGGTGATATTTAACAATCTTTATGATTTTGGCGCAGATGCCATACCCTTCTATTCTTCACTGCACTCTGGATTCGACTATATTTTTAACACGATTTTATTATATCAGATCTGGTTTAACTATTTTTCCAGCTTTAATTGAGATATTATTCTCCTGATTTGGGGGTTTCTCTACAATTCGGAGCATAAAACATGTGGTCCGTTGCCAGCATATGGAGATAAAATTGCAACCTTCGACAACTCAGAGAGGGAGAGTGTGTATTGATAAGTTCTAAAGGTATTTTCCTGATATCTATGATTTTTATTGTTAAAATTTCAACAGATTTAAACTTGTATACAGAATTATGTAGAAGGCAGCGGTAGGGTTGACAAGATTTTATAAAATCAATCATATTTTTTTTTCGTGCTTAGCAAGACCAGGCACTCCTTAGAGTTTCTCCCATTCGGTGATTGTCCCTTACTTTTGTTGTAGCAATTAGTCCTTACGGCCCCTCCAACAAGCCTAATACAGACATGTGTTATCCCTGTAATAACTACAGTTCCCGAGACTCTCTTAAACAATAAATATGCCACCCCTTTTGGTACCAAAACAACCCTACTATCAACGTATTTACGCAGCTACTCCTCGGCCCTATTATATCTTCTAATCTGACCTCAAAACAATCATTTCAAGCTTCAGTCTTCTCTTCTTCAAGCTGTGGCTTACATCAGAAGGTGTTTTACTCCTAAATATTCTTGCTTGGATGCTATCTTAGCCTCCCTCACCTTCTATTTATACGCAATATAAAGGCTTCATTTGGGTGTCCACATTGGCTTGACAAGTTGTCACATGGCTTATTAACATCAAGCCAACCTAGACTCTTCTTTAGCTGAACCTTTTGTTCCTTGATCTAGACACCCACAACTCCCTCTGAGTTGCTTCGTTGACCACACTCAGATTCACTATCCCTTAAAGTAACTCAGATGCTCTCTGATACCATGTTGCTTTTCCACAATATTGGGTCTAGGATAGTGTCTTAAAATCTTTCACGCTACCAAACCAATAATCACAATGATACTACTTTGCACAACAAAATATAAATAGTAGTAAATATACCAATGCACAAAATATAGAAAACTTATTACAATTTTTAACCCAACTTAATTATATTAATCAACATATGATACAATAGTCTAGGGCTCCCGTACCAAGGATAGTGGCCTTCATACACCCATTGATACAAGATACAAAATTGGGTTTGGTGTCAGTCCATCGACAACCAATCTGCCCGTTTGTGAACAATTCTTAATCTTCTCATTGCTGCTCCTCAGTTACTTAGGGACTTCAAACCACTATGGTCTTCCTGTGCTGCACCGATGAAGGCCAACATAGGGCATGAAGGGCTACCACCTATCGCTGTAAGATGTCTATATCCCACAATGAACACAGGCTAGGAGGACTGCCCATCATTTGCTGTAGAATTTCTCTACACACAAGTCTAGGGCTACACAAAACTGCTCCTTGTTGATTAGACGCTTGACCTCTAGCAACCACCGAGGTCCATGAAGATGGTGCAAAATGGGCCCCAAAATGGGTACTATCACACTGTCCTCCAACATACCATAAATGCATAATCCACGTTCACTTAGCCCACTCTCACGTTTCCCTCCAGCAGACCACGAGTGACCAATACTTGTTGTAGCATCTACCTCTGGCTAGGGCATCCTCACACTTAGGAAATCCTCCTCGTGGCTACCAAGAGACTTCTCTAATAGTCCTGTCCTAGGACACCCATTACTTCATTGTGAGATCTGGTCCTAGTTGGTGTTTCTTAACACCCAAGATAACCCCAACACATGGCTCCCACAGGTTGCATATGAATTTGATCCTATAACCAATCATTACATTGGTTATATGACTGTACTAAAATGTTCCAACTGTCCAAACTAGGACCAACAATTTAACACAAAAAAATACCTTCTCATGTGTTGGTACCCTGTTGTATTCTGCAATCTACTTAGGGCTTAGCCACAATCCATGTCAGCCCTCTCAACACGTGCTAACAATCATTTCTATCAATGTGGCTTGCCTTCACCCTAGAGTTTCTCCCCTACGCTGATTGTCCCTTATTTATGTTGTAGGAATTAGGGCATCATTCAATTCCGAGTACACATAACTCCCAGGCCATTAGGCCTTCTATGACATTCTGATATGTTGCCTTGTTGACTAGACAAACTTTCTAGATAGTTCCTAAACAATTGAAGCTTACATGACAAGTTCTGTTTTCTGGTTTGAGCGTTGCTAGACATACAATTTGTGAAATCTACAGATTTGTTTTGCATGCCCAGAATAATATCTTCTTTGCAACAGAAAGGTGTGCAATCCATAGTAGGTATTTGATACATACCTTGTCAAAACATGGACTGTCCTTTGCACCAACGACTCCCTAATATAGTAGCATACGCTTCCATTCTATCAGCGTACCAATTTTAGATATCTCTAGTCCTGCTGCCCTCATCAGAGTACTTACTAATGATCTAATCATGAATTTCCAAGTGTGTCCACTTTCTGTTGTACAAGGTCTTTTATGACAACAAGTCCAAGTCACCTTGTCACCTTCGCACATCATAAAGATGACAAGCACATGATCCAAACACTGCCCCATAAATCATGGACCCAACACACCTCCACAAGACACTGCTGTAATACAGTTTGCACTGTTAGATAGGTCACGTACTGCAGCCCCAGTTTCATCACACAGTCAGCGAACAAACTCTTCTACAGTTGCGGTTTACCTAGGAGGGGTTCCTTCAATGCCATACTGCCTCCTTAGGTTGCTGTCCACTCTTTGAAAACCCTCTAATTTGACCGAGTTGTGTGCTATGCCTTGTGGCCTAGCACCACAACTTCAAATCATGCCCAAGCCTGCTCCGAGAAGGCAACTTCCTTCTGCTGTCCTTTAGGACCTTCAAACAATATTTAAACCCTTAAATATGCCGAGACATTGCTTCAGATCTAGTGGCTATCCTCCTATGACGGAGCAGTCTTCTTCCTTGGCTTCCACATGCTGCTAGATAACTGATCCAAATCTGACCCTAAACTAGGATCCAACATACATCAAGATGCACCCAAAATGCATACTTCAGCTCCCTTTTTTAGGGACTGCTCCACGCTGCAAATATGAACTGGTTAGGGAACAAACCATAGTCCCTAACACCCTTTAATTTTGGCCCAAAAATGATCCTTAGAGTTGCATCTACCTCTTCCTTGAAGGTCATGACACTTAGCTGTAGGTATCAGCTGTTTCTATCCCTTAAGAAGTCCTCGAACCTCCTTAATATCTATGGAAGGCTTCAGTGAAACCTCACAGGCCTTTGACACTCTTGTTTATAGACAAACCACCCATCAAATAGTCCATAGAGACATCTTTCCTACCTCGACCCTCTGAAAATTCCATCGGCCCTCTTAAATTGACCCTAAAACAATCATCTATGCCTCCCTGTTCTTGAACTTCATTTGTTGCAGCTAAGACAGAGACTTAGTCTCTCCTCCATGAGCTATTCACTTGTGATTATGTTGCACAATGGATCAATAGATCGGATATTTGCAATTCAACACAAATTGGGCATTGTCTTCCCCATAAAGCTCTGATACCATGTTAATTTCTGAACATGTTCTATGCCATTTCAGATTAGGGCACATAATACTGAAAGAGATATAACATATTAATAGATCGATGGAAGACAAGCCAAAACAGAGATAATGAATGGTGGTGTTATGACGATCAGCAGGATACTTCTACCAGCAAAGTCTCCAATAGGTCATTTAGCCAAGCATGTCACACATAACCCTAGAATAACCCAAACAAATAACACTCCATAAATACGCAGCACCAAGAATGAAACTCCATCGCTATCAAGAGAGAAGAAAATCCTCCACACAATGTGTGTCTAATGAACTCCAAGTCTCTCCATTATATAGGCATCTTTGGGGGTGTGTGACACGCCCTTTAAGACATTTAAGTCTATATTATATTCAAGGCTGACCTAGCACATAAGTGGAATAAATTCAAAGTCCCTCTTAATTAGGGACCTCCAACAACAGTGGTGAGACACCTAGTTGCTCACGAATAATTCCTGTCCTTGATGTCATGGATTTCGATATTGAGGAATCTCCAACCTTTTAGCTTTATAGGGCACAGATTATCCATCACTTTCATCCTAAGTCATGTCAGCTATCAGAAAGTGATTCATCAGACTTCCTTATCTGGTCCACTATTATGCCATGCTACTTTCCTTGGATTACTCCACCAAGGGTCGAGCCCTCCAATCTGTATCCAAACTCATCAGAGACAACATGGCTGGTCTGCGTGAAAGTGCATCAGCTACCACATTATTCTTCCCTTTGACATACTCAATGTCAAAGTTGTAAGCTGGATCTTGCTGATCCACTTCTGCTGCCTCTCCTGTAGTTGTTTCTGCTCCAAAAAGAACTTGAGGCTGTTGTGATCAGTCCTCACCCTGAACCTGTTACCCACTAAGTACTACCGAAATTTGGCCAATGCATGCATAATGGCCAGCATCTCCTTGTCGTATATAGGATACAACCGCTCATGAGGAAGGAGCTTCCAGCTCTCATAGGCTATAGGGTTGCCTCTCTGCATCAAAACTGCGTCGATCCCCTCTCCCGATGCATCACACTCTAAAACAAAAGGCTGCGTAAAATCTGGCAATGCAAGCACTGGGCAGCTGCTCATAACCTCCTTGAGCCTGTCAATGGCCCGTTGCACTGTATCTGTCCAACTGAATTCCACCTTCTTCGTCAAATCTGTAAGGGGCGAAACAAGCTGAGAGAAACTCTTAAAGAACTTCCTGTAATAAGTGCAGATACCAACAAATCCTCCAAGTTCCTTCACGTTTCTCGGCTCTAGCCAATCTCTGATGGCCCTGATCTTTTCCTCGTAGACCCTCACATCGTCCACTCCTATGATGTGACCCAAATAGAACATCTCCATCAACCCAAACTCACACTTGGAGAGCTTAGCATAGAACTGTTGCTCCTCCAAGATATGCAGCACTGCCTCTATATGCTGGAGATGCTCCTCCCAAGTCCTGCTATATATCAGTATATCATTGAAAAATACCAACACAAAATTCCTCAGATGACTGTGGAAGATATGGTTCATGCATGACTGGGAAGTAGCTGGAGCATTGGTTAGCTCGAAATGCATAACCAAGAACTCAAAGTGGCCATAATGGCACCTGAAAGCGGTCTTGGGAATGTCGTATTCCCTCATGCGAATCTGGTGGTACCCAGATCTCAAGTCGATCTTTGAGAAGAACTGTGCTCCTCTAAACTCATCCATTAGCTCATCTATCCGCAGTAAGGGGTACCTGTTCTTCATGGTATTCTTATTCAGGGCCCTGTAATCAATGCACATTCTCAATGAGTCGTCCTTCTTCTTCACCAACACCACCGAAGAAGCAAAAGGACTGGTGCTAGGACGAATGTGTCCAAGAGCCAGCAACTCCTAGATGGCCTGCTCAATATCATCCCGATAGGCTTTGGGGTGCCTATAGGGTGTGGTAATAACGGCCTGGATGCCCTGCTCTAGCTCAATAGTGTGCTCAAACCCTTGATCTGGTGGCTGTCCCGACAATATCTCCCCAAACACCGTATCATATCTGTCAAGGATGGCCCGTATATCTGGATGAACTGTCTGCTCGATAGTCCTTGCCTCTGATGCCCGCAACTCAACCGCCCACTCTATGTCTCCCTTCCGGAAGTCTGCCTCCATCTGGTGAGCTGAAACAGTCTGGGGTGGGTAAGTGTGCATCCCACGTATCTTCTCATGCTTCCCGGTCTTCTTATCATCCTACTCCATCTCCAAGGCCTCCCAATCTGTGGTGACCTTCCCCAAAGTAATCAACCACTGAACATTGAGAATCCATCGAATCTTTCTGTCGGTATGCCTCTCCACTCAACCATCTATGCATCGATGAAGTTGTGGGTTGCCCCATTGTCTACCAAAACTGAAACTCGCTGCCCCCGTACTATCACTCGGACATGCAGCATCAAATACTTGGGTACTCCTCGCAATGCTACAAGGGTTCCCCTTATGGGTGCAAAAGCTACACCTCCTGCTCCTGGAGGTAGAGGTGGAAAATGGTCCTGCACTATCTGACTATCTCTTGCCTCTCCATCCTCATACTCATCCTCTTCCCTGCTGCTCTCGGAGAAGACCTCGATTAAATGTGCTTTGCCGCAGCACATCTGTGTCCTGGTGCCCACGACTCCTGACAGGTAAAGCACAACCTCTTCTTCTTCAACTCCCTCCTGGCATCATCATCTAGCTATACCCTACCCTGATTCCCCTTTGGAGGCGGAATCCTCACATCCTTCCCCTTTGGCTGGAAAGCCTGTCTCTAGGGGCAAGGTGTCCTGGTCCTGGGTAAGGCATCCTGCAAATCCCAGGTCCTGCCAATGGCGTCCTAGAGTGTGACTGGTCTAGTGGATTTGACTAGACCCCGAAGTGGCTCTTCTAACCCCTCAACAAACATGTAGATCATCCGTGCTACGGATAGATCTGGCACCATCACTGAAACCCTCAGGAAATATGCAATATACGTCTCCGGGCTCCTGGTCTGTTTGAGCCTCGTCAACTCAACAAAATGCTCCTCCGGATCCCTCCGGTCAAATCTCTCTATCAGTCTCCGGGTGAAATCGACATATGTGGTCACTGTCGAATGCCCAAGTGCCACCATCCCATGGAACCACCAGTCCTGGGCCTCACCATCCAAATTCAGCGTAGCCACCTTGATGGCCTCCGACTCTGCCATCTGGTTAAGCTGGAAATATATATCTAGCTTCTCCGCCCAAGACTTTGTCGAACTGTTTCATGAGCCATCAAACATTGGCAAATGGAATCGGCTCGTTGTACACTATGTGTCCCCATCATGATAATGCCGGTGCCCTCTGTGATGATCGTGGGGTCTTCTGTCCCGCTGGAGCTGAACAAAGTCTCTGAATGAAAGGGCATCTTTGAACTCTTGCCCATATGCCTGGTACTCAGCGAAATAGTCACCCATGTGACCAGGCTCTGGCTCATGCTGTACTCGTGCCCCTGTGTCTGCACCCAAAAAGGTGGGCATAGTGGAATGTGTGGGTGCATGTGATGCCTAGTGCGGAGTGGCATCCCACTCCAGCAAATGATGGGATGTGCCCGACCCCTCGCCAACATGGAAAACCCTTGGGGTTTCACGCTGTCTAGCCTCCACAGTAGTGAATCTCTGACCCATGACCTCAATCTGTCTCGCCAGATCCTGCACTGATTTGAGGAGTGCCTCCCCAAGCTATTTTGCCTCACTATCATCTTCCATTGGCTTTTTCTGTTCTGCGTCCACCACCCTAGCACAGTCACCCTCTCCGTAGGTGTTCTCCAACCTACGCTCAATATCTCTGTACTTCCTACCTCTGTAGCAGATGTAGGGTTTCTCCCCCGGTGTCATAGACAACTAGCTCCACAGGCTGAGCCAGATCTATGCTCTGATACCACTGTAATATCCCATTTCAGGGATATCTCTAAAACACAAGAAAACTCCAACCAGAGATGGACTGGGAGGGAATTTACCAGATATTTCACCTCTGAAAAGAGTATGGTGAAAACACACCAAGTGGTATAGTACTGGAATGCTCAAGGAGAAAAATAACTGTAGTGCAAGCATACAATAGCATATATATATATATATATATATATATATAGAACACGAACAGATACTCAATAAATGCAAAGAGAATGCTGAGCCATTTTATTATGCTGAGAAATATAAGTGAGTACAATAGGTGATCAGAGTGATGGCACCTAGACTTTCTCAAGGCAAGCGAAGAAATACTCTCAGAATGCTGATGGAATGGCTGCTCTCTGATCTGCGTCCTAACTACTGGAAAACTACCGTGTAGCTGCTACTACTGGAACAAGATGAGTATCTGGGGCTACTCCCATACTCGGAATAAGCTGAAACTTTGGAATCAACCTCTACTCACCAAACCCAGAAAAACCCAGAGAGAAATTCTGGAATGACCAACCCCCAAAAATCACCCCCTTGAGGATCTACGCTATCCTCCAAGGCTCTGCGCTGAGGCTGAATGGAAACCACTAAAAAATAGCCACAAACTCTGCCAAAATCCTTCCACAGGTAAGGGCTGGCCCCTTGCTCAATATCCAAGCTCAAAACCTCTGAAAGAAATCCAATCCGGAGCTCCCCAGAAATGGACTGCGTCCTCCCTCTCAGGACTGTGCAGTCTATGGATGCAATGCTCCTCTGCAAAAGTGAAACTCCAATCCTCCTGCAAAATATTTATGGGACAACCTCACCCAAGCAGGCACTCGAAGTCCCCTGGAGCTGAGGATGAGATCTCCGAACGAAGACACTCGGTGCACTAAACAGTGCTGCAGACTAGCTATACAACCAGCGTGCTCAAGAAGTTGAAATGACCAGCTCAATATCATAAACATTGAATGAACAAAATGAGGAGGCTCTCCCTCTATATAGTGTTAGCCTCTCTCAAAACCTAAGGCTCACCTCCTCCAACGTAGCCTCCCTTTGCCACATGCTCCATCTTGGCCTACATAGTCCCTCCATGTGGTCTACGTGGGCCCCCTCTCTACGTGGTCTCTTGGCCCCCTTGGCTCACTTAAGTTACAACGTTTGTCTACTAGGGAGTGCACTTTTTATTTTTTGAGTAAGCTATGTCCCCCTCTACTTAGTTTTATTTATAATCTAACTACATAAGGCAAAATTGACCAAAATTGAATATTCTAGTTAGTCATTGCTAATTGGGAATATTACATTTAAACTTCATTGTTCCTTCACCGAGTCCCTTCTTCTTTGATGATTGTAATAGAGATCGAGCCCATCACTTTTCTCTATCCGAAAGATATTTGAGTTGTTGTTGACTGTGATCTAATCCTTAAGTGCCACTCAATATGCCCTTCTTTGACTGCCACCTTAGCTCTGATACCATGTTGAGAATCTTGTAGGGCTGTAGTCTAATAAAATTATCTCCATGCTAATTTCTTGTGATCTTTTTTATGTATATTCTTCTTTAATCTTTCATCAAGTCAATTATCAAATTACTCACTCAAATGTATAGAGACAG
Organism: Pinus albicaulis; assembly: GCA_034641835.2. Classification (NCBI taxonomy): domain Eukaryota; kingdom Viridiplantae; phylum Streptophyta; class Pinopsida; order Pinales; family Pinaceae; genus Pinus; species Pinus albicaulis. Next base: position 726,051,375 of record CM076578.1, on the reverse strand, counting down.
AATTATTTTTCACTTGTAACTGAATTTCTTGACAATTAGTTAACTAATCTATCTTCAGTTCAATTTTTATCTATCTTTAGGATCAACTAACTTATATAGCTCTTTGCAGACGCAATTTCAAAGGACCTTGGAACATATTATCAAATGGACAAAAGAAACTGGATGAAATTGAAAAATAGGTATAGTTTGTATATTTGATTATTCATTGTGATATGTGAAAAATGTATAAGTGGTAAATTTTTCTCAATTAAATTTATATGACTTGTAAATTGGTTATGTCTAGAACACTAAAAGAATATAGAGATGGGGTTGAGGAATTCTTAAAGTTTTCCGAGGAGCAATCAAGGAATAAGATGTCCACAAAATGTCCATGTAATAAATGTGGCATAGTGAAAGTACAAACATTTGATAAAGTACGAGAGCACTTGATTTGTGATGGTATAATCGAACAATATAGCATTTGGTATTTCCATGGAGAGAGCATTCCCATTCAGGTATCTTGATTTTTTTTTGAATTGATCTAGTTTCACTCTTATATGTTTTACAATAAAGATATCACTTATTTTTATATGTGTAAACTTCAATTTTTTTTCTTTGTCTCCTTTAGATTCCATCTATTATTGGCAAGAACAGGCAACATTCTGAAAATGAGCCACATGAAGTTCTCGAGCATATTTCATCTCAACTGGTAAGCCATTTCATATTAGTCAAGGGTCCTATTTGACTAGGTTGACCAAATGCTATTGATTCTAATTTTCATAAAAACCATAAAATTATTAACATAAATTTTGATTTTCTTATTAATAGGGTTATGAACATGTTGTGGAACATGATTATGATAATCAAGGTGATGAGCATGAAACATTGTTTAGGAACGATAGTGAACCTCTAATTGATGATGATGATGATGCAACTATTGTCGGTGATCAAATGCTTGAACTAGTGAATGATGCCAATCGATGTCTTAATCAAAACATCAATGAGAGTTGTGATAATGAGGGGTTGGAATCAACAAATGTACTAAATGAAGTTAATGAATATAAGATGCTTATCGAAGATGCCAAGAGGCCATTGTACCCAGGTTGTGTTGAATTCACAAAACTATCAGCCACTGTAGAATTCTACAATCTGAAAGTGAAGAGTGGATGGTCTGATACAACTTTTGATGAAATGTTAAAATTGCAAAAAAAGGTGCTTCCTAAAGATAACACATTTCCAGATTCTGCATATGCTGCAAAAAAGTTGATAAAATCATTGGGGTTAAACTATGATATGATACACGCATGTCCAAATGATTGCATTTTATATCGAGGAAGTTATGAAAGTAAAGATCAATGCCCAACATGTGGAAAATCTCGAGGGAGGGTGGATGCTCAATCTCAAAAGGTGCGGAAAGGTGTTCCAGCCAAGGTGTTAAGATATTTTCCCATAGCATCAAGGCTAAAAATAATGTATAGGTATGATCTTGAACACTATAATTTTATTCAAGTTTTCCCCTTCTTGTATTATCTTTACCATTTGTCATAGTGTTATTATATGATAATACTTTATATAAATGATTTTTTTTTTTTTTTTTTCATTATAGCTCTACAGATATGTCACAAAAAATGAGGTGGCATCATGAGAATGCAAGCAATGATGGTCAAATGCGCCACCCTGTTGACAGCCCAGCATGGAAAACTATTGATGACAAATGGCCTAGTTTTTCTAGCGAACCTCGCAATGTACGAATTGCAATGGAAGTAGATGGATTTAATCCTTTTGGAGACTTGAGCAGCACATACAGTGTTTTTCCTGTAGTGTTAGTTACATACAACCTTCCACCATGTTTGTGCACAAAAAGGAATTTTTGTATGCTAACATTGTTAATACTTGGTCCCAAGCAACCAGGAAATGACATTGATGTGTATTTGAAACCCTTGGTAGATGAACTAAAGGAATTATGGGACCAAGAGGTATGGACATATGATGCTTATAGTAAGACATCATTTAACATGAAGGCAATTCTTATGTGGGTGATCCATGATTTTCCTGCTTATGGGAATATGGCTGGTTGCACAACAAAAGGCTATAATGCATGTCCCATATGTGGGAGGAACACAGAATCAGAGTACCTCATTTGTAGCAGGAAATGTGTGTACATGGGACATAGGAGATTTCTTCCTCAACGTCATAAGTTTTGCTCACAAAAGGCACCGTTTAATGGGAAGGAGGAGCATCGTTATGCCCCTCCAATTGTAAAAGTGTCAGATATTTTTAAGGAAACAAAGGGAAAGGAAGCAATATGGGGGAAGATTGAATCAAATAAAAGGAAAAGAAATAGTAAAACAGGTGAAAAAACTGATGTTGTGGTGTGGAAGAAACAATCAATTCTATTCAATCTACCATATTGGGAGGTATGTAGACCCATGATCAACCATGCCTAATTATTGGACACAAATTGCTTAGTTGACCTCATTGTGATTAGATGTCTTGGTTGAATTGACTGTTTATCTTTTTGTCCATATTAAATATCGTTATGATATTCTTGATGTGTTGGAATGCAGAAACTCCTAATACGCCACAATTTAGATGTAATGTATGTGGAGAAGAATGTGTGTGAAAGCATTTTTGGAACCATTCTGGATATAAAAGGGAAGTCCAAAGATGGGAAAAAATCACATGATGACTTGCAAAAAATGGGCTTGAGGAAATCACTATGGCCAGAATTTAAAGGATAGAAAATATTCCTTCCACCTGCACCACATACTCTTTCAAAGAAAGAGAAACAGACCCTATGTCATGTTCTTTTCATGTTAAAGGTGCCAGACGGTTACAACTCTAATCCAAAAAATCATATATCTATGGAAGAGCTTAAGGTCCATGGTATGAAAGCACATGATTGCCATGTTCTAATGCAACAACTCCTCCCAGTGGCTTTGCGTCATGTGTTACCAATTGTTGTCCGAAAGACGCTTTGCAAGCTTTGTTACTTTTATAGGCAAATCTGTGCAAAATCAGTTTTAGTAGAGAGTCTTGATAAGCTGGAAAATGATATTGTGGAGACATTGTGCTTTCTTGAAAAGTACTTCACTCCTTCATTCTTTGATATAATGTTTCATTTGAATGTACATTTGGTACGTGAGCTTCGATATTGTGGGCCAGTTGCATATAGATGGATGTACCCCTTTGAGAGGTACGTGAAACTTTACTTTTTATCAAGACAACAAATATTTTTTTTAAAAGATTTTGACATTACTTAATTTTTTTGTTTGTTAATTTTGTAGGAACATGAAAGTATATAAGAGTTATGTTAAGAACAAAAATAGGCCTGAAGGATGCATTGCTGAAAGCTATACTGTGGAGGAATCAATAAATTTTTGTGGAGGATACTTGAAAGGTATGGAAGCTATTGGATCCACACATGGTCGAAATGAAGTGTGGGATGAGGAACTTGAAGAAGTTATCCTTGATGGAAAGCCATTATCTGCTCCAATTCCTTCAGAATTGGATGGCATTAGTTGGGAACAAGCCCATAGGTGGGTTCTATTTCACACAAACGAAGTTGATCCATGGATAGAGTAAGTTACATATTTGGCCTGTAATTTTTTTGTTTGTTTGTTTAAGGTTGTTTAAGGTTTAAGATATTTGACCTTTAATTTTTTTTATTCATATTTAATCAAAACACATTAACCACCATATCTATTGTCCATAATTGTTGAATTAGGATGCACAAAATGGAGATTTCCAACTCAATTACCCAAATGAAAAAAGATGAAGCTCTATTGCAGAAACTCCACACCCATAAATTTACTAGCTGGTTAAAACAACAGGTAAGTACATTATTTATATTATAAGTGTACTTAAAAATCATTAGATGTGAATATTATCATGCATGAAATTAAATATTTTTTTTAGAGGTTGAATGTATGAATTCTAACTACATTTAAAAATCTAAAACTATACAGGTGGAGGGAGATGGAAATGTGTCTGATACACTTAAATGGCTAGCGCGTGGTCCAAGGAAATTCGTGAATAAGTACAAGGGATACCTAACCAATGGTTATAGATTCCATACAAAAAGCATGGAGAATGAGAGAACCACCCAAAATAGTGGCGTGTGTATGGAAGCTCAAACAATGATGAGGTCAAGTTCCAAATATGTAAAACCTATACTTCAAACCACAAAATTTTATGGAGTGGTAGAAGAAATAATTACATTGGACTATTTTTGTATGGAGTACACATTGTTCAAATGTAATTGGATTGATGCATACAACAAGAGAGGGATAAAAACTGATGATTTTGGTTTTACAATGGTGAATATGAAGAAATTTTTAAGCCAAAATCATTGGTAAGATGATCCATATATTCTAGCATCGCAAGCTAAACAAGTATTCTATGTACAAGATCCAGTTGAGACTGACTGGTATGTAGTGTTAACATGTCCTCCAAAAGGATTGAGAAATAATGCATCATATGAACCTGAGTATGCAGATTTGTCACATGTTGTGGACTTTCAAGAAACAAAATGTGTAAGTGAAGAAGATATAGCTGATGTCGATGTCAACATTGACGTGAATGTGGATTATGTCCATTCAGATTGTGAAGGAATATGGTTGAACATTAAGAGATAAAACATATTGATTTTTCTATTTTGTTTTGAGAACTCCAAAATTGATATTTGGTTATGAAGAGAGATTCCTTTGTTTCTTATCTATAAAATGTTTTAGGCCCATTTAGTAGATATATTTTTAGTCCCTACCAATGACAGTGATTATTTTTTTCAGATTGCACCATTAATCTTGTCCATACAAAAAATTGAACACATAAAAATTTGATATGTGCGAAGTTTTTGCAATTTTTATATTTTTTAAGATTGAAATGAGATTTTTCTATATTATTATTGGATCATAGCCCTAGAAATTACTCATTTAAAAGAACCTAGAAAATACAAATTTCTTGGGCACATGCCGTTTTTTAGCCTTCTTCTGCGATCGTTGGTTTCAAAACGAACTATTCAGTTGTGGGTTGCAAAGCAAACTATGGAGATAGAGGAGTGCAATTATTGGGAGGGAAAAAAAGGAGCATAAATAATCTGAGCATATTACTGGACGGTCAATTGGAGGATTCCTTAGCTTAAGCACCGTTAAGCTAATCATTCTGCATTTTCCTCCATGCAGGTCAGCAAAAACCAGGATGAACATTTGCAAAAACGTAAGTGCCATTCTCACATCTCAGTTTCTTTGCCAACAGTGTTGTAGGATAATATCTACCTTTAATCTTAATATTTCTTGTTTTATTTCGTAAAGGTTCTAGCTTTAAGAGACTGTATAAGCTAATAATTCTGCATTTTCCGCCTAGTCCTTGAGATAATACTAACTTGTATTCCATCTCCATTCTTGGTGTTTACTGGTGCTTTAAAATATTACATTGAAATTCTGATATACTGGGGACTTACAATTGTAATTCCGATCTTATTGTGCTTCTTTATGTATTGTCCATCCGTGCAGTGATTTTTTTTCTCCAACTGATAAATTTATTCTTCCAATAGTTAAAAAAAAAATATGACTGTAAACTTGCCATTCAAGTATAATTGTTTATTTCCTTGGAAACTATGTAGGTGCTTGATAAGGATGGTGACTTTCTTTAAAAAGGTAACCTGGAAAGTGGTGCAAGCTGGTCAGTGGAATTGGGTCATCAAACTATGGGGTGCCCTATCATAGTGAAGAACATGAGTTAGCCCCAAGAATCGCTTATAGAGGTCAGTTAAATTGTTAGATTAACAGGGTTTTTATATGCACTCAATAATTCAATTTTGTTATTTTAAGACATGGTTTAAAGTTTTCATGCTATCTTCTGTTGGTTTTCACCAATTTTGTAGATGCTTTGTGAGGAGCAGGGGCTCTTCCTTGAAATGGATGACATCATTTGAGGCTTGGGGTTTATGATTTTAAAGGGAGTCATGGAAGCTGACAAGATCTGGGATCGCTTTGTTGTTGAGGTAATGCCATGGTTGCAAATACCTTTCATTCCATGTAAATCTTCCTCTTTTGTTTGTGTTTGGTTGCTTGAACAGACCATAGACTTCAATAATTGGCATTTTAATTTATAATGAGAACAGGGTATGCAATTTATTTGAAGGTTGTGTGTGTTTCTAGAGACCAAAAAAATTGCATGGTTGATGCTTAATAACTATCACTTGGAGATTGTTCTTGGGAATTTGATTGTGTAGGGTTGTAGACCATAATATATTCTAGATATAAACCTCTATATTACACCATATGTGCTCTATGTTCTGGAATTCAAAATTCTGAAGGCACCATAGCCTGATTTGTCATGTTGTGAAATTTGGCAGTTTCACAAGAATTTTGCACAGTAGTGGCTTCCTGGATTGGAAGTGAAACTATAACGATGTAAAAATATCAATAATGTTCTAAAAAATGCACAGAAATTTGAAAATCACAATTTTGATCTTTAGTGAGCCCTAGACATGCATGCTATTAAAGACTACTTGCACTTAGCAAGAGACAGGTAAATCAGTGAAACTGTTTTGGTAGACTTAGTACTCTCACTTGAATTTGTACATTAGAATTATGGAACTATAGGAAAATGCACAGGGAGAAGTACTGTAGCACTGTATTTTATGAATTTTCCATAGGTACACCATACATCTGTAGGAGGCTGTGTGAAATCAGGTCAGGCTATAAGTTGTAACACAGATTTGAACCTGAGAAATGAAAATTTGCCACTTGGCATGCAATTTTGACACCTTGGGGTGCATTCTAAGTATGGAATATGATGTTCCATGGCATATAGGATAGCCCCTTTTCCTTATCATCCATCAGGTTTTCTATTTATGTACATGGCATGCAGTTTTTAATGTAAGTGGAAATTTTGGCAGTATGAAAATAATAGTTGGTTCTTGCACTGTCAAATTCATAGGAAAGAATTTAGATTCTTTCAAACTCAATGTAAGCAGCTATTCCGAGATCCTCGAATGTACTATTTCACTGTGTATACATATATGATATTACTTTTTTGACCTTATTTTGTGCTTTGATTGTAAATACTTCATTGTACATGTCTCTGACTTCTGTTGATCATTTCTGCGAGACCCTATGTGATACCATCAAACTGAAATGGCATAATTCTCATCAAGCTGTGATGGCACCGAACCAGTGAGACCTTTCTCACTGTGGTATCACGAAACAGTGATATATTTTTCACTATGGTAGTTCCAAATTGTAGTGTCATACTTATCATGTGATTGATTATACTGAGACTGTTGTTGACCTGTGATTATAACACTGAAGATCGTCACTGTAATATGGATTATACTGATATCTTTTTGTCACACCGAGCCTTAACTGTAAATACACCTTTATAACTCATTCTCCTCACTACTGTGGTATCGAAATAATCTTATAAGAGTAGTACTGAATTGAGGCAGAGGTAAATTCAACACTGTGATGTCATTGAGACTGATATGTTACCGAGATCCTTATTTTCATAGTGACAGAGATTGACCTTTCTTGTGAACTTGCACCTAGCTTAATTATGGGACTGTCTTACTATGATTTGAGCCCTTTTGACATAGGTCTTTTTAGAATGTTTTGAGTCCTTTCAAACTGCCTTTGATCATAACCATAGCTCTGAAAACATGTTGAGAATTTGTAGAGCTTGTGTTTAATACAAAATTCTCTTCTTAATAACTGCTTGTGAGCTTGCTTATGTGTTCTTCTTTAACTTAGTTACTCCATCATCAAGTTAGTTATCAAAGTACTTGGTAAAAATGTTGAAACAGAATTATTTACACTTTTGATTGAATATATTATAATGTAGTTAGGAAGGTAAATCTCTTATTTACCTTCCTCACTTACAACTCCTTTAAGATCGGCACGTCTTATTACAATATTGTCTTGACGTTGGAAAATTCATTCAATAGATATATCTGCACTGTATACTTTTGCATCTATCCGCAGTCCAGCTCCTGTAGCTTCTGCAGATTATATTCATGTACCTTTCAATTTACATCAGACTTCCATTTTAGATCCACATTTGGTTACCCTTCTTTCCATGCTGTTTTCTTCAGAATTTACCTTGATATATCCGCACTGACTCAGACCCAAAATCCGCAAATCTCTTCTTCTCTTTTAATGTTGTATACTTTACTGTAATACTTGCTCCTTTTTCCACGCTGTATTAACCTCAGTGTAATCCACAAAACTTGTTCCTTTTGCACGTTATATAACCTCAGTTTCATCCACATATATGTTCTCTTAACCACAGAATATGTAGGGTATATATAGTAGTTTTAGCCAAGTAATTAAGTCAACCTTATAGCCATTAAGTAGGCCGACTTTAACACTTGTTTGTAGGTCGACTTCATAGGCAGATCTTCAACGTTTGTAAGCCATTCTTCTGCAACATCCTGGAGGGTATTCTTCACGCCTTTTACATGACTCTTAATTACACTAATGTACCTAATAGATATTAAGAAGAAGTCTATAGACCTATACTAAGAATCTTGCTCATGGAACCCATGAAGCAAGTAAACCAAAAATTCATTTTATTATTATTGAATTCATCTTTACATAAGTACATAACTAGCAATTGCTCCTTAAAAGGAGCAAAAGGACACCGAAGGAATTAAACCACTGCTTAATACTTCGGAAAATATCACCAGCGAACGAAATCAACATTACACCAGCCTCTGTAAGCATTGGTTGCGAACGAACTCAGCGTTACACCAGCCTCCATAAGCATTGGTTACTGGGTCTAATCAGGTTTAAGATATTCTAAAAAGTCTAATTAAGGGCAACCGAAAGGAAAATGTTCATTGCATGATGGCATTCTGGAAATTTGAGAATGATATCCACTTGATCTTTAAGACAAATTGAAAGTGTTAGGGGGATAAAAGGAAAACAACGGAGATAATAAAGGAAAATTAATGACGTACATAATTCTCACATCAAGCTCTCCTGCTTTTGACTAGGACAATGAAATGGAATCACTTTTCAAAACTGGAACGCTAAAATGCAGCTAATTGGGTCCTTTCCATGGTCAACCTTTGCCCCACAAAAATGCTCTGTTTAAAATGTTTTACTTAGAAACATTTAAAAAATTTTGTTTTCGTCCAGGAACTGTCCGTTGTTACCATGGATTAAGACTGTTGGGAAGTTAAATTGGTTGGCACTATTGTATGCTATTACTGTAATTTAAAATTAAGGACAAGAATAGAATGTCGTCATTATTTTCAACGATTAAAGTCAAAATACCTTTTCATTCCCAATAATATCTTTAAGTTTCTGAGGATAGGTGGCTTCTGGTGCAAGCTGCCCTGATTTCTCAATATTTTCAGGTTCCTCTACCAGTGGATAAGTCTTGTCAATATCTCCATTCTCTGCTGCCATGCCCGTTTTGGCTATCTTGATAATGTGTCTACAATCAATTCACTTTCCCACACATTCAATATTAATTCATTAGATTTTTGTTTAAGATGAGGCTTCTAATGTGTGTCGGTCTGTGAAGTGCCCAATAAAATAAGAATGAGAAATGCTTTCCCTCATTTTACATTTAGACTTGATTATGAAACTAAAGACATTGCAGAACTAAAATTCATTTCCCAACAGATTTCTACGATACACATTAGCTATTTACTGATAAAATTATGAATAATTGTAATAGCTCACCTTTTGGAAAGGGAAAGGTCCTATTGAAGTAGTCGTATTTTTAGTCTCTGAGTTTTTCACTGCATCACATTCACTCAAATTAGCAATGACAGATTACGAAACTAAAGACTTTGTAGAGCTAAAATTCATGTTCCAACAGAGTTCTACTATGCTTGGGTGTTAGATATTTAGTGATCAAATAATTAATACTTGTAATAGCTCACCTTGTGGAAAGGTAAAGGTTCTATTGAAGTAGAAACATTTTTAGTCTCTGATTTTTTCAGTGCATCACTTTCACTCAAATTAGCAATGACAGATTTGTCAAACTTCTTAGAATCTGTCAATAATGAAACATTCAGATCCTGGATATTTTCAAGAGTAAAAATATCAGTGCCAAGTGATTTCCTAATTTGTGATCCACTATTATGATAGTGAGTGGCTTGTTCACATGCCTTTTCAACTTGTAAGTTGGCAAGAAGAAAAACATGCAGTGTCTGTTTTGCCACTTCCTCATATCCTGGGTAATTAGAAGTACATGTTATTACACAGAATGCACTTCCAACAGACAAATTCTTTTCAAGGGATGTTTTTCGTTTGTGTGGAGAAGAATGGCCACTTTCTTTTAATTCACGTGCTTGTATTGCAGATAACGCTTTTTTTTGTGCACAATTAGCTTTACTTGGCTCAGTAATGTCTTTATTGTATAATACAGTACTCACTGAAGTTGTCTTGAGGGAAACAATGTAGCCTTGAAATATCCTCTAGTTCTTGAACTTCAGAGGCCATAAATCGAGTTGCTACACTGCCCATGTAAATTATCTCAGCTTTCTCCATATAAGAAGCTAGTTTATGGTTACATGTATATGCCATATTTTCACTAGTCCATGGTAACATAGAAGACTCCTCTTCTCTCTGACTCAAGGTTGTTGATGAAAACTTTGTAACACTTACCTTAGCATACTTAGGAGTTTTTTTTTCCAAACACACTCATTATCGTTCACCATTTCCACATCTTTGACTGCAAACTCCTCTTTCATGACATTTTTATAAACAGATCCTGAATCTTTCAACAACTAATTATTTTCATTGTGCCTGTTAACTAGAATTTTGGTCAGAGATTTTCATTTGGTAAGCACATGAGCAGTCTAAATTGAGATTTTAGAAGCATTTGCATAGATTCTGGAGTTGTTGCTTCTAACCATACATTTAAAGGTCTCAAATTGCTTGATTTATATGTATTTGCACCCATTTAAAGGTCTCAAATTGCTTTATTTAAGGTCTCCTCCTCATATGATGTACTATTTTGAATATTCTATTCTTTGCATATCAAACATTATAAAGCCTCTTGCACACTGTTCTCATCTCTTTTATTTGAAAATAATTCCGATAATCATTGCATTCATGAAGAAAGGATATATTCATGTGAAACCCTGTCCAACTGCTTCTCTTGGCTAATGCCATCACCTACATCCCATAGAATCCGACAATTGAATATGAAGCTTGACCAAAACATTGCAAACTTCCTACTTGAGATTGAACAAGAGAATCAATCTCTCCTTCCGAAAGGAGTCATTATAAGTACTTTGGACTTGGAAGTTTGCCTCTTTCCTTCTCTTCTATCCACGAGACTCAAAAATTTGTACGCAACCATCCTTTTCTATCTCCTTTGCCTATTTGAAAATTCAAAGCACTTCATCCTCGCCCTTATATGCTCCTTGAGTTTGAAATCCAAAATCATCATTTCCACTATTCTTGTTTTCTGTATTTACTTCTGTTGAATCTGTATTTTGTGCTAGGTAACGAGTATATTGTTTTAAATTATTCACTTCAGAACAGAGACCAATCATAAGAATATTCTTATTTTGTGCAGGCCTGCAATCCATGACTGAGGAGGAATTGACAGCAAACAATAAACCACATTGCTCAGAGGCATTCAACAAAATTGGCAGATCTTTGGTGTTTTTTCTAAATTCACTCGACTGTTCAGACGCTGGCTGATTCTTCTTACTTGTATTTTCAAACCCATCTCCCAAAATATATAGCCATCTAGAAGGTAATGACTCTTTGAGCCCTTTGAAAATACACCACATAATAATCTCTACCCAATTGTTTGAGCCGTTTATCAACTCACCAATGTCTGGTCCAAACAAGTTTCCTTCAAGGATCAAATTAATTTCCTCTTTTCAAATAGAGTTTAGAAGCATTTGCACAGATTATGGAGTTGTTGCTTCTGACCATACATTTAAAGGTCTCAAATTTCTTGATTTATATGTATTTGCACCCATTTAAAGGTCTCAAATTGCTTGATTTATATGTATTTTCACCCATTTAAAGGTCTCAAATTGCTTGATTTAAAGGTCTCCTCCTCATATGATGTACTATTTTGAATATTCTATTCTTTGCATATCAAACGCTATAAAGCCTCTTGCACACTGTTCTCATCTCTTTTATTTGAACATAATTCTGATAATCATTGCATTCATGAAGAAAGGATATATTCATGTGAAACCTTGTCTAACTGCTTCTCTTGGCTAATGCCATCACCTAAATCCTATGGTGAATCTGACAATTGAATGTCGAATTGACCAAAGGCATTGCTTACTTCCTGCTGAGATTGAACAAGAGAATCAAAATCTCTCCTTCCAGGGGTCATTACTCTGTGCTTTGAACTTGAAGTTTGCTTCTTTTCCCTTCTCTTCTATCCCAAGACTCCAAAAAATTTCTACAGCCCATCCTTTCTGTCTCCTCTGCCCACTGAAATTTCAAAAGCACTTCATCCTTGCCCTTATATGCTCCTTCAGTTTGAAATCCAAAATCATCATTTCCACTATTATTGTTTCCTGTATTTACTTCTGTTGAATCTGTATTTTGTGCTAGGTTATGAGTATATTGTTTTAAATTATTCACTTCAGAACAGAGACCAATCATAAGAATATTATTATTGTGTGCAGGCCTGGATTCCATGACTGAGGAGGAATTGACAGCAAACAATAAACCACATTGCTCAGAGGCATTTCAACAAAATTGGCAAATATTTGGTGTTTTTTCTCAAATTCACCCGACTATTCACACGTTGGCTGATTCTTCTTACCTGTATTTTCAAACCCATATCCCAAAATATATAGCCATCTAGAAGGTAATGAATCTTTGAGCCCTTTGAAAATACACCACATAGTAATCTCTGCCCAATTGTTTGAGCTGCTTATCAACTCACCAATGTCTAGTCCAAACAAGTTTCCTTCAAGGATCAAATTAATTTCCTCTTTTCAAATAGAGTTTAGAAGCATTTGCACAGATTCTAGAGTTGTTGCTTCTGACCATACATTTAAAGGTCTCAAATTGCTTGATTTATATGTATTTGCACCCATTTGAACTGAAAGCTATATTGTGCAAAGTTGTTTCAAGCTCAAAAGTATTATCTTGCCTATAGAAGCATGAACCCCAATAATCCTTGCAGTGGCCACTTTCACCAAGTAGAATATGTGCTTCATCAACATCATCAAACCTCAAACCTCAATTTCCCTTCCAAGTTTTTCTCTATAACAATTTTTGTGAGTCCTGCTTGCCGGACACTAGTTACAAACTTTCTTTCACTTGAAAATTCACAACAATTGAATTTAAATTAGCCTCACATGGGTTGTATCTCATTTTCAGTATATTTCGCTTGATTATTTCTTTATACAATCTCCCCACTTCTCTTATCCATGTTCTGGTGTTCCTTTGCACCTCTTGGTGAAATTGCTAGTTATAAGAATATTTAAGATTCTGGATCTATCGATTTGAGATGGATATTGCAATATAAATCTGAAGGATTCATGAGATTACTTCATGTTTGATCAGATTTTTTTAATGATAAATGTTATCTTGCAGGAAAATTTCAAAATTTGAAGTCATATTAATTCAGCACATTGATGAAAATTCATACACTGATGCGATGTATATGATGGAAATTTCATTTTTTTACAGTTACTTTTAGTTTAATTATATCATTTAGCTCGACGCTTTCCATATATTCAACTAAACCTTTGTTGCTTAACAAGACTTTGTCATTTCCATGTTTTAGTGAAATTGTTTATGGTTTGATACTCTCATACAACCTTTATCAAGTTACATGCACCCTCATTAGAAAAAACAAGAGAATTTTGCTTGCCATGACTATGTTTCTTTGTCATTGTTGACTTAAGAAAGTCTTTGAGCTAAGAAACTAGTTTCAAGGCTATGGCATAACTTGTCATATAAATTGAACAGAATTTATATCCAAAATTTTAACTTGTAAACTACTTAGCTGGTTTTAGGCTTTCCATTTAATATCTATTTCAGCTTGAACTTTGAACAAGTTGTTCCATAGACTTGAATATTAAGAGATTTGGTGTAAGGATTAAAAATTAGCCCGTAAGGCCTCTCAGTTATTCATTTATTTTATCTAATATAACATTTAATATTAAATTAGAACCACTCGACACAAATATGTCATAGATCAAGATCATACTTTGTAGAGTGTCGTAGAATAAAAATAGGAGCAAAGACACTGAGTTTAAAGTCTAATTCTTTAATGGGTGCTAGCTCAATGGAAGAGCACCTGCTTTACAAGCAGGAGGTTGGTGGTTCGATTCCATCGTGCCCTGATATTCATATATAGGGAATGACGAAGATTAGTTTTTGGTGATGGATGCTCTTTTGACCATCACCAATGAGCTTATGGTGACATTTTTCGACCCTCACCAAAATATGAAATGGTGACGGTCAACGAACGCCACCATATATACGCATCAATAGTGACGACCATTAAAGGCCCATCACCATAAATTGTTATTGCTTATATGAAATGGTGAGGGTCACTGTTTGTCATTATAGTCATTATTCGTGACGGACCTTGATGTCACCAATGCGTTTATGGTGACGGTCAATGAACATCGCTATATATATGCACCAATAGTGATGACCATGAAAGGTCCATCACAAAAAATCGTTGTTGTTCATATGAAATGGTGACTGTCACTATCTGTCATTATAATTAATATTCGTGACGGACCTTGACTGTCACTACAACACATAATTTCAGCGACGCCACCTTTGGTGACGTTCAGTTTTTTGGTGACGGAGGCTATTGTCCGTCACCATTGCTCATATGAAATGGTGATGGTCACTATCCGTCACTATAAATCATTATTGGCGATGGACCTTGAATGTCACAAAAACCCTATACTTTCGGTGATGCCACCTTTGGTGATGTTCAATTTTTTGGTGACGGAGGCTATTGTCCGTCATGATTGCTCATATGAATGGTGACTATCACTATCCGTCACTATAAATCATTATTGGTGACGGACCTTGAATGTCACCACAACACCTATACTTTCGGTGACGCCACCTTTGGTGATGTTCATTTTTTGGTGACGAAGGCTCTTTTGACCCTCACTAATGAGCTTATGGTGACCATTTTCGCCCCTCACCAATGTGCTTTTTTATTGTAGTGTGTGTCCTTATATTATTATTGTTAGATTGGCTAGGATTATATTGTGACCCCATGGACTCCTATATATAGAAAGGAGGTTTTTTCATTTGTATCATCCAAGAATTGTTCATTTATGTAATGTAAAGGCGGTTTCCCCCTCGAAGTGGCTTATTTATAAGGCATTGATATCTATTTTCTTCTATTTTTGGAGCTGGTTTCATAACATCATGGAAGAATATAGAGACTTATTCTCCTCACACACGGGGGTATCTATGCACTATCAATTCAAGCATTCAATAAATTCTCCCCCCTTTAACCTATTCCGAATGGGCCAATATACTACCGCTCTCTTTTAGAAAATGAGGAAATCATATGGCATATCTAAGAGTGGCTACAAAATGGGCACATACAAGCAAGTTCCTCACACTATGAAAGTCCATTCGTACTTGTGTATAAGAAGGTTGGGACCTGTTGTAATACAACACCCCACCCATTTATGCTAATATATGGGGACCCCTTTTAATTTTTCATTCTTTTAAAAAAGAGTGAGTGCTAACTCTAAAAAATTCATCATAAAGCCTAAAATAGTGAAATAATAGTTTAATGCACTTTCCGCTAGGGAAATTCCACCTATCACATATCGCAAACCCTTTGGAAAAAATGCTTAAATATCATGAAGGAGCTCCAAAATGCAATAATTGACCTCTTTCATAAAGGTTAAAACATCCATATCAGGAAAACTTAGCTATAAGGATAGATCGAAAGCACAATATAATTCAAAATTTCCCAAAATCTAAACATAGGCACTTTGCGATATGTCTCAGACCCGAAATTGTTATAAAGAATTTATCAGTCATCATTTAAGTCTAAAAATTCCCACAAGCTAAGAATACATCAAACAACCTTTAGGTTAAGGAAAAATCACGTATAAGCTACCACATATCATAGATATAAAGTAATAAAATTTCTTAACTATCACGCATTCGCCAATGCGAAATGTGAAATTTAATGCAACAAAATAATTTCTCTCGCAACATTTAAAGCCCGATGCTGCGATAAAGATTCTGATATTAACCTTTGAAATGAAATGCTAAGTGAAATCCCGAGATGCGATATTGTGATTTTGAAATCGCATTATCGCATGAATTCTTAATGGAACAACTTTTCACAGCTTGATTTTACGATGCGATATTATGGTTGGACATGAAGTACATAGAATTAATAGCCTTAAATGAAACATCAAACAAAATTTTAGAGCATTTCACTGTTTTTAGTGGTTCGAGAAAAGAAAGAACTGTTTTCACTTATGATGAGTTAAAGTCCAATATCTTTGAAAATATTTCATTATCATTAGTTCGTTTTGAAATTATCTTGTTTTAGCTACTCTGCATTTTTCACTCTACTCTCGCTTCTTTGAATTTATGAAAAGCTTCCAAGGAAATGTCTCTAAGGAAAATGATGCAGAATAACAAGAAACAAAGCACTTCAGAATTTGAGTCTTCAGAGATGCCACCCCTGTTCTTAGATACCACATGCAACAAAGATGGAGGGGCAATGATATAGGAGGTTATTTATAATCTCCTCGAAGATGAAAAACCCAGGATTACTGAAATTATACCAACATCAGATTCATCAATGCCATCAACAACTCAAATGAGTGATGCAACCTGCTCTTTCCTTCATAGGATAACATCAAGACCTAAAATTTTACCATACACAGATATGGTTAAATGGGTGATCGACAATGTGAACATTATAAACAGACCATTTAGAAATTCAAGGATGGAAGTGATGGGATCTTTCATAGCTGAAGACCAGAGGCAAATGTACCATCTTCCAGAACCTCAAAAAATTTGTGATTCAACATTCCTATCACAATTCGCTTAAGAGAATGATGAACCATTCAAAATTATTTAGGATTGGAGGTCTGGGACCAAAAAATTCAAGCAAGATAAATTTGGTATGTACCTACTTCTTCTTTATCAACCCCCCATAAATATGCGTCCTCTATGTTATGTACGTTATATGGAAAAACAAAAATTACGAAGTTTTCAATAGAATGGGTACCCTTGATAGATGCATGCGTCAATTCAGTTATAATGAATTAGGCCGCCATCCTATCTGATAACCTAGATATTGCTATCTTCGACTATCGTCTTAATAGAAATTCCTCCATGAGAATTTTTCCCCCATTCTATATGAGTGCATACATTATGGATGCTATCTGTTTTTGCACTAAATTTCCAATGATGGGTTGGAAATGGACCTGTCAAGACCCAAACCCTATTCACCTCAGTCATAAAGATTTATAGCATTCCCATTTCACATCTCATTTTTACAAGATTTGTCATGGTGTCATGTTGCCCATGCACCAAATTATTTTTGGCAAGAAAGCCCCAAGGTTTTCTGAAGAAGAAAGTATAGACCTTCTCCCAATTGGGAAGTATTTTACTGAACAACTGTTTACCTATATTAGAGTTTTCAGGAGTATTTCAAAACCTTATGTTCTTCCTCTATACGTCCTTAATAAACTACTAGCAAGGGAAATTGCATACCAAATAGTAGGAAACAACCTTGCAAGGAGCCTAAAAGAAATTAAGAAAGCTTTATGGCTAGTTTTCCCAATACCGTGTGGTGCTTTTTCACTACATGATTTTGGCCATGCAATGAAAGAATTTCAAAAACTAGAAATTCTAAAGCTAGCCACCATTCCCAGCAGGCAATATGATCTAGATAAGATAGCCTAAAATTTCACTATGTCAGTGAGAGTTAGGAATTTATTCATGAAAATGGTAAATTCGAAATATTTTGAACAAGCTATAAATTGGGCAAAGGTAAAGTTGGATCCAATTGATTTTCACAAGTTCCAAGAATTTAGAAGCCAAATTATTGAATAAATTCGACTAAATCTGTTAAGCACCCAACATAAAGCTACACCCAGTGTTAGCATTAATACTGATGAGCATAATTTAGAAGCAGACTCAGAAAAGAACTCAACTCACAACACAGAAAAATCTCAGAAGCAACTAAAGGAAACAAAAGCCACGACCGAGACTAGTCAGAAATCAATAGAACACATATGGAAATTGATCCAAGTCAAAACACTATTCATCAGGAAAAAGGAAATGATATGGAACAACAATGGGCGAATTTCATCAAAGCCTCCAGAATAGGAAAGAGATAACAAATGTTCAAGAAAATTTAGAATTGCATACACCTCAGCAAACTCAGAGAAAATAAAATCTCGAAAGAGGAGATAATTAAGAAACAAGCTTGCAGAAAGTAGAGCTTATCCCTGGATTCCGTACATCTGAAATCACTCTAAAAATAGAGGAAATTCCTGCTTTAAATGTGGTCTATAGTCCTGAGCATAAGGTTGTAGTAAGGTGATAGAGAAAAAGAAGAAGATTGACAACTTCTACTGAAGTGTTACCAGGAAATGAATCAATGGAAGTAGTCTAGAAAGAAACTACCACCGACCCAACATGAAATCTTACTAAATTTTCACAATTTGCAGGAGCTTACACCACAACCACAATTGATAAAGCAACCGAGGTCTAATTTTTATTAAAATAAAAGGAAGATATAATATCACAGCTGGAGCAACAACTAGAGATTGAAAAACCGAATGTTAATAAAAAAGCTAAGATACAGTTATCATAATTGCAAAAGGATATGGAAGCAATGAAAATAAGGTATGAAGCAGATATCACTACAAAGGAACTGCAAATTTGTGAAATGCAGGAACTAATTACCAGATACAAATATATACCAAGCAAGGAAGAATTTATCAAGGAAGCTTTGGAGTTAAATTCTCAACTGTTCACACAACAAGGTCTATTTTTCCAAAATATGTTTATTATTAGTCCTAATTTAGAGACTAGTGAACAGTTGACAAATCAAGTAATTGATCAGAGGACCGGATTTGAAGAACTAAATACTAAAATCTCAAACCATATTTTATGGCAAGAAACAAACAAAGGGAGAAATGCAAATCTTCTTGAAATTGAAGAAACTCTTAAAGACATCCTAATCACAGACTGGGATGTAAAGATCAAACAGGTAGAGTGAGCAGTAAAAAGAGTAGCAGGAGTAGCAAGAGATATTATAGAGACAAAAATTCACACACTTCATACTACCAACTTGATCAAAGAATGTGACTCAGACACACTGCCAGATATGAAATAATTAAGTGAAATTTATAAGGAAAAAGCTCAAGTTCAAAGAGATTCGATCAAAAATATTTCAAAGGCGGATTGGGAGGCATCCTAGAAGTATCTTATTAAACCACACAGTCAAATAATGAAGTTGAATTGTATAACAAATTCAATAGAGAAGATTCCACCACCTCTCACCGAAGCCATATTTGCAGGACAGATCAGAATGAGAATCGGCACACCACCACAAGTGAAACCAATGACCAATATCTACAACCTTCAAGCCCAGTTGGCAAACAAGAAAGCTTCCAAATAACATCAAGTCATTAGATTTCATTTATTTTTAGATTTAAGTTACTCATTACGAGGAAGGTTGTTTTAAACCTCCTCAAATAAATTTTTTATAATCTATTTTAGTCATATTAGATACTATTTAAACCCCTCTCACACATTTAGTGAAGGGTCTAGAAATTTATCAAAAAACATTTGCAAAAAACTACACTTTTGTATTTTTGTGAATGCTTTGATGAATTAATGGAACAAAGTCCGATTTCTCTTGATATTGAAGATGTTTAACTGAAGTTGCACTTTTGTACTCATTGAATTTCTTTGACTTTAAGAGGAGAAAACACTATTGTTGATTTAATGAGTAGAACATCGCATATATGGTAATTCTACATGTTATGTTGAATTTTATTTCTTAAATTGACAACAATAGTTTCATACGTATTATGTATGTGATATTTTATTATAGGTGAATGTTAAATGCACTTTTGTATTGATGTTTATCTATGATTCCTTATTTCATATATGATCAAAACTATGAATGCGATACATCTCTCACAATTGTTCTGATTAACTATTAAGTCAAAATAATCATTTTACATAATTTTCATCTCTTTCAACAATTGAATGATCTTTATCACCAATTGTTGAAAGATATCCTTTTAGATCGCAATGATGAATAAACACCCCTAGGTAAATAATAGAATAGATATTTAGTTACTCGCATAAGTAGATTAAATCATTCCTCCATTAGCATATTATAAAAAAACACACCCTCATTACCTTTATTGGAAACTGGTCACTTTATCCCCAGTCAGAACCACTACACCAAATAGAAAAGGAGCTTCCTTAAGGTCTAGACTGGGTGTTTTCCCCCATGTTTTTGCAACAGAAATCTGAGGCCTCAACTGGACCTAGAAATATACATTGATTATTATATTATGAAGAAAATCACAATTAGGAATAGGTACCCAATTCCTTAGATTGATGACCTTCTTTACTAGCTTAAGGGGGAAAAGTAATTTAGTAAGTTTGATTTGAATTTCGGCTATCACCAAGTCCTGATAGAACCAAATTATGTGTGGAAGACCAATTTAAAGTCCAAGGAGATTATTTTTGAATGTTTTTTCATGCCCTGTGCTTTGACTAATTCCAAAACCACTTTCATGAGGCCAATAGATGAAATATTGTGGCGTATCACGAACTCTTTCATTGTTGTATTTATGGATTATATCCTCATCTTAAACAATATTTGAGAAAATAACTTGTAGCATATTTGGTAGGTAATTCACATTATGTGGCATCACAAGTTATGTGCTAACATGGAAAATCAATCCTTTAGCATGGACAAGGTCAAATATATAGGTTACATTGTTGATTAGAAGATGTCATGTGGATTGAGCCAAAGTAAAATTCATTCGAGATTTGATGGTCTTGATGACTCTAACAGAGCTTTGTAGCTTCTTGGGCCTTGCTAATTTATACCAAAGATTCGTGTTGGGGTTATCTTATATCACTTGGAACTTAAGTCAAGTTACCAAGGGTGGATTAAAAGTAATTTTTTTGGTTTGATTCATAATAGAACCATTAGATGAATTGAAACAATATCTTTGCTCTACACTAGTCCTCACCTTGTTAGACCTGGAACAACCATTTGAGATTGAGATAGATGCTTCCAACTATGTTATTGGTTTAGTCCTCATTTATCAAGGATATATAGTTCCCGATCATATTGAGCCACTTTCTAATATTTTCTGAAGATACCCCACCTATGATAAGGTGAAGTATTCCATCATGTAGGAATGTTGGCCATGTAAATTTTACATTTTAGGGAAGGAGATGATCATCCAAACATATCATGAGCTTCTTCAAGTTATGTGGACATAAAGGAACGTACAAAATTATTTTCATAAGAAATGGTACACATAAATGAAAAAATTCCATTTGACATTAAATACAAGGAGGGTAGCACCAATCATGTCAAAAACTTCCTTAATCAACCCTCGGTTGTGGGACTAACCACAATTCTCACATCTTGTGGACATGATACCTCTAGATGTCCTCAACTATGTAACAATGAATTAAAATTTTCTACCACATACTAGATGTTTATGGTAGGAAAGAAAGTACCAGGCTTCCACCCAACAAATCAATTTTTAGAGTATTAGAGTGCATTGAGTTGATTCAGGAGGAACATTATAACCAGGTAGTAGGGAAATTTGGTGTGGAGAAGACAATTGTGTACTGAAAAATGATTTTTATTGGAAAAAAATTTGACAAGATGTTTGCAAGTATATTAGGTCCTGCATAGCTTATGCCATTGCTAAATCGATCATTAAGATGTAAGGTTTGTATGCCCCTGTTCCTAATCCTAACCATCCTTTGGGAATCCATATTGATGGAATATATGTCTATGTTTCCTTCTACCAAGCATGTTAATGACAACATGTTTTTGGTTGTTGATAGATTTTCTAAAATGGCCATTCGGGTTGCATGCAAAAAAATATCACAACATAAGCCACTTCCAAACTCTTATTCAAATTGATGTGGGTACATTTTGGGATCCCAGAGACCATCATATCAGATCGGGATAATATGTTCTTAAGAGCATTCTGGTTGAGTCTTTGGTCATTATTAGAGACCAATATCACCAAATCAAATGCTTTTCATCCCCACACTCATGGCCCAAAAAAGGTTGTCAATAGGATTATTATCAACATTTTGTGAGTGTAAAACTCCAAGGATCCACACACATGGGATACGAGTCTCCCCTATGTTCAAAAAAACTAGATCATAGCTCTCCATAATTAATTTGGACATAACCCCTTTCAATGGGCCTTGGATTTTAATCATTAGGTCCCAATGATGTTTCAATTCCCCCTAGCATCTATAAAGGAAGAATATGCATATGTTAAATCTAAATCTAACAAAGCTACTAATTTTATTGAATGAATTCAATACATTCTATAACAGTTCTATGATATCTTGTTGAAAGCCAATAGTAGGTATAAACAATGCCATGATTAGCATTAGTAGCAGGTATAAACAATGCCATGATTAGCATTAGATTCCTCACATGTTTCAAGTAGGAGACAATGTTTGGTTACATTTGCAAAAGGAGTGCCTTGCAAGGGCCCATTAGAAACTTCAACCACTTTGCCATGGACCTTACACTAGTGTTAAGGCTATGGAGGAAATCAATTTTGAGCTAGGTATCCCCCCCTTCCTCGGCATGCACCCCATGTTTTATGTGGACCACCGTTGTTGGACACATCATAAATTGGAGAGTATTTGACACCAATATAGCACAAAATAGATTACATTGAGAAATATAAAACTATTTAGATCTTGGAAAAATATATTAATATCACTTGCTAATATAAGGTTTAGCTATATCGGTTTGTTAAATTATACCAACTCATACAATAATGAAAGTGGCTCACAAGGGGCCAAGTTCAGCATAAGTTTTCCCATCTCATGGAGGCACTCAACACAATGGATGCCATTGGTTCATAAGATAGGAAGAATTATTAGGATGATATCAATGCCTAGCCACCTATTCCACTGTCTCATAATACAATTTTAGTATTTTCCGAAACTAGATCATCCACAGTACGATAAAACAATTGTTTTAGTTTTAGTTTCCTATTTTTGGTAGTTTTTAGGTCCCAAAATTTCAGAGTTGTTTTAAGGCCATACATGAAGTTTTTTGGGGAAATGGGTTGATAGCGATCTTCCAATGTCATTGGTAGTTGGAAAATGTACTCCAAGGATAGACCTTTCCAATGGGATATTGTGTGCACCAAACATGGATAATATAACCAAGTTACGGCCCTAGGAAGTTGACATTCCAAATTACCCCATCGAAGCCCATAAGCTTTTGGAACATCAACTCCTAGGGTTAGATTTTTGGATGATTAGGGTTTCTAATTGGTTCTTCATGATAGGCCTTTTAGACTCATTGTAACATAATTTAGGAATATGCATACTAGTCACATATCATCTCAAAGATAAGCTACCATTGTTCGAGCTAATTTGTTTTCATTCTACATGTATATAGTTTCAAAATTTTCCATTTATTAATTGATCTAAGTATTCACTGTATCTTTTTGTTTTGCTTCATAAATTTGGATCACTTAAACTCTAGTAGAATACCAGGTTGTGTTATAACTTGGCCACTATGAGGAAAAGAGGTTCCATTCTATCTAGGCGCTTTGTTCTATAGATGGGTAGAGTATCCAAGAGTGGACGAGGAAAGAGAAATAATAAAGGTTTTTTTCACTGTAGTATCCCAAGGGACACATGCCTCACTTCTTTATACTTGCATTCCATATAGAGTAATAGAGCAGAGCAACCTCACCTTCTAGATGGGTTTTCTCCTAAGAGGGTCTTTTAGGCTATATCTTGTGTTCATTTTTATTTTGTGAGTTTTATTTAACTATTCTATATTTTATTCATATTATAATTTGCATGCATATGAAATATATAGTAATTTATAGATCCATATATATAAGGAGAAATAAGATGTCATAATGTGGATTTCATATTTTCTAATATATTTTAGTAGATATGATGTGATAAAATCTCTAGTGGGATCTCCACAATAATTTACATGTCATATTGGTATTAGAGTATGTTTATTTGGTTATATTGTGGGGATTTGTAGGGGATCCATATTGGTTAATCTGGAAGTCACAAAAATCCAGCCATGGCCGAAAAATCTATGAATAACCCTCCAGATCCTATAGAGGAGAGATTTGCATGATTGGAAGCACAAGCCATAGATATAAACCATAATGTGAGTCTACTCATATCGTCATTGATCAATAAACTTGGTATATTTGATGAATAAAAATGTTATAACATAGAGGTGGAATTGGTGGAGGAATTATTAGATAAGGAAGAACTAGAGTGGGAATCAAAGAAAGAAATTGAAAAGGATAGACCTAGTTTGAGTTACTTTAATCATTCATAGTCCCTATTCAAAATGGAAGTGAATTTAGACAAAAATCCATGTCAAGGTGAGAAATATTATTTGAAGCGAAATCACTAGTTGAAAAAATTAGAAGTTTATTCTAGTGTTCATCATATTGATGAAGAACAAAAGATTTTGTTTGCTTCATTGAAATTAGAGGACCATGCCCCGACCTAGTTGGAAATCCATACAGATACCTTCAGGTACGAGGAAGATCCTCTAGTGAATAAGTGGGATGATTTAAAAACCCTCATAAATTCACAAATTTACCCTATCGAGTATATAGAGGACCATTGGATCCAGTGGAATTACTTAAAGTAGAAGCAAGAGTCAAGTGCATAGGATTACACCACAAAATTTAGAAAGATGGCCATAATGTTATATACCTACCCAAAGAACCCATATATATTCCTCAAGTATCTCGGGCATTGTTGTAGCTTCTACAACAACCCACCAAATTTTTTTACTTCTTTTATTTCTAGAGCCCCATCAATTTCTTAAAGAAACAAGCCTCTAAATTTTTCATAAATATTGATGCATTCTACCTAAACAAATCAAAATCATAGTTTCTAAGCTCAACACACTTTTATTGAATAACATAATAACATCCCATAGTTGTAGGATTGGCCTTGATATATATCATATCTCCTTGCGCTTATTCACATCCTAGAATACAATTATGTCAGATTCCTCAACATGTGTGAAGAAAATTATAAAAGGGGTCCAACCCTAAACTTCATTTCCTTGTTTTTATGGCATCATTTATCACCTCTATATACTTGATGCTCTATGTTATGGCCTTGGGCAAACCTTTCCCTTCATAATTGGTCCTTTATCAAAAAAAAATTATTTTTAATTCCATACGTGACTCTACCCTCTCAAAAGTGCATGCACACGTGGGTCTAGTTATACCCAACCCATGTATATCATTTAAAATATGAAAAAAATATAAAATTCCAAATTTTTTGGGTGGGTTTTACAGGTTACACTGGAAGCCTACCTACAGGAGCCCGTGGTCTAACTATTTCCCAACTCAAAAAACTATTTTGGGGTGATATAAATACACCTCATGGGAAGGCCAAAAGGGGAGAGAGAGAGATAGGTATTGATACTATAGCCATTTAGTCCCTGATCAAGTTTGATTTATCCTTGTGCCTATTGAATTTCCTAAATTGTAGAAACCCTTGTTTCACTCATGGAGATGTTCACTCCTCTTATGTGACATCCATGTGTATTCTTATGGAAGGTTATTGTTGAGGCTTGGGTTGGACAAATCCGGAGGAAGGTTTTTCTTGGAGTCATGGTTGAATCAGGTGGCATTCCTCCACACATATTTACATACATCAATAAAGAAGCTCTCTCTCATTCCTGATGTCATGATATTTAATGCTTTATACATGTTATGATCTTGTTATGGTTGATTTCATGTTATTTTGTTTATAAGCTTATATTATCTAACATTGACATCTAGAATATGCTTTCAATTATTATTAGTCTATGTGCTTTTCTTGAATGAGTTGTAGGTTTTGAAGCACTTGGAGAAGTAAAGTGTTTGAACCCTACGAGATCTCCTTCAAACGTAGGACCTACGGGTATGGTCTCTTCTCCCAATTTTACAAGTTTAAGCATTAGGAGAACATATTTGCTTGCTTCTTGTTGTTGTATGACTCTTGCTCTGTTGGGGTTCTCAACTCAGACCCTAGAGTAATTCATCCCGTAACAGAATTGGTGACTCCACTAGGGATTGCATCCGTGTAATTCATATTTTGTGTTGCTTCTCTCTGGATTTGGGTTATCTATTTGGTTTGATCAATTTTCCAGTTTATTTAGTTCATTATCCATCCAAGAAAAAGTCCCGATCTTCTGGATTAGGCTTAGTTTTTTTTATTTTTTTATTTACTGCCTTTTTTATATGCAATTTTTAGTTTACACAGTCACATATATACACATTTTGGTCCAAAGAAACACATGTATACACGGGTTTCCTTGTACACAATCGTGTATACACGCTGGTTGCTCACTGTCAATCCGCGTTTGGCCAGTTTTAAATGAAATTTTGATATTTTGAATCTAGTAAAGTATTTTGGCTGTTATTGGCCACTGTTGTTGAAATATTGACGTGTCTGGGAAGTGTTTCTTTCTGTGTTTTATCAATCTCCTCTCTTTCTTGTTGAAAACTAGTCAACCTAGGGTTTTCCTTTCTTTGTGAAGTTTTAGTTTTGGGTTTGGCACCAGGGATTCTTGCTGAAATTCTTGGCTGTTATGAGAATTTCAAATAGCGATTTCGTATCGGGTTTCTCATGCTTATTCTTCTTATTACTTCAATTTTTTATTTTCTTTCGTTGGCTTTCTTGGTTTTTTGAGAAAGGCATTTCTGGAAATATTGAAGAGTCTTCTTGATTTTGTTGAAGTTTCTTTGTTTGATGGAATTTTTTTCCGTTAATCAGGTCATTTGTTTGAGTTGGTTACCTCTTTCCGATTTTTAAGTCTTGTCATGAAAATGGTATTGATGGCTTAAGGAATTTGAGGCCTTTTTTTCTCAACTTGATGATTTTGAGTTTTTGGGCAGTTGTTGGTTTCTCAAAGAATTTCTTACTTCCTTAAAAGAAAAAGACACAAAAAATCTTTTTTTTCCTTTGCTTTTTCTTTTGGTTTTGTTTTAAGTATTTTTATCATTTTTTCAGCAAGTGTGAAGTTTTCCATTTGGTTGAATTTTCCCCTTTTTGTATCAAGTTTTTGGCATTTTTGTTGGGAGAAGTTCTTGTTTGAATTTGTCCTTTATTTTGCGTCAAGTTTTAGACCTCTTTATTGGGAGACACATTTGCTTGTTATTTAGTGTAGTCCTAGAATATTTCATTTGGAATTGGTAGTTTGCATTAGAGTAGTTGCATTGTAAGCATTTTTAGTCTTTTGTATATTTTAAGTTTGTGAGTGTGTATTTTGAAAAAAAAAGAAAAACTTTTGTTTTCATTAGTTTATTTGTAGTTCAAGTTGTAGAAATCCCTTTTCATTGAAGAAAATGTTGCATTTTTCATGTAGCAGGTTTCTATTGATTTCTTCTTGTGTCCATAACACCACAAGTTTCACTTCCATTTCACCCCTGACTTAAAATAACAACCTTTAAAATCAAGCGATAAAATTTCAAGTGAGCTAGAATAGTTTGGAATTGTCATTAAATACATCAACTAGTCTAGGTCATTAGGGCCTTGGAATAGGTGTGTGGAGAGTTAGCTCTCCAAGGCCAATATAAATTTAAAATTAGAAGTTGATTAGAATAGTGAAACCCAATCTAGTTAATTTTTCTGGGAAATCTCTCCTAAAAAGGGAGTCAAGCGCGAGGCAAAGGGAGAGAAGGGAAGAGAGATACCCCCTCTTCTACTTGCCAGATTCTGACCAAAGAATGTTTTGCTCAGTTGCCAATACGGATTGGTGACCTTAGTTTCCATTCCTAGGTATCACAAAGGTGATGGCGGGGGGAGAATACCTATGGTACTTGAGGCAGAATTTGCATCACGCTCTTTTGTAATTTTGGAAGGCTCCCTTGTGAAGCTTAAGTACTTGAACCAACAAAGGATTTTATCTAGAGGTCAGCGTAAATGTTTCTGTTACCTTCGCTAGTAGTTTTGGGGCATAATTACCCCAGAATATTTTCGGGAGGTCCTTATATTTTTTATTTTTTTCATTTTAGTGTCCAATCCTAATCACCCAGAGAAGAAATACCTGAGAACTGCTTCATTGGTTGAATCTTTAGGGACATTTTTAGAGAGTGATCTTTGCTCCTAGTTTGCCATAACTTTTTAATTTTATGAGTATGTATAAGTTCTCTTAATAATTAAAAGTGTCTGGTCGATTAGCTCATTGATCTAGGAGGTTTTATGGGCTTTCTCCTGTGAGTGTCGAGCCTTCTTGTAGAAGGCATAGAAGAAATTCTGCTAGTGAATTCCTATCAGAAGCAAGGAATGCATCAGAGAGTGATCCTCCACTTGGGGCTACAATTTCTAAGGGTGATCCTAGTGTTAGTCATGATTTAGAAAGGAGTACTCCAATCATTTCTAGGGTCCTTTTTCCATCAGAAGATGTTAAGGTCGAAGAAATTCCTGAACCTCTAGTTACTCCTTCCTCCCCTCTTCCTGCTATTTTCCTAGACATTATATTATATGTTGGGACCCCAAATCACAGGCCGGGAAGCCCTCATATTTCTCCTTATTTTCTTTCGATGGCCACTAATGGGAACACAGTTTTGGCTATGAGTACTTCTAGTGTGGATACTCCTCTTTCGGTCGAAGGATGAGGTACAATTTCTATAACAACTATCACTCCTAGTACTGCAATATTTGGCTCTACCTCCATTCCATATTCGAGCGGGGGCACCCAAGATTTTGCCTCCCACACTGATTCATTTTCATTTGGGATGGATTCTAGTTCAATTCCCTTAGTTTCTTTCACCACTAAATCTATTGTCTCCACACCCATGTATTCTATGGCTAGTGATTCAGGCTCTTTTCAGGGTTTTCCCTTTGGAAGCGGCAAATTCCTCCTTCTAACCCTTCCTTAGGTTGTTTTCCTTTCTCCGCGCAAGGTCAAGGTTTCAATATTTTTCAAGGATGGAGCCCTGCTGTTGGTGGCTTAGGAACTTGGAATTAGTTAATGTATTTTCAATAGGGAAATTTCCCTTTCTCCTTCGTAGGAACCTCTCAAGGATTTTCTCCTTTCGCTAAAGCACGTAACCCTTACCAAGGTGTTAGGTCCCTATATGACTAGTATAGTCCCTTATTGTTGTTAGTGTAACCCCCTTATTGTATATATTATTGCACTTTGTAACCTAAACAAATTTTTTTATTCGCCCTGTAAATTATTGTTAGGTCGGCTAGGATTACATTGTGGCCCACTAGGATTACATTATGGCCCCATGGACCCCTATATATAGAAAGGAGGTTTTGTAAATTGTATCATCCAAGAATTGTTCATTTATGTAATGTATTGGAGGTTGCCCCCTCGAAGTGGCTCATTTCTAAGGCGTTGATATCTCTCTTCTTCTATTTTTGGAGCTGGTTACACAAAATTTGGTATCAGAGCTTTGGATTCTAGGGTTTCGCTGCTCCAAACAGGTCATTGTGGAATTTTCGCTATAACTTGTTTTCTACGAAGTTTCAGAAGCTGAAATGTTTAGGGTGCGAAGCCGAAATCCTGAGGAAGCTTGTCAAAACATTTCAGAGCTTGGTTTGTAACATTTTCAGAGATATCATCTGTGGAAGTTAGGTCTTTTTTCAGGCTCCTAAACAAGCCATCGTGGTATTTTCACTATAAAGTTTTTTGTACAAAGATTCAGAGTCTGAAATTCATATAGTGCGAAGCTGAAATCTTGAGGAAAGTCGTCAAAAAATGTCAGAGCTTGGTTCCTAATATTTTTGGAGATATGATCTGTGGAAGGTAGTGCTTTTTTAGGCTCCTGAATTTCATCTCAAAGAGGTGATCATGAGAAAAGTTCAATAAATCTCTCTCTGGGCATCGGATTGGAGTGCCGTAAAAAGTGGTCGCAAGTACACGAACTATAGTTTCTTGGCTATCAATTTCAGAGACAAAAGACGAAACAGTGACACGTGGAAAGTCGTACAAGTTCATTCTACTGAACCAATCCATAATTAGGTCATTGTGGGAGATTGGACACAACTTTGTCTTGGAGAATCCAAATGAGGTCAGACCTGTGGCATTCAAAATATAATTCAGAGGGGTATTTCATTGCTAAATTTCAGATATTGAAGTGCTGCAATCACAAATATAATCCAATTTCAATATCGAGCTCCTCAAAAGCAAGAAAAAGGTGTGTATTTTTTTCCGAATTGCATAAGTCTTGTTTGAAGAATCAATTTGAATTGATTCCAAGGGCATATTGTAGAATAGATATCAGTATTTGGTTCTAAAATATGCCCCGTAAAAATAATTCAACACCCATTAAGCCTTCAGAAGGCTCTACTATGACTCATGAAGATGAAGAATTGCAACATGATCTATCAAAATTACAAGAGCAAGTGCAACAAATTTCACTCTCGCAAAGAGCAACAAAAAATGAAATGGAAGTTTTGAAGAAAGGCGTGGAAGCTAAGATGGATGGCATGCAAGCTAATATGGATGGCGTGGAAGCTAAGATGGATGGCATGGAAGCTGGCATGGAAGCTAAGATGGATGACATGAAATACAACATGGAAAACATGAAGAATGATCTAAAAACAGACATCGAAGGTTTGACAAAGTTGATACAAGAAATGTTTCCTAATGGTGAAAAGATAGTAGAAGAACCTCATGATGAGAGCAAAATCAATGTTAATTGTGATTTTATAAACTCTAATGTTGGCGGGAAGAACCACCATATTCCAAAAATGGATATGAGGAAGTTTGATGGAAAGGATCCTGTAACATGGATACTACAGATGGAGAAATATTTTGATCTCCATAACGTGAAAAACACACAAAAGGTATGCATTGCAACTTTACGTTTAGAACAAAATACATTTGTATGGTATCGATGGCTTTGCTCCCGTAAAAAAATTGTCACTTGGTCGATTTTTACGGAAGAAATGATAGCACATTATGATGATACAAAGAGAAACACCTTCTTTAGCCAATTGATAAATCTCAAACAAAAGGGTTTAGTGGGGCAGCACATTGAGGAATTCCAAAAATTGAATATAAGGGTAACTAATATTCCAGAGGAACACAGGATCGATCTCTTCATAGGCACTTTAAAGGATAGTATCCAACATGAAGTTCGCGTTTTGGAACCAGATTCATTGGAGAAGGCATTCAGGTTGGCAAGAAAAGTTGAATGTAAAATAATGGTGACAAGGAAGCCTACCACTCAATTCTATAAAGAAGGAAGTGTTGCTACGCCTAGATTTCCACAACCTACAAGGTTGACACCACAACAATTGGAAGAAAAAAGAGCAAAAGGGCTTTACTACAGTTGTGATAGCAAATACACTAAAGGTCATAAGTGTGCTGAGAAGAAATTATTTTACATAGATTGTGAAGAGGAAGAAGAAAATGAACAAGAAGAGGATATACACCAGGAACCAGCCCTAGAAGAGGAAGAAATGAATCCGACCATATCATGCAATGCACTGGCAGGAATTAACACTCCTCATACTCTCAATATAAAAGGACAAATTAAGAAGAAAAAGGTAATAGTGTTGATTGATTCAGGTAGCACCCATAATTTTATTCATTGTAAGGTAGCCAAGGAATTAAATTGTTTCCTATACCCAGCACCAGAATGTCAAGTGATGGTTGCAAATGGAGGAACTATAAATTGTTCTGGAAAATGCCATAATATCAAGCTAACCATGGGGGAATATGTATTTACTAGTCCAATGCTTTCCATTCCTATGGGAGGTGCTGATGTTGTACTAGGAGTACAATGGTTACAATCTTTGGGGACGGTAGCTTTTAATTTTCAAGAACTTTTCTTGAAATTTTTTTCAGAAGGAAAGGAAGTCGAATTACGTGGTATTGAAGGGAATCCGGGAAGGATAATAAGCTCTAATGTCATGACAAAGCTTCTAAAGAAAGAACAACGAGGCGTAATTGCACAATTATGCTCACTAGAAGTTCCAACATCAAAATCATCTATTTCTCCAGATCTCCAACAAGTCTTGGACAATCATTCCAAGGTGTTTGAAACTCCGAAAGGACTCCCACCTATTCGTGATCATGATCATGCTATTCATTTGATTCCAGGAAGTGTTCCTCCAAACATCAGGCCTTATAGATATCCTTACTTCAAAAAGAGCGAAATTGAACGTATGATTGCAGAAATGTTAGAGGCAGGTATAATTCAACCTAGTCAAAGTTCTTTCTCTGCTCCTGTAGTATTGGTACACAAGAAGGATGGATCATGGCGAATGTGTCCAGATTATAGGGAGCTCAATAAGCTCACCATTAAAGATAAATTTCCCATTCCTCTGATTGATGAATTATTGGATGAATTACATGGAGCAATTTATTTTACCAAGTTGGATCTTCGTCCAGGATATCATCAAATTAGAATGAAGACTGAAGATATTCCAAAAACAGCATTTCGAACGCATGAGGGTCATTATGAATTTTTGGTCATGCCTTTTGGCCTTACCAATGCACCTTCTACATTTCAAGAGTTGATGAATTCCATTTTCAAACCCTTCCTTAGAAAATTTGTGCTAGTATTTTTTGATGATATACTAATCTACAGCAGGTCTTGGAAGGATCATGTTGAACATGTTGACAGGTGCTCAAACTATTGCAGGAGAAACAATTATATGCAAAAAAATCCAAATGTTTCTTTGGAGTA
Source organism: Pinus albicaulis (assembly GCA_034641835.2). Classification (NCBI taxonomy): domain Eukaryota; kingdom Viridiplantae; phylum Streptophyta; class Pinopsida; order Pinales; family Pinaceae; genus Pinus; species Pinus albicaulis. The sequence continues at coordinate 726,018,527 of CM076578.1, read as the reverse complement.
CAAGAGGTGGAATATCTGGGTCATATTGTATCTCACGAGGGTGTTAAAGTAGACCCTAACAAAATTAAAGCCATTAAGAAATGGAAAGTTCCCACAACCATAAAGCAGTTGCGAGGATTTCTCGGGTTAACAGGGTATTATCGCAAGTTTGTTAAGAATTATGGGAGAATAGCAGCACCTCTAACAACATTATTGAAGAAATATGCATTTTTATGGACTCCTGAAGCAACTAAGGCCTTTGAACATCTTAAAGAGGCAATGTGCCTAGCACCGGTCTTAGCTACGCCAGACTTCACAAAAACCTTTATTGTGGAATGTGATGCCTCAGGAAATGGAATTGGTGCAGTTTTAATGCAGGAAGGAAGACCCATTGCTTTTGAAAGTCATCCAATCTAAGGAAAGTATTTACAGAAACCTATTTATGAGAAGGAAATGTTAGCAATACCGCATGCACTAAAGAAATGGCGAACTTACCTAATGGGAAGACACTTCAAGGTAAAAATTGATCATGATAGTCTTAAACACTTTTTGGAACAAAGACTATCTTCAGAAGAGCAGCAAAAAAGGGTCACAAAGATGTTGGGTTATGACTTTGAAATAATCTACAAAAAAGGGAAGCTAAATGTTGTTGTAGATGCACTCTCAAGAAAGAATGAAGAGGTGGAAGCATTGCTTTGTGCTATTTCTATTATCCAACCAGATTGGATAACCGAAGCAAGAGATGAATGGAAGAAGGACAAAGATGTATGGACACTCATTCAAAAGTTGCAGCAAGATCCTAGTACATCCGATACATTTAGTTGGAAAAATGATTCCTTATGGTACAAAGATCGCTTATATCTTTGTAAGAATTCCCAACTAAAACAAAAGATTCTTCTGGAATTGCACACTTCTCCTTTAGGAGGACACTCAGGATTTTTAAAAACTTACCACAGTGTGAAGAAAGATTTTTTTTGGGATGGCCTTAAATCTGATATTCAAAAGTTTGTGGCGGAATGTTTGGTTTGCCAGCAGAATAAAGTGGAGACAATTAAGACCTCAGGACTTCTACAACCTTTATCCATTCCAAGTCAACGTTGGGAGGAGATTTCAATGGATTTTATCACAGGTTTACCTAAGTTCGAAGGAAAGAGTGTCATCATGGTGGTAGTTGATAGACTTACCAAGTATGCACACTTTTGTGCATTATCTCATCCATTTAAAGCAAGTACAATTGTTACTACATTTATGGACATAATTCAAAAGCTACATGGAAGCCCAAGGGTTATTGTGAGCGACAGAGATCCCATTTTTACTGGAAATTTTTGGACGGAGTTATTTTCTTGTTTGGGTACTCAATTAGCTCATAGCTCATCTTATCATCCTCAATATGATGGTCAAACCGAGATAGTAAATAAATGTTTGGAAGGATATCTTCGTTGTTTTGTATCTGATAAACAAACACAATGGGTCAAGTGGTTACCTCTCGCTGAATGGTGGTATAACACTTCCTTCCATACTGCAGCAAAAATGACCCCATGTATGGCACTTTATGGATATCATCCACCATCGATCACATCATCTTTAAGGGAAAATTCGAAGGTTCAAGCAGTGGAAGATCACATCGAGCATCAGCAAGAAGTTCTCCAACTTTTAAAGGATAACTTGAATTTGGCACAAAATCGAATGAAACAACAGGCAGATCAACATCGCAGCGAGAGAAGTTTTGATGTAGGAGATTGGGTATTTTTACGGCTACAACCATACAAACAAATGTCCCTCAAGCAAGCTAAGAAGGATAATAAATTATCGCTAAAGTACTATGGTCCTTACAAGGTGTTGCAAAAGATTGGTACTATGGCATACAAATTGGAGCTTCCTGCTTCTTCGCGAGTACATCCAGCTTTCCATGTTTCATGCTTAAAGAAGGTTATAGGTGAAAATATTCCAGTTCAAACAATATTTCCAGAACTTGATGAGGAAGGAAAAATCATATTGGAACCTGAAGCGGTCATGGAAACAAGAACTTGACAACTACGGAATCGATCAATTTCAGAGTATCTCATCAAGTGGAAGAACTTACCCACTGAAGATTCTACATGGGAGGATGAGAATTTTATACAGAAGCACCCAGAGCTACTCAAGCGTTGAGGACAACACTTTTTTAAAGGAGAGGGGCATGTTAGGTCCCTATATTACTAGTATAGTCCCTTATTGTTGTTAGTGTAACCCCCTTATTGTTATTATTGTACCCTTGTAACCCCCATTTTGTTATTATTGTGCTCTTAAATTATTATTGTTAGGTTGGCTAGGATTACATTGTGGCCCACTAGGATTACATTATGGCCCCATGGACTCCTATATATAGAAAGGAGGTTTTGTAAATTGTATCATCCAACTATTGTTCATTTATGTAATGTATTGGAGGTTTCCCCCTCGAAGTGGGTCATTTCTAAGGTGTTGATATCTCTCTTCTTCTATTTTTGGAGCTGGTTACACAACACAAGGGGTCTCATATTATTTTAATACTTTGATTGGGGGAAAAATTCTTGTTTATGGACACCCTTCAGTAGGAGGAGGTCCTACTAAAAACTTCACTGTACTGCAAGGTTTTCCTTATGGTTTTGTATCTTCTACGAACAATCCTTGGTAGCCTGGTGCCTCAAAAAATCCAGGTTATTCTTTTCAAAATGTTGGGAATCCTTCTCATGGTGGATGGAATTATCAAGGTCCTTCACGCTTACCATTCCTGGCAACCTTAAATTTTCCATATCTTTCGAAATTGACTAATGATCCTATCCAATATAGCCTGGCTTGGTCTCCAGTTCCTACAAAGCTTCCATCGAATGTTCCAAAATTTGAAGGGAATACTGGTGAAGATCTAGTGGACCATGTCAAAAATTTTGACTTATGGTGCTCATCTAACTCCCTTATTGATGATTCAATTAGGTCGAGATTGCTTCAGTGCACCTTGACTAAAATGCTGCTAAATTGTACATAGATATTAATGGGAACAACTTTTCTTCATTTGGCAAATTGACTACTATGTACTTGAATCATTTTCAGTTGCCCGTTCGATATGATACTGGAACTGAGCTTTTGGCCAATTTCTAGCAAGATAAGGAAACTCACATTTCTGACCATAATATTCAGGAATGGAGAAGAAGGAAGAGGCTCATTAAAGCCTATATTCCCAATGAATTCCTTTTGGAATGGTTCTTAAATATTTACAACCAGAAATATCGAAGGATGTATCTCTTTTGGGGTATTCATTGAAGAGCAGGCTATCTCTAGATCCCATCAATTAGAACTTATCTATTCTCAGTCTAGGATTCTTAATAATATTTTTCCATATTCTCCTCATTCCAAGATAGATTTAGCCAAGCCGAAGCTAGGTCCACATGCCAACGGGCTAGTTGGTTTTATCGATAGTAATACGGCTACCTTTTGAATCAATTGCAACAATTGTTTTTACAAACTGCTTCTTCTATTCAGGCTACGTTGTTAGTTTGTATGCCTTCCCAGCCTTTGACGATTAATGTTATCCAATCCTCTAACCCCAACGGAAATCAATAATCTGATGGGAAGAAAAAATGAAAGAATGAGAACAAGGATAAGGATGGGAATGATAATGCAAACAAACCCAACAATAATGTTAGAGAGGGTAAGAGAGAGTTGATAAATAAAGTCAAGTTTTCTTGCAAATTGTGCACTGGAGACCATCTCATGCATCCCTACCGTAAGATTCAGGATGCTCAATGCTTGTTGGCTCATCGAGGTTCTTCTAGTTCCTAGGATATCCTCACTAATCCTTTTCCCCAAGGGAAGAAAATGGTTACTGGCATGAGTGAAAATACTGGAGCTCCCATAGGGGGTAACTAGGAGGAGGAAAATTATTCAAATGAATACATGATGAGTTCTCACGTTAATGTTGTCACGAGATATTAGGTGAATTTTGAGGTCTAAAATGGGCCTCCTAAGAAAAATTTACAACAAAAATAAACTTTATAAGAACCAATAGGATTCAAGATGATTATTTCAACCATGGGGGATGATTCACCATTTTTTAAGTAAAAGGGTAAAAATATTAAAATATAATAAATAGTAAAACTACTTTTTCAACTCATATTTTCAACTTATCTCCCAAATTGTTTACTCAAATTTCGAGCGGGAGTATTCGTTGGATGAAAAATTTAATTCCTCATCCAAGGAGTGCCCATGTTGCATACTTTCGATGAACCTTGCTACACGAAAAATGAGAAATACCTGAAAAAACGTAATTGCAATCACATTTTTCATGTATTTCTCATTTTTTATGTAGTAGGGTCTAACAAAAGTATGCAACATGGGTAATCCTTGAATGAAGAATTAAATTTTTCATCCAAAAAGTACTCCCACTCGAAATTTAAGTAAAACATTTGGGAGATAAGTTGAAAAAGTAGTTTTTTCTTTTTTCCCTCTAAAATTTGATGATGTAATCAAATATTATTTTATTATTTCCGCTATTATTTTATAATTTCCCTAGGAGACCCATTTTAGACCTCAAAATTCCCCTAATGTCACGTGATTATGGTGAGTCTAAATATTCTAAGGCAAAGGCTGCTCCTGATACTTCCGAGCCACTCCATATTGAGAGCCCCATAGTTGAGCCTATACCTCGCATGTCGAAAGGCTCTGCTAAACATTTGACGATTAACACTAATGCAAAGGAAGCTTAGAACTACTCCATTGTAGTTGATCTCGCTCAGAGTCATTGTGCTATGTCTACGTTGGTGGTACTCTAGTTGTGCCCAACACAAAGGAGTGCACTTCTCCTTGCGATCGAGGCGGTAGTTCCCAAAAACTCTCTTATGTTTACATTCACTATGTCAAATATTAGGACAAGGCTTCCTCACCATATGGATTTTCAGATTAAATATACATATCAAAAGATCAATATTTTTCGAATTGTAGTTGATGAAGGAGCTTCCACATATGTCATGTCTATCTCATGTTGGAAAGATATTAGATCTCCCCAAGCCATTCCTTCACCTACTCTCTTAACAACATTTGATGGTCATTCTCACAGGCCACATTGCATTGTTCCTACCTTACCCATCTGTGTTGTGGGAAAGGTAGTCAATATCGAAGTAGAAATAGTTGATGCTAATTTGGACTATAATCTTCTATTGGGATGAAATTGGATTTATGAGATGGATGCCATTGTATCATCATTATTTCACATCCTATGTTTTCCACATGAATGGAGAATCATTACTGTTGATCAGATGGATTATTCTCTGATAGATTCCAGTGCATCCTTTGATTCTATTGTTCCCTTGGTGAAGAATTCCAAGCAAGCTATGGAGAATCTAGGAGTATATATGTATTCCTCGTTGATGAGTACCTTTGATCTTCTACCTCCTATCATTCATATAAATACTATTTCATCTTCCAAGTTTCCTACCCAAAGAGAGTTCTTCCAAACTCATTATTTTTCAGATCCTTGGCCCTTACCATCTTCTACAACCACATTAGAAGAAGGTCAAGTGGGTGGAATGACATATCCTATGTCTGCAGCCTAAATTTCTTATCAATCTATTCTTAACACTCTAGATTCTGATATGGTTCCTATTTCACCAAAGGATTTGGATGGAGATGTGGCTACTGCTTGGACCCTTAACTTGAATTCTTCTTTGGACTACCTTGATACTGTTTTACCATCTGAGGAGGAAATCCTATAAGTAATGACAGGTGTGGAAATACCATGGGATGATTTGCATCATCGGTCATATTTTCTACCAGATTTGTGTGAAGTTGAGTCAAGTTTTTCTAGCCCTTCGTTAACTGGTCATGTTCACCCAATTCTAAATCCTTTGGCTCCAACACAGATCTTTGCCGAAGGTAATATTTCTATCATTTCGGAAACAATTCCGGTGACCATTTCCAGGGATTCCAATGTAGTAGAGAATGTTTTCATTGGAGCTGAGAGTTCCCCTAAAGAGATTCAAATATATACCAATATTTTTAAGGAATTCTGTGATGTGTTCGCTTGGTATGATGAGGAAATGCCTCGAATTGATCCATCAATTTTCTAGCATGAGATCAAGACTTATGAGAATGCTAAGCCTATACTAAAAAATCTTCGGCCGGTAAATCCTAGGAAATATTCAGCTATCAAGGCCGAGGCTGAGAAGTTGCTTAAGGAAGGTTTTATATACCTCGTTCCTTTGACTAAATGGGTTTCAAATCTAGTCCCGGTGAATAAGAAATAAGGAATGAACTATGTGTGCATAGAATTCAGAGATTTGAATAAGGCATTTCGTAAAGATAATTACCCCACACCTTTTATTGATCATATTGTCGATGAATGTGCAAGAAATGAGATTTTATCCTTCATGGACGGTTTCTCGGGTTATAATTAAATTAATATCCATCCTGAAGATCAACGTAAGACTTTTTTTTGTTTTCCCCCGGGGTACTTTTTCATATAAGAAGATGCCTTTTGGTCTTAAAAATGTTGGAGAAACTTTCTAGCGGGCCATGCCTTATGCTTTCCACGATATCAAGTATATCATTGAAGATTATTTAGACGAATTAGATGCTGGTTCTCAAAAAATAATTGATCATCCTCATCATATTTAGTTGATTTTTTAAAGATGTCATCATTATAAAATATGGTTGAATCCGAATAAGTGAATTTTCAGAGTCACATTTGGTTGGTTATTGGGATTCTTAGTGTCTACTCAAGGGATTCGTGTAGATCCTTTCAAGGTTGAGGCAATAATTTAGTTTCCTCCCTCATCTACCCTTCATCAAATTCAGAGTTTGAAAGGAAAATCCAATTTCTTGAGGAGATTTCTCGTCAAATATGTTGATATTACGAAAGGATTTATGAGATTGTTGAAAAAAGGAGTTCCATTTCTATGGGACGACTTTGCTCGATGCTCGTTTGATGCTTTGAAAAAGGCATTAACCTCTACTCCTTCATTGTGTCCACCTGATTATAGCAGGGATTTACTATTGTATCTCGCTACGATAGAATCAACCACAGGTACGCTTCTGGTCCAGGAAGACGATGCTCTCTATGAGCATGCGATTTATTATCTAATCCAGGTTTGATTGGTCCTAAATTGTGATATTCTCCCATCGAGGAGTTAGATTTGGCAATAGTCTATGTTGTCCAATGACTTAGACGTTATATTATTCTTCGCAAAACTTTTGTTTTGGCAGCCGTAAATCCATTTCAATTCATTCACAGTAGGCAAGTGATTGGCAGAAAATATAATAAATTGATTGTTATTTTAGAAGAATTCGATCTCAAGTTATTTTATGCTAATCCAAGAAATCATTCATATTTTCAAAATTAATCTCCGAGTTGCCTTGTGAGGAATAAATAGTTAATGATGAATCATTCCCTGATGAACATATTTTCCTTATTTCTTCACAAGATCCTTGGTATGGGGATATTATTATATATCTTTAGACTTCAAAGTTTCCCCTCACTTTTTCGAAGGTTGAGCATAGAAATTGCATTACTTGGTGAAAATATATGTTATCATTCGTGAGACTTTATATTTTCGCGGGGTTGAGTCAATCCTTAGACGTTGCTTAACCATAGAAGAAGCTAAAATTGTGATGAATGATTGACACAATGGAGCTTGTGGTGGTCATTTATCTGGGCTTGCTAGAGACCAAAAAGGTCCACATGCCAGATATTTTTTTCCTTCGATTTTCAAATATTGTGTTGAAGAAGTCAAGAAATGACATGCTTGTCAAGTCTATACTCGGAAAATGCGCACTCATCTAGATTCGGTCTTTCCTATTATTACCATTGGTTTGTTCACAAAGTGGGGAATAGATTTTACAACTTTTAACCCACCTTCAACAAAGGGTCATAAGTATATCATTCTACTAGTGGACTACTTCACTAAGTGGGCCGAGGCTATGCCTAATTTTTCGAATGATGGTGCAACAATAACCCCATTTCTTTTCATCCAAGTCATTTCTCACTTTGGTATTCCTAAAGAGATTTTCACTGATAATGAAATTCATTATCAGAACTCTATGATGGTTGAATTGGCTCTCAAGTTAGGTTTCTGGCAGGAGCATTCATTTCCTTATCATCCTCAGGTGAATGGGAAAGTGGAAGCCATGAATAAATCCTTGAAGGTTATTTTGAAAATGACGATTAATAAAGCTCGATCCAATTGGAAAGTTATGTTTTATATTGTGCTTTGGGCATACCGGATGTCAGTTAATACTGCAACTAGTTTCACTCCTTTTCAACCGGTTTATAGATTGGAATCAATCCTTGTGGAATGTGAAATTCCTTCTCTTAATCTATTTGTTGATCTTCTTCCAGATACTACTAGTCTTGAAGAACACCTCCTTTATTTGGAACTTCTTGATGAGAAGCGTTAGGACGCAACCATGATTAACGAGGCTCATAAGAAAAGGGTGAAGGTTCATTATTATAAGGCCATGCGACCTTGGGTTTTCTATGAAGGCGACCTCATCCTGGTCTATGATCAAGACAAGGGTGCCTTGGGGGTAGGTAAGTTTAAATCCATGTGGTATGGTCCTTTCATTGTTAAAAGAGTCATAAAAATGGGAGCGTATGAATTGGTTGATTTTAATGGAAACGAGCTGGCAGAGCCCATAAATTGGCTCTACCTTAAGAAGAATTATGCCTTGGCTTGTGCCTAGAATTTTATTTGCTTTGTACATACTATATTTTTTGTGCATATCTATCTATCGGTTTCATTGTGACGTTGATATTTTTGATCTTCCTTGGAAGGTAACTATGGATGATATGGTCTATTTAGGCTTTGTGATGGTGCTAGTCGACATACCTGGAATTTGGCTTCCACAACTTGGGTACTTTACTATCCATCCGATCAGTTTTTAGTCTCATGGGGCATATTTATTGGTCTTGCTTTGAATAATGTTGCAAAATATACTGTTGTGGTCAAGCTACTATCTGAATAAATATCTCCTAGTGGTGATTTGTTGATAGTATACTTGGACTCTCAATTGGTGGTGTCTCGATTGAATAAAATTTATCGTGCTAGAGATCCTTATTTATATTTCCTATTTATTAGAGAGCATTTATTACAAAGATCATTTAATTTGATTACAAATATCCATATCCCACGATAATAAAAAAAAACATTTGTTGATTCAATAGCTAATCAAGCATTAGATTGGAATATAATTCATTCATCACATTAAAAACGTTAAAAATCATCATAATCATTGTACATATGAGAGTCACATCATGGAATCGCCTGTATATAGATAAGAGTCATGTATTCAAAAATGTTATACAAAATTGGACCAAAAATGTCCTACAAAATTAGGGCTTATGCCTGATAATTTCTATCACAAAAATATCAAGTCATCCTAAAATATATGTCTAAGGCCCTGCCTTGGATGAGCATCTTGGAAGAATATTTTGGCAGTTCCCACATGTTGGAGCAGGGTCCCCTCAGGCTGAACTTTGATACAATTTTGATATATTTTGTAAATATTTGGTAATTTTAGTCGTGTGCAGCACAAGTCAAGGGGCTTTGGGCCGGGTCAAAACCCCTCAGGAGTTGTAATGGGTCAAAAGGGTAGAACTAAGGGCCGCAAACCATGGTTTGTGGAACTTAGATGGGCATAGGCTAAAATCATATATATGAGTCTAGATCCAGTCGATAGGGACAAAAATATTATGGATGATAGAGATCTGACTGTATTTTGATAGCCTGGTGGATTTGTCTGGGTTAAAAGGCTCATGCTGGTTGTGTGTGCAGAGACCTTAGTACTGCTATGTGTGGATCCCCACTAGCTATGTGCAGGGTGAACTGAAGGTTTTGTAAGGAAGATCTGAACTATTAATGAATGAAGAATTGTTTTGGAAGTCATCTAAGTACGAAATGCATCTGTCATTTGCTTTATGATTGATTCTGCATGTTATTTTCGATTACCGTGTTATCTATATTCAAATCGATTGCGCAATTGTTTCTAGTTTTAGATGAATGATTAGTGAATGGATCTAGTACTATTGGGAACTAATAATATGTGTTAAATGTTATTACATAGATTTCAGACTTTGTTTTAGCCTGCATACAAGGTATTCTATATAATTTTCCTAAATCTATTTGGTTTCGGTTTTCTAGCTAAGGCTTCTGTTCTAGAGGTCTGTTCATGGTTGTTTTAGATCTAAAGGAACCCACATAATTTAATTATCTCTAAGGGTGTGGAAACCTAGTTCCAACACCCCCCATACTCCTTTGGGTGAGACTCTCACTTACGCAAGTAGGTCACTACCGAAAGGGCCAGTAGTAAGAGGGTTTTATTGGTTAACCTCAACTCCGAACATGGGTTAGGACCCCTAGGCCAAAAAATGGTTCCGTTGCCAGAACTCGGATATTTTTTAGAGATATTAGATGTTGCGACAACCATTAAAGCATGAACTAGATGACTTATTTGAGAAACAGATTCAGGAATTTTCCCTAAAAGAAAAGAAAAGTAAGAATTTGTCTACTAAAGAGTGGAAGAAAAAGTATATTTTCACAGAGGTTCACGATAGCTTCTCTGTGACCTTTGCACACAAATTGCAGGAGTGGTTGTCAAGATTAGCAGAATTCCAAACTTGTTGGAAGGACGATAAGGTCACCCAGTGGAAGCCTGAACTGATCCAACAGTTGGAAAAGACTAATAATTCCATCACCCAGACTGTAGATCACTGGGTTGACAACATCTTGAGTGGGTTTGTGACAAAATTTGCAGTAGATTAGTTTTGTGTCACATTATGAAGCTGAAAGAAGATTTTTCAAGGGATTGAGAGGTAAATTCTTACGAACCTTGTCTCTGTTGATTAAGATTATATTGTGTGAAAAGGGTGTTTTGTGCATCCACATTGAGTGAATGACGCATGATAAGATCAAAAGCACTACACAGAGTGGAAAATATTATTAGGTCAATAAGAGAGGGGAAAGGTCTGTATACAAACCTCTGAGAAATTCACGTGATATAGAAGGTAGTGAGACTACACACGATGAAGGTATCCCTCCTGCAACATCACACTCAAACTCGCATAGGGGTAAGACATATCCTACCCCACCACCAACGCCACCTGGAGAAGATATTTCCGCACATATGAAGCTACCCACCTTTAAGGGTGAGGGGTATGAGGACATGGATCGATTTTGGATTGTGGTTAATACAGGGTGGACTGTGTAAAATGATAATACTGATGTTGTCAAGAGAGCACAGTTGACTATGGTGTTCGAAGGTCACACTTTAGATTGGTTCATGGGATATCTCACTCAAAATATAGATCCCACTATTGCGCAGATTAAGGATGCCTTGAAGCACAAATTCTGGAAGTCGAATTCCTAATCACAGTGCATAATAGAACTAAAATATATGAAGAAAGGTTCAAATGAATCAGTTTGGGAAGCTGAGAAACAGCTAAAGAAAACCATCAACGACGAAGGATTTTATTACGATCATAAGAAACATAAGGAATGGATCATTTCCATGCTATTTCCACATCTGCACAGGCCTATGGGTCAACATAAGATCAATTCTTAGGCCGAAGCTCTAGAGTTTGCTATGAAATTAGAATTTGCACCTAGAGAAGATGCTTAATTCGGAGTGCTGAAAATTCAAAGCCAATTGGAAGCTATGCACTTAAAAATTCAAAATTCATGCAGAGATCATGGTAAAGAAGTTGGCACATATTTCTAGTGCATACACTGCAAAGGTGCTGGGCACACCAAATATCAGTGCCCTCTATTCTCAGATTACATGCAAGCGAGGGGATCGAATCCACTGCATGCCAAGGATGTTGCTGGGCCTAGTACCCCAACACTATGGTGCGCTGATTATAAGGTAGCTAGATAACATGATGCAGACCATTGCCCTTGACTAGGAGCCTATGTGCTAGAGCTAAAGCAACAATGGTGCAAATTTTTCTCTTCACTTGGTCATGATGAGCACCACTTCCAGACATTTAACCTAATTATTGACAATGCAAACCTTTACAGAGTGCAGGCTGACCCTTCATCACCACCATCTACTTATGGACGGGGAGGATCACCAACAAGAGGCATGGGAGGGGGGAAAGGTGTAGGCACAGGTCGAGGAAGAGGGAAATTAATATGCTATAACTGTGGAGGTGCTGGACACTATGTGCTCAACTGCCCAAACCCAGCACGACAATATTGCAGGTACTGTAGGAAATTTGATCATGTAATTGAAGATTATCTTGTGTTAATTGCTAAAATGAAGAAAAAGCAACAACAAGCACCTAAGAAAAACATACAAATGGTTAAATCTGAATCGAGCGACGATCGTCCAAGCGTAAATGTAATTACATGCAGTGGTTCTACCACCGGAGGAGAATAAGAAAAGAAGGTTGATGCAGAGTCACTGATCATAAAGGAGTCTAACAAGAAAGAAGGAATCAAACTGTAGAAGGAAAAATAGATTTTCATTGAAGTCAGGAGGGATTTTGTTACTACAGGAGCATCCACATCAAGGTCTATCGTGGGTTGTTGGTTTTCGAATATCCCTCTCAGGGCTTTCCGGTGCCCGAGCCAGACAGTAAGATTATTTGTGCTGTTCACAAAGATGTCATGAGCATGTTCATATTAAATTAAAATAACTTGATGGAATGCGATAGAGAATTACCTTTTTGACGATCTTGGAGTCCCTTGGAGAACACTAGGCAGCGAAACAAGAGTTCTTCTTCACCGGCTCCAAATCTTAATCCTGCAATCAGTCAAAGCACCCGTGTAATTTCTAACATAAAATATATCCTATCAATCAAGTCAATATATAATGAACTTCTAAATTATACACATCTGAGCCATTCATATCATACTATGTAAATGTTCAAACAATAATGAAAATATTAAGCATCGAATGGACAAAACGAACACAGTTCTATTGATTTTGAAAGAAGGAGGATTACAACCGTCGGTTGTACCAAGCCCTCCTCAGTCTCCCAATCTCCCTTATCTCTCAAGTGAAGAAGTCCAAGTCAACAAGCTCTCTAGGAACCTCTTTGACTCTTGGCCTTCACAATATAACACTATTCTCTATTCCACAAGTATGCAAAAACCTTTAACAATCCTTCAACCTCAATTAAGAGCCTTCAGCTCCTTCTTATAGGAGAGGGAGAAGGCCATTTTTGCCCGTCTCTTTCCACTAGTTTGGAATGGAAAAAACTTAGATGTTTCTTTAATCTCTATGCTTTTGCCTCCTTTGGAGTTCATTATTCTATGGAAATGACCAATAATGAACTGGTGCTCTGCAGTTTCCTTTGTGAACTGACTCTCTTGTGAGGGAAAGCTGGAGATTCAAATCATTCTCCGCAGGATTTTCCCGATTCAAACTTAAAACACGGGTAACGCTTCCCTCTAGTGTAAACAGAGCGTTGCCCTAGCCACTAACACGGCACATTCACTGATTGACTGCATTATAACGCTCTTGTGTTGTTCTAAATAGGCATTACCCTTGAAGAAATAGGTTTAATTTAGGTCTTTGTATTCCTTCCATATTTTTCTTCTCCTCTGAGCTGATGAGGAGGTATTTTGACCTGTAACAGATGCCCCCTAAAGTGTGAGGTCAGAGACGAAGACAATGGCCGAAATACTTTACAATTTGTATAGAGATAAGGAGATTGAAAGACTGAGGAAAACCTGAAACAACAACATATGTCAAAAAATATAGTATCTGCCTAGAGTCGGGCATTCCCATGCTCAGTAGTTTAAACAACATGGTTTCTCTAGAATAGAGATATGAAGAATTTGTCCACCGATAAGCACAATGTGGAAGTGTCTGTCATAATAGGACCAGGCTGAAGAAGCTATCTCAATAAACAATATCGCAACTTGGGGGAGGAAACACAACTTTAATGATGTAGCCTTTGCCCCAAGGTCTTGACCGCTGATTCACCTAAAATACATATTCCTCAACATGTGAATGAAGGATTTGTCGTCGAACATGTGAGAAATCGTCTGATTACCAGTCAATAAAGAAAACTGTTAACAGACGCGAAGGTGGCCACCGATAATGATGATGGTCCCTAAGATGCACAGTACAATCTAGCGAGTGTGAATAAAGTGAGTTTAAGTCGAATAATCATAGAATCATTCGACCAGGAGTCAATGATGAAGACCCTTGATCAAACACAAGACTACCTGCCACTGATGTCTGCAAGTATCCGGGTACTGATGGGTTTCTGGATCAACTTCCTAGATAAGATGTTGAAGTCGATAAGAAGTGATCTGTTGAAAGGTAGGCACTGAGGCGTCCTACATCAGTCAACATGAAACAGAAACCAAATGATTTTGTTTATGATTGAGATAATGAAGAGTTAATGGGGACGTCGGACGACAAATAATTGCTAGCATAATGAGCGGTTTGGTTGATAATAGGAGCAGTAGATAGCGAGATCTGCTTGAACAATAGAAGGCACTCTATCAGGGTACTAGGCAGCTGAAGCTTGATGAACACCAAAGACTGTCTTAGGATTTTACTGGTGTAGGGACACTAGGAAGTGAAGGCTAATACTCATAGATGTTAGGGTTCGGATGACTTCAAAAGATTTTTCTGGGAAGTGCCATGTTCAAGAATTTTGCTGCCAAATCGACCTTTTTTGAAAATGTAATAGAGGTAGTATCCATTCTGTCCAAATTTTTCCTCGTCTGATTAAGTTTAACGAGTCCAGACGAGTAAACTCGGTGAATTTTTCATGTTTAGAGAGTCTGAAAAATGTCAGAAAAGACAACTCTGTGCCTCATCTGATTAGGTTTAACAAGTCCAGATGAGTAAACTCAGTGAATTTTTCATGTTTAGAGAGTCTGAAAAATGTCAGAAAAGACAACTCTGTGCCCCATCTGATTAGGTTTAATGAGTATAGATGAGTAAACTCGGTGAATTTTTCATATTTTAGAGAGTTTGAAAAATATCATAAAAGAAAACTCCATTGGGGTACCTTTTTCATGTCTTGATAACCGGGCATGGCAAAGGGAGAATAGTAAGCTCGAAACAGTTCATTTTCTGTAAGTTAGTCCATCGAAACCGGAAAGATGAGAAAGCTATGTTTGATAGACGTCTACCTCACTTTGTTATGAGTATGAGGAGATGAAGTAAACTCAGTACTCTTTGTGAAATTTTAACGAGTCCAACAAAGAAAAACTCGGTGCCCTCCGTGAAATTTTAACGAGTCACGCGGAGAAAACTTGATTACCTCCATGAAATTTTAATGAGTCACGCGGAGAAAAATCGGTGCCCTCCGTGAAATTTTAACGAGTCGTGCGGAGAAAACTCGATTACCTCCGTGAAATTTTAACGAGTCACGCGGAGAAAACTCGGTTACTTTTTCGGTTTAAAGAGCTTTTTGAAAAAAAGGAAAAGAATGGCTCCTTGCTCTCTGTCGTGGTAGCTTAACGAGACCAACAAAGTCAACTCGGGGATTTTTCAGTTTTATGAGAGAGAAAAAGGTTCCTAAAAAGAATGCTCAGTGTTTCTTCATGATTTTAACGAGTCTGAAGAAGAGAACTCTAGGTTTTTCAGATTAACGAGCAAGAAAAAGGCCATAAAAAGAACGCTCGATGTCAACTTTTTATAATTTTAACGTGTCCGAAGAAGGGAACTTGAGGTTTTTGGATTAACGAGCAAGAAAAATACCGTAAAAAGAATGCTCGAAGCTTCTTCGTGTAAGTTTAACGAGCTCGAAGAAGAGGACTCAAGGTTTTCCGGATTAACGAGCAAGAAAAATACCATAAAAAGAATGCTTAGAATTTCTTGATCTCTTTCTCGTTAATAGAATTATCTATGTCGGGAATTTTATTATGAGACCAAGCAAACACATCGCGGAATTCTTTGAAAATGGATGTGAAACGCGCAATTTCCTCAGGATTGCAAGCTTCTCCAATCTGAACATTTTCCACGATACACGTTTTGACCGAGATATCAATGAGAATTGTCTTAGAAAGATTACCCATGTTCCCTTCTGACTCGATAGTTTGGACAATCGTGTAAGCGGAGGGAACCATCTCAGGTGGGTCAAAAGATGTGATTTCAGTTTTTATCGCCTTCGAGTCAATCATCGAAGTGCGATGGTGAAACTCTCCCCAAGGTCGTTCTTCTAGAGACATGATCTCTCGAATAGCTTCGTCTGTGGGCAAGACTTCATTGAGGAGATCCTTAGAGAGAACAGTGATGGGAGGGAGGTTTGTAACTTCGGTCGAAACCATAGCGGTGGAGGGTTCAGATGCGGTTTGGATGGCTTGGTAAGCCAACTCGGCCGGCGAAAGCGGCATCTGATCTCCATAGGAATCAATGTCTAAAGGTGCCGGGATGATCCATGGGTCGATAGAGCCATCCAAAGTGGTGGATATCATTGCAATCGTGTTTGGGATCTGCGGCGGCGGGAGAGGAAAACAACCCAGTAGGGAAGATGCCTTCAGAAGACCGGTATCGACACTGACGTAAGAGTCAGGAAAGCCTCCTATTAGGGGTACAGTGCTACTTGGTAACGTGGCATAATCAGGGGTGCAGAAGGATAGCTGGTCCACTGTGACTATTTTCCCATCCAATGGAAATAGGATGAGTCGGAAGACCGAAAACACAATGGCAGTCATGGCATAAGACCAACTGTGACCAAGCAATAGATTATAGTCTAGATGACGCTCTACGACTTCTACGTCCACGTTTACCGTTTTCCCACTCAGAGTGATGGGAAAGCTAGAAAGGTAACCTTTTGGGAGGAATGTGTGGCCATCGAAAGGTTTGAGGGAATTCGATGGCGGGTTGAGGGTAGGAGAACCTAAATTGAGCTAGCAAGCTTGTGACATAACGCTGGTCGAAGCACCTTCGTCTATGACCGTGCGATGGATTGGTCTCCCTTTCGACACAACCTGCACCTGGAATGCGAGTTGGTGTGAGAGACGAGGTTTAGGCTTTTCCATATCAAAGATAGCTAGCATGGAATCCTGAGTGTCTATTCCACCAATGGCCGAAAGCAAGGCTTTCCTTTGTGCTAGACAGGTTTGTAATACTTCGAGAGCAGACATAGCTGACAATGCCTGCGCCAAATCTTCTACAATGTTGTAGTTTTGGGCTGCACGTGCAGAGGTGTTATGAGTCGTGCGTCGAAGTGTCTCTTTGGGGGGACGAATCACGGGGTCAGCAGTAGGCCATTCGATATGCAAATCGTTTGGCAGCAGTGGGTTCGAACTAGTACCAGGTTCTTGAGCATCTATGGTAGAATTTCCATAAAGCTTAGCTTGAGTTTGAAGTTCAATACTCTCAATGCCATAAATGGCAGATGGTCCTTCGCTGGAAGGATATGAACCACCGTTGCCTCGTTGATGGGGTTGTGGTGGATTTTCAACCATGTGTTGATGTTGCTGCTGTTTATTAGGGAAAGGATTATGAAGAACGACAGGTGTTCGCCCAGAATCCTTGTTAGCAATAAAATCGGTGCATTCCTGCAGCCGAGGACATTTGTATGTCAAGTGGTCCTCCGCATAGATTTTGCAAGGAAATTTCATGGGTTTGTCCTTCCCTTTTTCATTTTTGGCAGCATTTTTCTAATTAGGGTTATTCTGATTATCCGACTGCTCTTCCGAAGAAGATGAATTTTTCTTGTTCTTCTTATTTTTCCCGCTAGGTTTTTGTGAGGTTTGCACCGTATTTACCTTAGCGGTGGGAAGAGTAGTCGTTTGGTGAGGGGCGGTGGTAGTCGAAGATGGCTAGGAGGGTTGCCCCCGAGACTGTTTTGTGGCTACGCCAGAGATCGTGCCAACGAGACCGTCGGCATGAGCTCTGGTTTTCTAAGTAGCCAGAGGATTTGGGTTACTAGGGGCATAGGGGAGTAGATCGTACAGCGTGCCGGATTGTGAATAGATTAAATCCAAATGCTGGGCACGGCCGATGCATTGATCTTCTGTAACCACGCCATAAAGGCCAATGTCTTTAGCTATGTGGGGTAAGAGAGACTTGCAGAACCAATTGGCTAAGAGATGATCCGGAATTGGCACTTTGACTAGCCTCCTCCTACGTCTCAATTTATGGATGTGATCGGAGATGTGGGTGGCGGTGTCTTGGCGTAGCGAGGTTAAGAGTTCCGTTCCAGTTTCAAATCTAATTGGTAGTTGGAAGTTCTTGAAAAACTCTATCGCTAAAGCACCAAACGTATTGATGGTGGCGCGTGGTAATTCAATGTACCACTTGGCAGCATTGCCTATAAGCGTGTAGGGAAACAGTCGAAGCCGGATACTATCATCTACCATGGAATTGGATATAGACCATAGGTGAAAGGTAGTGATGTGTGCGGCTGGGTCGTCCCCTTGTTTCCCGTCGAACTTCGGGATATCAGAAAGAATCTAATGCGGTACTGGAGGCCAAAGCGGGTTATGATTGATGGGATCATTAGTCAGTTTATGGATATCAGGAATGTCCAAAGCTGCCAAGAATGGAAATTGTGGATTTGCCCCCGAATCTAACCAAGGCAGTATGGGCTGACTACTTAGACCATAGGGTCCACCCATCAATGTGTTACCAGGAGGATAAGTAGGACTTTGGTAAAAACTTCCTATAGGCAAAGGAGTAGGGACATATGGTTGCTGTCCATAGGGCATGTTGTATTGCGGGGCGAACTGTTGGTTGCCCCCAGTATAAAAGTGCCCTCCCATTCCAGATGGAGGTTAGGGTTGGTTAGTCCAAATGGATGCAATAGAGTTTCCTGGAGGCATGCTACTACTTGCATAGGTTGGAAATGGCATAGAACCTAAACCTATATTTGAACCACTTATGGGGAGAGTATTAACAATAGGTTGTCCTATTTTCCTAAGGATTGCAGAGGAAGTGAAATGTTCCCTGCTACCTGCATGCTGGTGACACTACCCCCTGGCATAGAGGCCAAGGGGTTTGAACTCAGCAGAGGGTTCCAACCGAAAGGGTTGTTAAAAGGTACCGAAGTAGTCATACTCATGGGAGGAGCTACCGTGGGTCCCAACGTGGTCACGGTAGGAGCAGATGCCAAAGGGTTCGGTAGGCTACTAACAGTTGTGATGACCGTAGGGTTGGGAGTAGGTATATGTTGACTACTCGGGTTACCCAGTGATGGCATAGAACTAACCACCAGCGGGGAGGATGGTAGCGAACCTGGGATGGTTGCCATTGGCATCGAACTTGTGGATGCCGTTGGTGAAATGGATGTTTGTGCGGCCAAAGACATGTCTTGGCGTGGTGGAATCTGAAATATCATAGGCCCTAACGGATCAGTGAGTGGAGGATTGTAATTAGGTACAACCCCTTCAGTGAAAGGGTCCTCCTGAAATTCCGGCTGATATGGGGCTATGTGAAAGTCAAGATTAGTCAGTGGAGACTGCTCTTCCATAGAAGGCACAGGTTCACCAAGGTTCAGTTCTTCCTCTATAGTTAGAGGAGGTAGACCTTGCTGTCATCGAGACAGACGGCGTGGGTCGGGGGACGCCATGGTAACCTGTTTATTTTAAAAAAAATTTAATTGTGATGTATTATAAAGTCTCAATGGCACACATGGCAGTGTCTACACCTAAAGGGAAAAAAAGGACATATCTGAAAATCAAGAAAGGTTGGGCTAAATAGATTGCCACAACTAGATACTACCGTTTTCTAGTGATGAAATCCAGTATCACAATAGTATACAGAGAGGGTTGGTTGAAAGTACAGTTACGGTCACTCTAGAGCTTCGCCCGAACCTCGAACGATAGGTGTAAGCACTCTCGTGAAGACCAGTACCCTCCTAAAGACCGAAGACAGAGTGGGTCCATCTGTTTCAGGTACCAGGACAGCCCGTCCCGGTCACCTTGTGTAAGTCCTAAAAGTATGGCCACTAAGGATACCGCCAAGTCCTGACATCTGTCGGGGGTCCCGGTCGGGGCTGATATGCTATGGGCGAGTCTACAGTCCCCGTTTATTTCGGCATAAGAGGAACCCCAATATATAACACACCCATCGGATGCAGTCGAAGGTGGGCTACCTTCTTGTGCACCCAAGTGTTGTCTTGCACTGAGCTCTGGTAAAGGAACGGTCCCGATAATATGAGTGCAGTAGGATTTCGCTCGTTAATGACTCTAGTTTTCAAGTTTTGAGATCTTGGGTAATTTTCTCACTTTCCTAACCCAATATCCTAGCCTGAACTACTGTTTGTGTGAGCTCAAAAAAAGTAATGAGATTGATTTTATTATTTCTTGATTCTTAGTGTACTTGATTATTAGTCTTGTGGAGGGGGAGTGGATGTATGAAATGTAATGAGACTCTGACTCAAGAAACCATGCAAAACATGCTCTAAATATTAAATTCGATGAAGAGTATTTCTATAGGGAGAGGTTTCTTTTCAACATCCATGCACCAACATTCAAATAACACAGTTCAAATTTTAAAGATTCATACTTCTATCTACCTCTTTTTAACAGTCTATGAACTGAAAATTTCAGAATAAACTCAGCTAAATGCAGAAAAATAATAAAAAAAAAATTTCTCTTAAAAAGTAAATGATTTGGACACTGACGTTTCAAACAAGAGAAAAAAATAGAAATGCCAGCTTAGCAGACAAGCACAGGGATTCAGTCAGTGAAAGGTATTGATGGCCAACAAACTCTGCAGCTAAAACACAATCACAGCAGTGAACAACAAGGTTTTGGCTGAGTAACGCTCTGTCTGTGAGTAAAGACAGCAACTAACGCACTGTATTTAACCAGAGACAACGTTATAATGCACTGGATAGCCTACAGAGGTAGTGTTAGCCAGGGAAAAGTTCTTCAGTTGGTCAAACAAAAACAGGATTGAACTCTGCGAGCGTTTGATATGTCTACTGGGCATCAAAAATGGTCAGAAGGGTTTGTGAACAGAGGAGAGAAGAAAGGAGGGAAGAAATAGTCTGGAAACTATGGGGAAATTCCCCAGCGGAGTCGCCAATTCTTCTATAGGGTAAACTGCTTGGGTTGTTGGCTTTCGAATATCCCTCTCAGGGCTCTCTGGTGCCCGAGGCATACAGTAAGATTAGCTGTGCTATTCACAAATATGGCATGAGCATGTTCATACTAAATTAAAATAACTTGATGGAATGCGATAGGGAATTACCTCTTTGACGATCTTGGAGTCCCTTGGAGAACACTAGGCAGCGAAACAAGAGTCCTTCTTCACCGGCTCCAAATCTTAATCCTGCAATCAGTCAAAGAACCCGTGTAATTTCTAACATAACATATATCCTATCAATCAAGTCAATATATAATGAACTTCTAAATTATACACATTTGAGCCATTCATATCATACTATGTAAATGTTAAAACAATAATGACAATATTAAGCATTGAATGGAAAAAACGAACACAGTTCTATTGATTTTGAAAGAAGGAGGATTACAACCGTCGGTTGTACCAAGCCCTCCTCAGTCTCCCAATCTCCCTTATCTCTCAAGTGAAGAAGTCCAAGTCAACAAGCTCTATAGGAACCTCTTTGACTCTTGGCCTTCACAATAAAACACTATTCTCTATTCCATAAGTATGAAAAAACCTTTAGCAATCCTTCGACCTACAATTAAGAGCCTTCAGCTCCTTCTTATAGGAGAGGGAGAAGGCCATTGTTGCCCTTCTCTTTCCACTAGTTTGGAATGGAAAAAACTTAGATTTTTCTTTAATCTCTATGCTTTTGCCTCCTTTGGAGTTCAGTCTTCTATGGAAATGACCAATAATGAACTGGTGCTCTGCAGTTTCCTTTGTGAACTGAATCTCTTGTGAGGGAAAGCCGGAGATTCAAATCGTTCTCCGTGGGCTTTTCCCGATTAAAACTTAAAACACGGGTAACGCTTCCCTCTAGTGTAAACAGAGCGTTTCCCTAGCCACTAATGCAGAACATTCACTGATTGAATACGTTATAATGCTCTTGTGTTGTTCTAAATAGGTGTTATCCTTGCAGGAATAGGTTTAATTTAGGTCTTTGTATTCCTTCCAAATTTTTCTTCTCCTATGAGTTGATGAGGAGGTATTTTGACCTGTAACACCCGCGCGCCTTTTTGCAACACAAACTGCTTGAGGTTTAAAACCTTGGAGGGCTTGTGAAATAGGCGGTTTTCACACACCTTCCTTCCTCCACGTGTCATCCCTCTGTCTTATCGAATCCCTTCATCCGATACCGCCTCACCGGTTTTGACCATGCGACAAACCACCAACTAGCTCTGCACCATAAAAATAAAACCACTGATCCTGTTCAAACATGTTGAAACCCTGTGTCACTGTGATAAGTCCCTGACCTCTGTGTAAACCCTTGCAACATTTCTTGAAGGCCTGGAAGGCCATAGCCAAACGCAGAAACCAAAAGCCTCCAATATTCAGACTTTGTCCACAATCTTCTTGAGATCCTCAAATCCAATATTGTGTCCCTACGGAGCTCACATTTTATTTAATAATTTGTTTTTAGTTTTTTAGGTGATCAATGTATCAGAAAATGCAGTAATCAAATGCGTTTATAAATTCCAAGAATTATGTAAAATAGTTTCTCTGGGTGACGATCCAAAAGCCTTATTCATCAAAGGGATTAAGAGTTCAAGAATAATCAGAATAAAAAATGGATCATGATCAATAAGGATCACTAAATTACTCCAAAGACAGCGAGGTTTCTCCGAGTGACAGAGTACGGTAAATGGAGATTTTTATAGTGGCTGTGCAGGAAGAGATAAAGACAAATGAAAAACACAGTTAAGGTAACAGTGAAAGGTAAAAGAGGTGAAACAGAGCATTCAAGGATGAAGATGAAAAAAATCAAAAGACAAAGGAAAAGAAATGAATGACAGTGAAAACAAAGACAATAAAATAAAACAGATAAAATATATAGAAGAAGATAGATTAGAGACTAAAGGATAAAAATTAGAGAAACAAATCTACAAAGAAGAGATAGCTAGATGACAATGCCAATCAACATTCACTTCTTCCTGATCACATTGGCCACCTACAGCCAGATTTTGATTTGATAGAAGCTACCTACATTTAATATTATAGTCAGAGATATTTTAGCAGTAGCTTAGAAGTTACTGTAAAAGTTAATATTAAAGGAAAATTAGTCAAAGTTATCTCAATAGTTAATTTGAGAGTTATTATTACAGCATGTGTGTCAGTGATATTTTGCCTTGGGCCTTGCATGGTATCAAAGGTCAAGATTACATTTACTCTATAATAAGTGCAGTCTGTGACCCTAGATTAGGATCACCTCCTTAATTGCAGTTAAATATTGCATGCATTGTTCATTATCACTGTTGGTTGGTTGCTAGGTTGGATTTTGATCAGACTCTGAGTTGTAAAGATTATTGCACTGGAGCATTGTAACTTTTTTTGAGCTAGACATCAGTAATACAAGCACATTCAAAGGATTCTTGAGCTATGTTAATGGTGATGTTATCCCTCTTTGTTAAATGTTTCTCCTTTGTTTTCCATATTGTACATCAATTTCTCTGATAATAGAACATAAATTTTAGATTGAGATATGGTTTTTTGGCACCTTAACTTTGTCTATTTCTTTATCTTAATGTTTTCCTCTGCAAAATATAGCTAAAGAATTCAGGGGTGTCCTGCTCTTTAGTTTCACCTAGCTGTTGCCTTGAGTTTTTCTTAGTGAAGTTTGACTAAAGGATTCAAAGGTGTTCTGCTCTTTAGTTTCTCTTAAAATTGTTATCTTAAAGGCCTTCTTTGAAGTTTAGTTAAAGAATTCAGAGGTGTTCTGCTCTTTAATTTCACTGAATTGTTATCTTGAATGTTTTTTTCTATATGAAAGTATGACTAAATAATTCTTAACTACTCTTTAGTATTACTAGATTGTTGTCTTAAAGATTTCTTAGTAAAGTTTAACTAAATAACTCAGAGGTGTTCTTCTCTTTAGTTTCTCTTAAAAATTTTATCTTAAAGGATTTTCTTGTTGAAAGTATAGCTGAAGTATTCTTAAATTTCCCTTTAGCTTTACTAAATTCACAATTTACTGTCATCTCATATTCATCTTATGTAAGAAGATCCATTTGATATAGTTAGCTTGCCCTATGAAAACCCTTGAAGAGTTGATGCACAATTTAAGCCTTTTATGACTCCATAGCCCAATGGATTAAGCTTCCCACACTCTATCTGTTCAACCTGACAATCAAACAAACAAAGAAAAACAACCCCAAACTTCATAACTAGTGTAAAATTAGAAGAATATAATCATAAAGCTAAATCATTTTTATCATAAACACACAGAGAGTCCTGTCTGAGCCCAGGAAGGCTAGGTCCTAGACTTCAAAGTGGTTTGATGTGGTTCCTTGCTACTTGTTCTTGCCAATCTTGCAAATCACAGGGAACCAACATAATGGCGACCATACTGGGGACCCTAGTTATTAAAAAAATCTTAAATATTTACTCAAGAACTCAGAAACCATACTCAAATTTAGATGACTCAAGTATAAGCCAAGACTGGTATCTGGTTGCTGATGATGGACAACAACCAGCATAAAGACAATTGAAAAAATCCACCTGGTGACTCCACTAGTTTTCAGTAAGCTTATAGACTCCATTGGGAAAATATTGAGAAAACCTAGTATTATCAAACCTCAAATAGAACCCAGTCAAAATAATTTATGAGTTAAGTATTCCTTTCATAGATTGGTTTGTTTTTCAAATTTTTATAATACTTTCAATCTCTCTGTGCCTTGGCTCTAAATTCTGGCTTCTAAAAGAATCTGTACTAGATCCCATCCAAACCCAAACCCTCCTGCAATAGTTTACAATCTAGATCACATCGTAAGGAAAAATCCTAGGTCTAAAAATCCAACTGTTAGCAGACCTATTCACAAGGCAAGTTCCCTACCTGAAAATCTTAAAAACTTGTAGGATATCTTATCTGGCTCAGCCTTGGAACAAAACTTGTCCAGGACTAAATCCCAGAGTTGGATAACCTAGATAGTTCGAGACCCATCCATCTTACAATAGAATCCTGTTGTAGGAGCCTCTACCCCCACTCATACACCCACTGTTCACCTTCATCCATTCAACCCCCCACCTCCTTTTTTAAACCCTCCACTTGTTAACCCTCATTTTTTTCCCCAACCACCAACCATGGCAACCTGGTATCTCCCATTAGTCCTACCATTTCCTTTAGTAGTTCTACAATAGGAATATGAGTCCAAAATCCCCTTATTTGAAACGAGCAGTTATACAACTGCTCAACAACATGTGGATAGAATGGATGACTATTTTGATAGACAAGAAATAGATGATGAAACTGTTAAACTAAGAATTTTTGATCAAATATTAGGGGGAGAAGCAAGAAAATGGTTTAAAATCCTAACCCCTAATAGTATATGTTATCACTCAGGTTTTCCTAGAAGTTGTGTAAGAGGAAATTATACCCGAGGTAACCACAAACCAACCTTTTAGATGCAGAATCTAGCCAATCTGCATCCAGAGAGGGCTCTCTCTTTATGATTTATCTTTGTTCTTGGAAGGTTTTAGGCTAGTTATAGATTCAAGAGTTTGTTTTTGGAAAATGGTGAAATCCACAAACTAAGGGCAAGGTTGAGAGCTTTCGGTCCATTGGGCTATGGAGTCAAAGGATGGCTTTACTGGATTTCTATTCTAAGCACAAGATGGTATTACAGGGCAAGATAGCTAGACAGAGAACAATCCTTAAAATTTAAAGTGGATGGGATGATTTTGAAGGGATGAAAGGCAGCTAAGAATCTTTCACCATGTTCAAAATAAAGAAATGAGATGATTACAAACAAAGAGCAATGAAGAATTCTTTATTATAGTAATCAACAATGTTTAAATTAGCAAAGCAAGAGCATTTAAGAATTCATGCTTATAACCAATTTAGAGGAAAACATTAAGAAAAATCACATCTGAAATCAGAGTACAATTAAGTAAATTCTGATTCAATCCTTTATGTAAATTATTCAGAAATGGACATAATGATATTATAAACTGATAAAAACTTAAGACAAAGGTAGAAAGACTTATTGAACTGCAGTCCAACACATGAATCCTGCAAAAAGTCCTGTACTTCAAATCGTCATCCAGTAAGCCACGAATAAATTTCTCCAAAATGATTTTATTCTGAAAATCTCAATGTTACAACAGAGTAATAGAATCCACCCCAAATGTTTCCAAGAGTGGAGTATTTATACAAATTCTAAACTAAAATATCTTGAAACAAATATCAAAATTGGTTCACAAATCTCTCCAACTATTTACATAAATAGAACTTAATTAAAGGAAACTCAAACTACTGCATCTATTTGGCACTATTTTGTATGGATAGGTGATGACAAAGAGGATAATTCGAATTTGATCCAACTCTTAGTTGATGATGAGACATCCAAGTCACTAATTGCTTCCTTTCTTTGTGCATTCTTCTCCAACAATTCTGCAAAATTGGGGTCCAATGATATCTTTGTATTTCTCAATCCGTAATAGATATGTAAAAAGTGAAAGAGGTTATTGTAGATAAATATGTTTTTGAGATAAACCTCTTTCAGTTTCCCAAAATTCCTCTCCAGCTATGCATAATAGTCTCTGTAAAACAGATGTGTAAAACAGAGTTTTACAGAGTCTGAAAAATGACCTGTACAGATGCACATGTATCTCTCATTATAAAACCACTGTGAAAACAATGAGATAGGTTTTTGTATATGAGTCTCTTAGGAACAAAAACCTCCTTCCGTTTTGTATGAAGTATTTTGGATTGGCCACAATACTCTCTGCAAAATGATGACTTAAACTGGAATTTTCTGCAAAAAGTGCTTTCCAACATTGTTTAATATTTCCAAAACCATAATGGCTGTTAGAAAAGTGAGAGATTTTTTTGTAGATGGCCCTCTTAAGAACATAAACCTCCTTCAGTTTTGTAAAATTCATCTTGGATTGATCACAATCGTTTCTGCAAAACTATGACTAAAATATGCAATTTCTGCAAAAATGTTCCTTCTTGTTGTGTTTTTTCATCTTTTTACTTTCTTGCTCTTTTGACTGTTTTACTTTCACTTTAGACAAAAATCACTATTGGTGAAAGTATTCTCATCTCTTTTTACCATTTTAATGCTCTGTAACTTCATTTTAACTTGCACTCTGACTTTTACCTGATACACTTTAACCACTGATACTCTTTAACTGTTATGCTTTTCCTATCCCTGTAATTTCTCATTTCACTTTTACCATTCACTGTGCACATTTCATCATTCTAATCTCTCTCTGAATTTGTATACAAACTGTTTGTTGAATGAAGATATTGAATTAAAATCTAAGAATTTGGAGTAAACAATTTTGTCAACTAGTATTGAAATTGTTGGTCCAAATCCATTTTCTGATGGTAACCTGCTAAAATCAAACAATTTGTTAATGAAATCCAGGTCTCCATGAGGGGCGTTCAATGGGGTTATATTCAGGGCTGCCGGAGCTTCCATTTTGGTTCTTGTGTATTCAAAATGGAAGTTTCTGGGTTTTCTTCACAGACCGAGCGCGATTTCAGTTTTACCAAAGGAAATTGGCACAATTGCAGTTTCAAGGGAACAATTCACAGTCTTAAATCTCAGAAAATGATCTTGGTGATAAGATTTAATCTCTGATTCAGTGAAAAACGAGGAAAACAGACTTTCTTTTGAAGTTTCTGAGCGCTATAGGATAAATACCTGTTCTTGGAGAAAAGCTGGCTTTTAACAGGTAACAGGCGGTAGCAGGAGGATGTTTGAACACAGGTGCAGCGGAATCTTGGACCGAAATCAGATAGCATAGTAAATTTCAGCGGAAATTTGAAAATCGTAGCAGAAGGCGCAATCGTTTTTAATAACGAAAATAACGGGAAAAACATGAAAATTTGCTTTATTTACAAGTTAAAAGGGTTTTTTATTTTTTCGAGGAGTGACGTCATACTAGTACGGGCTGACGTGTGCAAGGGCCGGGCGGTAAGTGGTAAGCGGTAATCCCCGCACCGCTTATGGACAAAGATGGTTTTGAACGAGCGGGCATCGATTCCATTGGAATAACGACACGTGGACGGAGGACTGGTCAAATACCACCAACCCCCCGTGCGTTAATGTGCTGACCAGGGACGGGTAGCGGAATTGATACGGGGCGTTGATCTGTGGAAAAGTGATCCGACGGTTGAAATGACGGGGAGACGGTGGGAAGTTATCGTGCGGGCCCGACGGGGTTTTAAATGCGGTTAACGTTATTAAACATCCCGGGGAGCTTCTGATTGGCGGAGAAAAGGTTATTAATTAGTTCTGATAACTAATTAATCCCGTAAATATAATGAAAAAGGGGTCGCGGCGGGGTTTGGTTAGGTGGGATGCCAGGTGGATGTGCCATGGTGGCATAGGATTTTTCCGCAGTTTGAATTAAAACTTTGGCTTTATTCATCTTTTTGCGTTAAACATATCTATCATATGTTTAAACTTTTTCTCGTATATGTTTTATTATATGATAAATTAGTTAATATAATTAACTTACCATAGGGGCGGGACTATTATATAACGATATATTTAACCAAAGGGCTTATATAATGGGTTTTTAGTGAATATTTTGGGAAGTAAATACTTTGGTTAAAACATAATAGATGGGTTTTTTGGGATATGTATGTAAAAGGAGTTATATACTTAGGACAATGCATTTTCTCTAGGGATTTAGTAAATAGAGTTAGATGTAAATATGACAAAGGGACAATGGAACTCAAAACACTTTGCTCATCTAAGAAAGTGATATTTTCTGAAGTAAATTGCAATATCTCATCTTCAACACTTAAACTTAGGATAGTAAGTTATTTTGAGGGATTTTTATGGAATTTTGCATAATTTTCCTAAGAAAAATGAGATTTTACTTAGGAAAAGGTTAAAGATGAATGATTATAATGATGAATTATCTCAAGTAATTAGGTCTTTTTGATCATTTAGGCCGAGGGTCCGGTCCCTCCAAAAGTCAAGGAAATGCCTTGAGCCCCTTTGATCTCCAAGTACCTTAGTACTTTGGGGGAAATTAGTAAAACTTTAAGGGGAAAGTGATGAGGGAAGTTAATGATTTTGACTTTGCTTGCTGTCATTTTCCAGTGTATTTCCTGCTTCAGTATTTGTGATGAAAATAAAGGATCAAAAACATGTAGCAGCATCATTCATCAGATAAAACTTTGTAACAACATCTACCTACCCTATCTACTACTACCATTTTCTCTTCTTTATTAGGGTGCATTTAGACTTGCAAACCCTTATCAATCTTCTTTTCTTTTACATGGTAAATCTATCTATTTCTACCCTTATTACATCCAAGGGCTCAGATTAAACTGTTGAACACCTTTTATTAACTCTACCGATCTACTTATCTGCCAAGATTAAACTGTTTGGTTAGATATTTATTCTCTATTCTACAACATGAAATTGAAAATGAATGAGTCAAGTTTAAACAGTTTGACTCTTCATAAATTGTGGCAAAAGTTTGACAAGCTGCACACAATTTGTTTATTACATCAGAGTAAAAAGTAGTGGCACTTAGACTTGCACACTTTCCTTGGCCTTTGTTTTTGATGGGGTTCATTTCTTTTACTTTTTGGCCATTTTTATTATTTTTACCCTTTGATTTTTCTTTTAGGGTATACCCTCTTTACATTTTTTAAATTTTTTGATTTTTTGGTTTTTCAAGAATATGGAACACCTTTGTCCAAGAAAAAGGTTTGAACATATTCCATATTTCAATCAAGACAATCATGAAAAATGACACCTATTGGTATAGGAGTCTAACAGTATACATGACCTCCCCGCTTTTCATCAACTGTTCCTAAAAAAATGGGAGGTCAAGAAAAATCCTCTCCAAGTCTTGTCAGAATATGAAAGCATCAAGAGAAATATTGGAGAGAGTGCCCAAGATTACTGTACTAGGTTCAATAGTGTACACAATTCCCTCCCTCCTCACATGAAACCTCCACAAGGTCTAGCGCTAATGAAATTTCCAGATGGTTTTGACCAAGATATGGCTTATCAACTAAGAGAAAGAGACCCTCCTAATTTAGAAGACATGCAGAGTGGTGCAGTAAGTGTAGAGGAAAATTTGATTTCCAAGAGGGCTAGAATGAAAAATGCAAAGAGAATCACACATAGGGAAGAGGCTGTAGCCTCCACATCTCATACTAAGATTGATAACCTTGTTAGAACTATGGAGACAATGATCGAGAGAATCAACCTAAATGAGAGAGATTTTACTAGAGAAAACCAAGCAGCTCCTCAAAATAGAAACTAAAACCAAAACCAAAAAATTTAGGAGAAATCCCCCTCAAATAAGAAAGAGAGGACCTGAACAGAAAATCGGGTCTCCTTTCCAAGAGAACTATGCCGATGAGGATGAGGGGGTGATTGAAGAACCAAAGACAAGTAAAATCAATCTAATGGGAGTAAATAATGAGGATATTGTTTTCCTCACTAAGGAAGAGCAAGACATGTTTTCCCCAACTCAATTTGAAGAAGAATGCATAGAATCCAAAGATTATAAACAAGGATTCAAAAATGCAATCATGGAAGTGCATAGGTAGTATGACCTCAAAAGAAAGAAAACTCAAGATATTCCCAAGAGAAAGAACCCTGAAATTTCTTCTAGGAAGACCCCTGAAACTGATCCTAAAAAGACAGCAAAAAATTCAAACATAATGGGTAAAAGTTCTGATAAAAATAAAAGCAAAAACAATCCAAAAAGCAGCACTAGTACATTAACTAGCAGCCCTAACAAAATTGTTTCAACTGATATCTCTAGTGAAAATCATCAATTTGAAATTTCTTCAAAAATAGTGTGTGATAAAAATGATTTAAATTTGCCAAAAACACAAATACTATTCAATATTGAGATTGAAATTACCAAGATAAAAATCTCCATACCTCTCACTGAATTAGTTGGCCAAGATGTACATAGATCCCAAGTTTTGAAAGCTTTAAACATAGGAGAAAATAATGACACTGCAAACCTGAATGATGACAAACCTGAGCTTTTGTTTGGACCTGAAGTAGAAGGTAAATTCCAAGAGAGAGGTGTTCCCCCATCTTATATCTTCTTGATTATCCATGATAAAATCCTTCACAATGCCATGTTAGATTCAGGGGCTTCTCATAAGCTCATGCCAAAGGTAGTTATGGAGAGACTTGGCCTTTAGATAACTAGACCATACAAAAACTTTTACTCGTTTGACTCTAGTAGAGTTAAATGTCTAGGTCTGATCAAATATCTCTGTGTTACTTTAGCACAAATACCAACCAAAAGCCTAGTAATGGATATTTTAGTGGCTGACATTCCCCCTAAGTATGAAATGCTCTTATCACACTCATGGGGGGATAAAATTCAAAGCACCCTTCAAATTGATATGACTTATGCAACCATGCCAGTGTTTAGCCAACCAAGAAGACTATATAGGAAAACTCATATGAAATACATGGTCAACAATCAAGAAAGGCCTGATAATTTCCCTATCTACTCTGTCCAGTTAGACCTTGATTCATTTATCCTTTACAATGATGAAAACATTAATGAAAAAGAAGCAGTTGATGAAAAATCTGTGGTAAAAGAAAAGGAAGAAGAAGAATAGTCAGACCAAATAGAAAATGAAAAACTCAGGTCTAAAACTAAACTTCTATGGAGCATGAGTTTTGATGGTTCTTGTGGCAAAACTAGATCTGGAGCAGGTTTTTGGGTACACAACACTTGGAACAACCACGTAGAGGGTCATTCATATAAACTGAATTTTTAATGTAGAAATAGTATAGCAGAATGTGAGGTACTACTTCTAGGGTTGCAATTACTAAATAAATTAGAAGCCAAAAGGATCTATGTCCATGGGGATTCTAAGCTAGTCATTAGGCAAGTTAAGGGAAAATATTCAGCCAAACATCCTAGATTAAGAGCATATAGGAATGCTGCCCTTGACCTCCTAAAAATGTTTAAAGAATATGACCTTGCTTCTATCCCCAGAAATCATAATATCCTTGCCAATGGTTTGGCATTTACATCCAGTACTTGTCAAAAATATCATCATAACCAGCAATATATAGTAAAGGTTAAATATAGACCAGCAGTCCCTAATAATATAAGATATTGGCAAGTTTTTGAAGGTGAAAAATAGATTGAATACTTCCTGCATTCCAAAGATGAGTTTGAAATACCAATTTCAGACTTATATCATGAAGAAGACTGCTCTACTAAGGAACAAACATACAAGGAGAAGTCCCTTCATGAGGCTGATATAAATTTGTTAGAAAAATAACAACCACATGGGGCAGAACTATGTGAAAATCCAGAAAAAGAAGACTTCAAAGTGCTGCAGTTCAGAGACAATACCTTGCCAAAAGGACTTGTCCCTCTAGAGGAACTTTTTGATTTTGATGATGTTGCTAGAAAGCCAAAGATGGGATTCACCGAAGAAAATGTAGAAGAATGCAATATAGGCAGTGAGAAAGAACCCATAATGATAAAACTGTCAAAAACATTTCCAACACCTATGAAACAGAAATATATTGAGCTGTTCAAAGAATTTAGTGATGTGTTTGCTTGGAGCTATCAAGACTTGAAGTCCTATGATACTGATATTGTACAACACAAAATTCCACTCAAAGAAATCCAGAAGCCCTTTAAACAGAAACCACATAGAATAAACCCTGTTCAAATGCCACTGGTTGAGAAAGAAATAAAGAAAATTTATAATGTTGGGATAATAGTCCCACTCAGGTACTCAGAATGGGTTTCAAATATTGTATATGTGAGGAAGAAAACAGGAGAAATTAGGCTCTGCATAGACTTTAGAAATTTAAACAAAGCATCCCTGAAGGACAACTACCCTTTACAAAAAATGGATCACATATTTCAAAGGGTAGTAGGCTCCAAAAGGGTATCTCTGCTGGATGGCTTTTCAGGGTACAATCAGGTGCTATTACATCCAAATGATCAACACAAGACAACTTTCACTACACCTTGGGATACGTTTATGTATGTAAAAATGTGTTTTGGGTTAATGAATGTTGGAGCCACTTTTCAAAGAGCAATGGATATTGATTTCTCACAAGAAATAGGTTTCTTCATTGTGATATATCTTGATGACATCACAATCTATTCAAAAAATGAAGAAGAACATCTAGCTCATTTGGGAAAGGTCTTTTAGAAATGCAGAGAGTATGGTCTATCTTTGAATCCTAAGAAATACTTATTTGGCATTCAAGAAGGAAATATTCTAGTCCACATCATATCTATAGAAGGGTTCAATATTGATCCAAATATAATCGAGGGAATATAAATCGGTCACCCAAGAAACATCAAAAAGCTGCAATCTTTCATTGGAAAGATAAATTTCTTAAGAAGGTTCATAAAAAACCTTACAAAACTCCTAAGGAACATCACCAACATGCTCAAAAGAGAATCAGGAGTCAAGTGGACCAAAGAGGAAAAACAATCTTTTGACTAGTGAAGAAGGAACTTACACAAACACCAATTCTGATCAGCCCTAACTTCACCAAAGACTTATTTATATTTTCTTTTGCATTAGAACACATAGTTGCTGCTGTCTTACTATAGAAAAACAAGAGAAACCCATAGCTTTCTTTAGCCAAACATTGAGAGATGAACCTCTGAAGTATAATATCATGGAAAAGCAAGCTTTTGCCTTAATCAAAGTACTCAAGGATTTCAGAGTTTATATTTTTCACTCACACATCATTGCATTTGTACCTCATACAGTGGTTAAAGACATACTTACACAATATCCTGATGGAAAAATAGGTAAGTGGATTTTTGTCATCTTGGAATATGATATGGAAATCCAACCCATCAAGCTAATCAAAGGACAAGGACTGGATAAAGTAATGGATGAAACAAATATTCAAGCACTAAACATCAATATGATTGACTCATTGAATGAACAATAGGAGTTGGCAACTCCACCTATTGAGGAAGCATTCATAAACTCTCCTTGGTATGGAGACATACTGTATGTGATTTTTAATTTAAATGCTCGCCCTGGTTTGTCAAAAACAAAGTCCAGAATCTTGAAGATAAAGGCTGTAATTTTTTTCATTTTGGAAAAGTTTTTATATTGGAAAATTTTGGGTGGTGTATTTCTTAAATGTTTTCCTAAAGAAGATGCTGATAGGATTATGCATGAATTTCATGAAGGGGAGTGTGGAGGCCACCTCTATTGGAAAACCACTATTAATAAAATCCTTAGGGCTGGTTTCTATTGGCCCACCCTTTTCCAAGACATCCAAAATATGGTAGTTTCCTGTCATAAATGCCAAATTTTTGAGGGTAAAAGAAAGTTGTTGCCTTTGCCATTACAACCCATCTCTATTGAAGCTCCTTTTCAACAATGTGGTCTAGATTTCATTGGAGAAATCCACCCTGCCTCCTCTGCCTAACATAAATGGATCCTTATTGCAACTGACTATTTTACTAAGTGGATAGAAGCCATTCCCTATAGGACTACCATAGAATCAGTAATTATTAGATTCCTTGAAAACAACATTCTATCTAGGTTTGGCTGTCCTAGGAATATCATAACTGACAATGTCGCTACCTTTAAATTCAAGAAAATGATGTATTTTTACCAAATATATCACCTTACTTTGGGAGATTCTATATCTTATTACCCTCAAGGTAATGGGTTGGCTGAATCCTCAAATAAGAGCTTGGTGAACATCATTAAAAAGTTGCTGGAGGAAATAATAAATCATGGCACATCAAATTGGTACATGCACTATGGGTAGACAGACTAACAAATAAGAAGTAAATTGATATGTCACCCTCTCAACTAGTATATGGAATGGATATAGTATTCCCAACATCCTTGGGAGTGCCAGTAATGAAGCTCATTCAAGAGGTGCAGTTTGAAGAAAATGATATACAAATAAGAATAAACCAAACTATTCAGCTACAACAAACTAGAGAAGGAGTAGACAACAGAACACAGCTGGTACAGGAAAAAATCAAGAAAATATTTGACAAAAGGACCAAGGAAAATTATTTTAACATTGGAGACAAAGTGTTGAAGTGGGATTCAAGAAGAGAGGACAAAGGCTAACATGGAAAATTTGATAATATATGGAAAGGTTCATTCATCATTCATTCTACAAGGGGAAATAATGCATTTTTCTTACAAGAGATGGATGGAACATGGTTATTTGGAGGTCCTATGAATGGAAGGATGTTGAAACATTATTTCAGTTAAGAATCTCAGTTTAAGTTTTCTTCATTATATATAACATTGCTTAAACAAATCTTAGAATTTGATCCAAAAAAGACAAAAAGAAAGGAAGAAAAGGAAGAAAAGAGGGCAGATAGAAAGAGAAGGTAAGCCCCATACCAAAAAATGAATGAGTCTAAAAGTGTTGCACATTTAAATGCCACTGCTTTAGTTTAGTTTACTTCTTTGAAAATAAAATTGTGTGAAGCTTGTTTAAAGAATGCCAAAATTCATGATGATCAAACTCCTTAATCTTGATTCATTAATGTTTTTGAATTTTTTTGATAAGTTAGAAATAAATATTTTCAAAACTGTTTAAACTTGGCTTATCATTAGCTAGGTAGAAAATAACATTGGTTCAAAAGCTTAATATGAAACAGTAGGAGAAATAAGGATAGGTGATAAGTTAAAGGTTCAAAAGAGGAAAATTATGTCAAGGTTTTCAAGTCTAAATGCACTTCAAGAGAAATAAATATCATGCGAATCATAGGTTGGGTAGGTAGGCATGCAGAAGAACTCTTAACACTTGAGCATGTTCAAAAGTTGCAATTTGAGGTTGTTCATTCAAGCTTAAAGAAAAAAAGTATTTCAGGCCTTAGTTTGTTGTAAACATGGATTTTAGTTTTAAAAGTCCTATCATAAAAAAATGTTGCAGATCAAGGTGACAATGGATAAGGCACTGATTTACGAAATCCAGAGACCTAAGATTCTTAACACCTCCTAAAGGAGCTGCCCTCCCCAGCTAGAGCCACTTTTAGTCTCCTGTATTCTACAGTATCACTAGATGACAACGTGTTTTCTACAGTCTACTGAAAATGATATTCCCTGACTATCATTTATTTTCAGAATCTCACTGCCTTCATTATCCTTCATCTAAGCCTCTCAATTATCTCTCATTTTACCTTATCTAACACTTTCATCCTTTGAAATCCCATGTTTGACCTAAATCCCCTCATTTAAGCCTTTTTTCCCTTGCTTAAAATGTCTTTCCCTATTCTTAAACTCCATTCCCCATTTCTAAACAAACCTTTCCCCTCTATTCTTTCCCATCCTTCCATAGAAAAAAAATGCAAAAAACCCATTTTTATAAGGTTTTTAAAGAAATATTGACCACGGGTCCCACTTTGATAAACTCCATTTGTTAAAATTCCTGACCCCGTTATATTGAAAGACCCGACTCACCTTATATTCGAATGTCTTCACGCTTGTTATGACCCTAGGCCCTCACTATATTAAACACCCTGCACTCATATTTTTCAAACCCACTGCATCATTTAAAATCCTGGGACCCATCTTATGCTTTAACTCACCACTCTATTCAATCCCAACCACTGTCCGATCTCCACCCTTTGATCTGATGGCCCACACACCTTTTCGCAACTCTAACTGCCTGAGGTTTAAAACCTTGGAGGGCTTGCGAAATAGGTGATTTTCGCACCCCTTCCTTTCTCCACATTGTTGGGTGTGGAGCTTGATTATCTTGTTTATTTTGTATCACAGTGTTGGACCCATGTACCTTAATGGGGCAACAACACCGCCCGTAATTAAATGCTGCCTCGAGGGTCCAGGGGGGGCGACTACGACTTTATGGAGCCCCCCCCCCCTAGTGGGGGGTTTCGGGGGCAGCGCCCTTGAAGCTAAAAACATATGTAAAATTGTCTTGTAAAGGTATAGTAATTTCTAGTCAATCTGGGCAGTTCATTAGGTGGATGATTTGACAATAGAAGTTATGTTTAATTTAGGGTTTTTTTCCCTAGAAGGCAACCCCTCAATTATATGAGGCTATTGTATTGCGGCTGTGTATTTTATGTATATTCTTAGAGCGAGAAACAGATAGGGTGACTATGAGAGAGAACAAAGGATATTACAACAGATCTGTTGTAGGTTGTGTCTCTTCATTTTGCTGGATAATAGAAAGGAAGGACTGGCTGTTCGGGGTGGATGTAGCCCAAACTGGGTGAACCACGTATATCTGTGTCTCTCTGGTTTTATGTGTTTTGTGTGCTTGTGTTTTCCGCATATTTATGTGTTTCATTTCTCTATAATATATAATATTCTAACACACATGTCTCCCCTCCGTCTTATCGCATCCCTTCATCCAATACCACCGCATCACTTTTGACCATGCGTTAAACCACCAACCACCTCCGTGCCATAAAAAAAAACTGCTGACCCCATTCAAACATGTTGAAACCTCGTGTCACTGCGATAAGCCCCCAACATATGTGTAAACCCCTACAATGTTTCATGAAGGCCTGGAAGTCCATAGCTAAACGCGGAAACCAAAAGTCTCCATTATCCAAAATCTGTCCACAATATTCCCAATATCATCAAAGCCATTATTGCCTCCATTAAAAATTTATTTTTAGTTTTGCAGGTGATCAATGTATCAGAAAACACAGTAATCAAAATACGTTTCTAAATTCCAAGAATTATGTAAACTAGGTTCTTTGCGTAACGATCTAGAAGCCTTATTCATCAAATGGATTAAGAGCGTAAGTATAATTAGAAGAAACAATGGATCATGATCAATAAGGATCATTCAATTACTCCAAAGACAGCGAGGTTTCTCTGAATGACAGAGTATGATAAAATGAGAGTTTTATAGTGGCTGTGCAGGTAGAGATAAAGAAAAATGAAAAAAAGAGTTAAGGTAACATTGAAGGGTAAAAGAGGTGAAACAAAGCATTCAAGGATGAATAGGAAAAAAATCAAAAGAAACAGGAAAAGAGAGAGATGACAGTGACAACAAAAGAAATAAAAGAAAACAGATAAAAGATACAGAAGAAGACAGATTAGAGACTAGAGGATAAAAATCAGAGAAACAAATCTACGAAGAAGACACAACCAGATGGCAAGGCTAATAAACATTCACTTCTTCCCGATCACATTAGCCACCTACTGCCATATTTTGATTTGATATAAGCTACCTACAGTTAATATTGTAGTTAAAGAATTTTAGCAGCACCTTAGAAGTTATTGTAAAAGTTAATATTAAAGGAAAATTATTCAAAGTTAGCTCAACAGTTAATTTGAGAGTTATTATTACAACAAGTCTGTCAGTGATATTTTGCCTTGGGCCTTGCATGGTATCAAAGGTAAAGATTACATTTACTCTATAATAAGTGAAGTATGTGACCGTAGATTACGATCACCTCCTCAATTACAGTTAAATACTACATGTATTGTTCATTATCACTATTGGTTGGTTGCTAGGTTGGATTTTGATCAGACTATGAGTTGCAAAGATTATTGCAGTGGAGCATTGTAACTGTTTTTGAGCTGGACATTAGTAATACAAGCATGTTCACAAGATTCTTGAGCTATGTTAATGGTGATGTTATCCCTCTTTGTTAAATGTTTCTCCTTTGTTTTCCATATTGTACATCAATTTCTCTGATAATATAACATAAATTTTAGATTGAGATATGCTGTTTTGTCACCTTAACTCTATCGGTTTCTTTATCTTAATGTTTTCCTCTACAAAGTATAGCTAAAGAATTCAAGGGTGTCATGCTCTTTAGTTTCACCTAGCTATTTTCTTGAGGTTTTCTTAGTAAAGTTTAACAAATTAATTCAGAGGTGTTCTGCTCTTTAGTTTTTCTTAAAATTGTTATCTTAAAGGGCTTCTTTGAAGTTTAGTTAAAGAATTCAGAGGTGTTTTGTGCTTTAATTTCACTGAACTGTTATCTTGAATGTTTTTCTCTATCTGGAAGTATAACTAAAGAATTATTAACTTCTCTTTAGTATTACTGGATTGTTGTCTTAAAGCTTTCTTAGTAAAGTTTAACTAAATAATTGAGAGGTGTTCTGCTCTTTAGTTTCTCTTAAAACTGTTATCTTAAAGGATTCTTAAATTTCCCTTTAACTTTACTAAATTCACAACTTACTGTCATCTCATATTCATCTTAGCTAAGAAGATCCATTTGATATAGTTAGCTTTCCCTATGAAAGCCCTTGAAGAGTTGATGCACGATTTAAGCCTTTTATGACTCCATAGCCCAATGGATTAAGCTTCCCACACTTTATCTGTTCAGCCTGACAATCAACCCCAAACTTCATAACTAGCCTAAAATTAGAAGAATATAATCATAAAGATAAATAATTTTTATCACAAAAATAGAGAGAGCCCTCTATGACTCCAGGAAGGCTAGGTCCTAGGCTCCAAACTGGTTTGATGTGGTTCCCTACTACTTGTTCTTGCCAATATTGAAAATCACAGGGAACTAACAAAACCCTAAATATAAGCAGAAATTCAAAGAGGAATTAGAAAATATGGTGGTTGGAGGTATCATTGAGCCTGTAGAACAGTCTGATTGGGCAAGCCCAATGGTGGGTCAAGAGAAGAAGACCAAAGGATAAATATGGATTTTTGTAGATATGCACAAGCTGAATGATTCCTATGTGCATGAGCCCTTCCATAATCCTTTTTTCGATGAGATTCTGGATAATGTGGGAGGAAAAGTGTCTTATTTTTTTACTGATATATTTTCGGGGTACCATCAGATCCAAATTGGGCCTAAAGATCACAACAAGAACACCTTTACAAAAGAGTGGGGGTATTTCTAGTACACTGTCATGCCTTTTGGATTGAAGAATTCACCAACGATATTTTGGTGTGTGGTAGTAGCTGTGTTCAAAGAATTCATGCATAAATTTTTGGAGGTATATTTTGATGACTTGACAGTGTTTGGGTTGGTAAATAAACATGTGTCAAACCTGCGCATGATGCTTGACACTTGTAGAAATCACCAGAATTCTCTTAACCTGAAGAAATGTATATTCTGTATGCCTTTTAAAATTTTGTTAGGGCATATAGTATGCCAACAAGGATTGACGGTAGACCCAACCAAGATCATAGTTATCATCAACCTAGAAGTTCCTACTAATGAAAAACAATTGTGATCCATCCTAGGACACACCAGTTATTACAGGAAACTCATTAAGGGGTATGCTCTGATCATTGTGCCAATGGAGAAGTTGCTTAAGAAGGATGTGTCATTTTTCTAGGATGAGGAATGTCAGAAGAGCTTCAAGCTGCTAAAGGAGAAAATGGTCATTGCACCTATCTTGATATTCCCAAGCTGGTCTAAGGTTTTCCATGTAAATGTGGATGCATATGGTATAGCACTTGGGGATGTTCTAGAACAGCCAGGAGGAGGACACATTGATAACCCAGTTGCTTTTGCCGGTAGGAAGCTCTCCAGCGCAGAACGCAATTACTCAACAACAAGAATGGAAGGATTAGAAATGGTATATGATTCGCAAAAATATAGGCACTATATGCTAGAAGGGCACTTAAAAATGTTCACTGACCATTCTGCCTTGAAATACCTGGTCAATAAGCCTATGTTAGGGGGGGACATTTGCAGATGGTTGGTACTATT
This sequence comes from Pinus albicaulis, assembly GCA_034641835.2. Lineage (NCBI taxonomy): Eukaryota > Viridiplantae > Streptophyta > Pinopsida > Pinales > Pinaceae > Pinus > Pinus albicaulis. The sequence continues at coordinate 725,977,919 of CM076578.1, read as the reverse complement.
TCAGGAGTATGACTTTGAAATCATTGTGAAGCCTGGAAGACTAAATGTTGGACATGATCGTTTTTCATGGATCGAAAATGGGGAAGAACCAACCAGTTTGGAGGAGGGGTTACCTGATGCACAACTCTTTGATATCAAGGTGGTTGATGAGAACTTTGCTCATATTATCTACTTCTTGACTACTGGAAGTGCGCCTGCTGAATACTCTGTACAACAAAAGAAGGAGTTGGTTGCATGCAAAACTGATTTCACCTTGATTGTGGGTTAGTTATATAAGTTGGGAGAATATGAAGTATTGAGAAGATATGTGTTGGAACATGAGAGGAAAAATATCTTGGATAAGGCTCATGGAGGGGTAGCAGGAGGCCACTATGCTGGGAAATCCACCGTTCATAAGGTGTTAAGTGTTGGGTTATGGTGGCCTAAACTACACAGTGATGCACATCTATACTGTTGAGCCTATGATGCATGTTAGAGAACAGGGAAGCCCTAGCACAGATATGAAATTCCCATGCAGGCCTTTGATAAATGGGATATAGATTTTATTGGATCGATCAATCCTCCAGGGAAGAACACTGGCAGGCGCTATATCATCACAACCAAATATTTTGTAACTAGATGGGCATAAGCTAAGGCAGTTAAGGACTATACTACAAATACTGCTAGATACTTCATTTTTGAAGATATTTTGACTATATTTGGATGCACAAAAATGCTGATGAGTGATAGAGGTACACATTTCATTAATGAAACCATTGAAGCTATGACAGAGGAATTGCAAATCCATCACTAGAAGAGTACCCCTTATGACCCACAAGAAAATGGCGCAGTAGAGGCTTTCAACAAAATTTTTTAGAATGCGCTCACAAAGATCTGTAATGCCAATCAGAATAACTGGGATGTGTGCATCCATTCCGTGTTATGATCTTACAAGACCAGATGCAAGTATTTGACTGGGAAAACACCTTTCATAATGGTTTATGGGCAAGAAGCAATCATGCCAATAGAGTATATTGTCCCAATCCTACACATCACAACTGTCACCAATATGGCTGAGCATGATATCATGGAGGAATGCTTGGCACAATTGGTTGCCTTAGAAGAGGACCAGTTCATCAATAACTTCCATCAGCAAGTGCAAAAGGAGCACGAAAAGGCCTGGCACAATAAGCACATAAGACAAAAAAGTGTTCAAGGAGGAAGACTTGGTCTTGTTATATGAAAATTAGTTTACATGCCACCTAGGGAAGTTTAGGAAACATTTTCTGGGACAATACATTGTGAAATAAATCACTAATGGAGGTGCGGTGCACTTAGCCATGTTGCGTGGTGATAACCTCCCCGGGTATTTCAATGGAAGCTATCTAAATCCATATAGGGACAATACTGCACCGAGAAAATGACTATATGGATGGAGCATAAGAATCAAAGGGTTTTTGTGCGACACAGAGGAAAGGCATAGACAGGTGTGACGGGAGCGCATGAGTAATGCACAGGTGAAGAAACTAGCCATTGGAACAGTGAAAATGGGTAAAAATGTAATTTTACTGTTAGATGGAGTGGGTTTTATGCATTTAATGAGGCAATATTAAGGGGTTTTGACTGTTTTTATGAAGGTAAGATGCATTGAATGAAAATCTGACCATTTTTACCTTGGATTACTTATAAAAGGAAGGGCGTGGGTCACAATTGGGTCCTTTCCTTTTTGAATACATTGTGCCCTAATATTATTAGTGATTTGTGCTGTAAATTTTCTTGTAAGTACTATATGTATGGCCGAGAGACCCAATTTGACGTGATCAATCCTAAATTTATCTTCTTCTTGAGAATGAAAACCACCAATCCGGCTAGCACAAATGCTGAGGAGCACTCTGTGCCTCTCACAACATTGACTAAGCCGGGATCAGATGATGTCCACAAAGTGATCCCCGAGGTTGAAGAAGTCGTGTCCACGTTGGTTAAAGGAAAAGAAAAAATATTTAAGTCATCCACCTCAAAGCCTCAAACCTCCCAAGTAATGTGATATCCCCGCGTCCGACCACTAAGGATAGGTCACATTTCGGTAACACCTCAAAGAGACCAATGAGTGCCGCTGAGTTGGCTGCATATGTCGAACCCATATTGTGGTGACCACCATATGTCAAGCCACAAAAATCCTCTGTGCACACCCCAAAGAATGTCGACATTGTGAGGGACTACTTTTAGACGCCTATGGTCCTGCAGGATGTTCCTCTTGGCGAAGGTGTGTTTGGAAAGATACAAAGTGTCATGTTTGATGATCATGACTTGGAGAACGAAGAAACATTCCCTAAGCTAGCACCAAAGTACTAATTGGAGAGGATACTCTACGATGATGTGATGAAGGTTGAGTTGATGCCATGGGCGCGTGGGCTAGGCAATGCTGAGACTAAATTTGTTGAGGATTCTGGATTTTTGATGGTACCCTATCTCCTCTATCTGTGTGTGTCAGCCACTGGCATTAGTTCATGAAGGGTGTTTATGGGTCCACGAGTGCATTCCAATTGAAGAAATGCTGATCCACCGGATGACTGACCTACTCAAGAAGGGGCATCATCCCATGACAGGGTTTGGGAAAATAAACGAGCTCAAGGTTGCAACCAAAGTCAAGAAAGATTTCAAGGTCGAATGGGATAAAAGGGGATGCTTGGTACAGAAAAATGTGGACTCAGCCATGCATCTAGGAACCTTGGTCCTAGGTCGCAAATTGATGAGAAAGTGTTGAACAAAGGTGGTCCCTGCAGACGTAAATGCGCTGGTGGTAAAATGTGAGAAGGGGGTCAGCTACAACTGGGCTCAATTCCTCTGCGAATAATTTTTGGAGAATGTGCGTGAGGTGTAGGATCTGGGGAGGCGATTTTGATACTCTTGGTTGTTGCTAATTATTGTGCTGATAGCATGGGGGACTTTGTTGGATGGAGTCCTCCCAGAATTGGAGCCTGGCGTATGCGAGGGGGCATGCTATGCCAATCTATGGGATTCCCCTAGTCCCAAGTGCGTAAAAGAAAACAACATTTTTTGGGTACTATTTGACGGTGAGATGCCTGCTGTAATCCACTCACATCCAAGAATATCACCAACAGTCTATGAGAAATACGAGAGTATGGCAAATTTTCAGGTCAAAATGCACCATGTGCAGGTTAGGCACATTGTGACCTGGTATGGTATAACTTTCCTTTTATGGTAACGAAGTCAGAGGTTGACGAGGTCATGGCGACCTGGAAAGCAACGTGGAAAGTGGGGGTCGGTTCCACTCATCCCATTACAGCCTCTACCTTAGGGAGAGAAATGGCTCCAGGAGAAAAATATAAAGGGGTTGAGTTGCACACTTACAAAGATGCGGAAACAAGCGTGCACAAGGATGGTGAGAAGGAGCCTGACACATAGAAGGATATAGAGCATGATCAGGGAGGTGAGGCTGATGTGGACCTCGATGGCCTAGATGGGTTAGATAGTGATGTTCTTGAATCTTCATGCAACACCAAGCATGGTGCAGAAACTTCAAAGGGTCTGCGAAGGAAGCAGAAGGGATCAAAAGCTATAGGCACCGACGAGGTCACTCTCACAGAAGAGAACCTGGATAAAATTGCAAATGCAATCACTTCCATTTCACAAGACAGATGGAATGCAATAGAGGAGCAGTACAAGGTTGTGGTGGAGGCCTTACAAATAATATTTTAGGTTTTGCAATTGAAGGCAGAGAACTTGAAAGCGAGCGTGGATCAAGCGAGGCCGATTCAAGAGAGCTTGCCAACAACAATGATCACCACAACATCAAATAGCAAAATTTTCCCCTTCCCATGCATAGCTATGGCAGTGGAGTAGCTGGAGCTGCATGCGTAGGTGAAAACCTACCCTGAGGTCGGAATTGATCTAGGAAAGCTACTAAGTGGAAAGAAACATGCTCTCCAAACAATTGTTTCTGACAAGCTGCAGTGCCGGGAGGTGCACATGCAACAGTAGTTGAGTGAAGCATAATAGATAGCTGCAACGAAAACAAAAGAGTCTCTCTAGGCACAAACAACCCAACAAGAAACTGTGGTTCAACGTGCGTATTTGGAAACTTTAATTGACAAAGTATGTAGTGATCTTCCTGAAGTGGTCATCCCAGCATCCGCTACACCGAAAGTCAAGACTGAAAGCCTGGTTGCTACATTAAAAGCTTCTCGAACAGAAATGTAGATAAAGAAAGAAGATTTTGAATAAAAAGTTTCAACACTATATGATGAGCTACAACCTAAGACTTCCTCGGAGGTGCGCGCGCAGTGGTCTGCCTTAGTAAAAGAAGCGTTCGAGATAATTTCAGCTAACTTTGACAAGGGCTCAACATTGCTTGAGACAACCATGGGATTATGGACCTCTATACAAACAAACCCACTCATCAAGAAGATCAATCAGGAGTTGAGCGCCAAGGAGCATGAATTCGACGACGTGCAAGAGGTCTTGCCTACTTTCATTCCTGCCCAACACATGGCCCACTTGTAGGCCAGTCAAGTTCTACGAGATGAGATTGAGGAACTATGACTAAAGAAGAAAATTTTAGCCAACCATATGAAGCCATGGGTGGACGAGGCAATGAAGTTGTCTCAAGACCTGGATGCAGTAGTCAAGAACTTGAACCAAACCCTGCATAGTGTCAACCTAACCACAGAAGGACCGACATCACAGAAGCTAGTAGATACTACCCAAAGCACTGCAAATCAGAGTTTGGGTTTCCTTGCACCCTTTTCTACTACTATTGAAGAGATATAGAACATTATGAAGAACCTAGTGCCGCTTTGACTTGGGACGAGTCACAAGATTGTGTTGGGAGCCTGTTGGAGCGGGGTCCCTTCAGGCCGAAATATGATACAATTTTGATATATTTTTATAAATATTTTTTAGTTTTAGTCATGCGCATCACAATTCAAGGGGATTTGGGGTGGGTCAAAGCCCCTTATGAGTTGTAATGGGTCATGTTAGCACTTCGCCAGTTTCCCAAGGCTGAATAAGGAATCCCAACAGAGGTAAAAACACACAAAGCTTTTGACTTGATAACTAGCTCTATCAAGTCAGAGAGGGCTCTCTCCAAAAGGGTTACAGCCATGAGGGCTAGAGTAATTATGGTTTTTAGGCTAGATATTGAGTATAGGGGGTTGTTTGAATTTGATTTGGTTGGGGAATCACTAGATCAAGAAATTAGGTCAAGGAAAACTAGGTCAGGGAAAATGAGATAGGGTTGCAAGGATAAATGGGCAAGGTAGGCACAAGGCTTATCACTTAAAGAGGATTGTGATGGAATGGTGTTGAGACTGAAAATAATCTAGGAAAAGCATAGGTGATGTATTCTTCTTAGACATATCAAAATGAACAAACTATGATCAATTTCCCAAAACAGAGCATGATCAAGCATGTATTCTGAATATCAAACTTGATAGAGATCATAACATAGAAATGAAGTGAACATGAATACAATACATTCTAACATATGGTACTGAAGAAAAGAAAATTATAGACATTAATATCACAAGTATCCCATAAAATAGCTGCAACTCCTCTTTATTGGCTGACCAAACTGAGTACCATAGTTCCTTGATCAACTAGAAAACATACAAAATGATTCCAACCATTGCTAAGAGTCAAGTGATGGAATAAATAGACATCAAAAAAAGCTTCACTCATCCCCAGGGGTTGAATCCATGAGGTGAGGAAGAGATCCAAAAAATACTGAACTACAAACTGAAGTGTAGGATGGTCCAAGTGACTCACTCCTCATTACATTGAACTGATTCATCTTTGACTAAAGGATAAGTTTATCCAATGAATCTACCCCTAGGTAACTTATATTTTACATAATTACATTTACCATGATGAATTACATTGATATTAAAATCATTTCTTGAGGTAAAACCAAAAATTACAGTGAAAAACCAAAAAAGTGAGCAAACTGGCATAAGCGCCATTTTCCTATCATAAGCACCCTTGCTGTGTCATAAGCACCCTCCATGTTTAAGGCTTCTTTTGGAGGCCTTCCCCGTGTACAAATTAGGCCCAGGATAGCTTGTTGGAAAGCTCATCCTATCATATTTTTGAATATTCCTTCAGTTATGAAAATGGTGTTGATTTCACCCCTCAAAAATGGAATCTCCCAAGAGTAGTATAAGCACAGCGCCTATTCAAAAACAGGGGCAGAAACATGTTGTTTTGGTGGTTTTTTTCCTTTTTCACCTCCTGAAACTGCAAATAAAGTTTGGAAAATTGGGTTTTATAGATGTATATGTAATTACAAATCTTATGGTGGTTTTTTTTCTCTCAAAATGTGCCCCAAACATAAGCACAACGCCAAGGGCATTTTGCTTATGACCATTTTTCTGATATTTGTATTTGCAGAAAAACAAAGTCATGTACAAATTTAACAAAAATGTTGCAACTTGCCTCAAAATTTGTGGAAACGGTGCTGATGAGGTGGCTAGGCTCGGAGTGAAGCCTCAACAAGTATTTCAAACTTTTTCTTCTTCTCCATGGTCAACTCTTCAATTTTGGCATTGGCTCTTTTGAGCTTGGCCAATGAAATTTTCTCTTTCAGGGCATGGAGTTTAACCTTCCTCCTCAACAAATAATTTTCCTTATTTTCCTTTGATAGCAGCTTCTTCAAGTTTTTATTGGCTCTATCAAGCCATAGCTCCATGTTCTCATTGATCACAACAGTAAGCTGCTCATTTAGGGTTAGGTGATCAGCTAGCTCAACTTCCCTTTGTCTATCTAGAGCTAGAGCTCTTTTCAACCCTCTAGTTCTAGGTATCTGTCTTGGTACCTGTTCTGCTTCATCATCAAGTAAGCCACACTTCTCCAGCATTTCATCTAGCATGACTTTGGTCTTTTGAGCCTCCCTTTGAGGAGTGAAATACCTCACCTCATCAATGACTTGTTTGGTTTTAAATTGTTCATTTTCTTGCTCAAGGAAGTGTACAACATATTTGTCTCTGTCAAGGTTGCTTTGGAGGTCTCTAATTTTTTCATCCTTACCTTTGATGGCCATGTTAATGATTTGTATGTCATCATCATCACCTAGGTAAACCAACTCAAACTTATGCTCAATATCATGGAGGTTTTCATCATGTTTTACCTGTAACTGAGTTTGTGTCTCAATCAACTTTCCTTTACATTTTTCAAACTATTTTTTTGATGTATAAGACATGGCCCCTTCCAATATGTGTGGTGTTAGCACTTGATCTGGACCCCAGGCTGAAAAGGGAAAAACAAGGTAAAAACTAAACCATGCTCAGCCTTGTAGCTAGCCCTACAAGGACAGGAGAGGGCTCTCTCCGTAAAAATAGATATCCGATAAAAAAACAATAGTGGACTAATATTAGGCTAGGTAAAATGATGGGAAAAAGGTTTTAATAAAATAAATGAAATTTCAGGGATGTGTGGGACAAAATGGGACAGTTGAAACAGGGATTAGATCAGGGCATAGGGTATTTCATGGGGAAAGATAAGCAGGAAACTTTAGAAATTAAAATTAAATAAGGATGGGATGGAAAGAATGATGAGGAGCTGAAAAGGGCACACTAAATGGATCCTTTTCAAATAGAAGAAAAACACAAGAGTATGAATGGTTTCCCAAGGTATGGCATAAAAAAAATGGATCCTATCTTTTTATCTTGAAAGCATTCAAAAGAAATGTTTATGAATGAATGGAACACATAAAAATTCACATATGAAACAAAGGAGAAAAAAAAATGCTAAATATCATACCACATGGATCCCACAAATCAGAGCTGCATCTCTTATTAATCCCTGTCAAACTATACAATGGAGCTCAAAATGTTCTTCCACACTATTCCCCTACTGTTGAGTTCTAGACCTCAGACCTAGACCCCTTAAAAATGATTTAAAATTACATTAAATACAATAGATTTGTGGGAACACAGATTCATGAAAAGAGGGAGTTTTTTAACAACTCAGAACTAAAATTTGAATATGGCAAATAGAACCAACTTTTTGCCTCTGAAAACAAGGAACAACAATACATTTTGAACTCTTTGAGAATTTTCTGAAGTAAAAATAGGTAATCCGATCCTATTTTCCTGCTGCTGTAGATATCTCTATTTTATTTTAAGCTCTTCGGCCAACTGACTGTCGCTTTTCTTTCCATTTGAATAAAACCAACTTTTTAATAAAAATACCTTTGAAATGAAACTTTGCCTTTAGTGAAGGGAAAATTTAATTTTAAATGGGAAAAAGGGAAGGGAAGGAGGCGTGACTTGCATAATCGCAATCTGAAGATCGTGGAGGGGCGTATCACATAACCGAATAAAATATTTCCGATGCGATGGGAATAAGCAATAAGGGGGAGGCCTTTGATAAAATGAAATTAATTACAATTTGACTTTTACAAAGGGGAATGGGCTTTTTTATAATAAATGGGCAGAGAATTTATGGTGGGCCTGAGGGTAATCGCAATCTCAATATCGGAGCAGGCGGAAGGAAAAATTTGCATATGGAATCACCGATTGCGATGGCGCGATTGGATGTAGGCTATGTGATTGTCAATCGGATCAATGGTCGGCATCGCATCGGGCGGGGCCAATCGAGGGAGCAGATCGGGAGTCAATCGCATTGGAAGAAAGGGATTTGCGATGTGAGCAGAATGGGAGGTGCGATGCAATCGCATCGAAATTTTCATAGGGGGCCAATCGGGGCGTGTTTATAAAAGTTGTGACTATGATCGGGGTTTTGTAATAAGAACTTTTGAAATGTTTTATTATAAAATTTTCAACGGAGTGTGGTGGGGAAGTGGTTTTTCAACAGAGTTTTATAATAACAAAACTTTAAAATGTTATTAAAAAGTCTCAAAGGGACATGGAGGGGAAGTGGTTAAATCACATCGAAATTTTGTATGAGATTTGGGTAATCGGATGGGGAAAAAGAAATTTTATAAAGAAAAATAATAAACTTTAATAACATAAAGTTTAGGGGAAGGTGGGAAAAGGGGATGTTTAAGGGTATGGGGACCTTTACTTCACCTAGGCATAAATTTCAATCCAAAAGTCAGTTTTAAGAGTGTAATATACCGTTGGAAAGCTCTTTCCGGACTCTTTCTGATGGATCTGATTGGAAGATGATTTGATGCTGATCACACTGCGGAAAACTTCTCTGAAGGTATGGAGATGAATTTGTGGAGATGGCAGCTTCTGAATTGTGACTTATTACATATGATGATATAAAATTACATAATGAATGATAATAAAGGAAAAATATCATGTTTTCACCTCAAAAAATGGTTTTGAGGTGAAAATTACATCAAACTGAATAAAATATATCTTTGATCTTGCAAGTGTTGTGACTTCGTGTTTATTGATTTCCTCATGACCTTGCTGATATTTATTGACACCTAACTCAGCATTTTGACCATGTTGAGACCCTAGAAACTAATGAGACCCATCCTATGACATATTGACATGATTTTGAGGATGAAAGTGAGTAATGACTTGTTACACTGAAAATTGTCATCCTGACATTCTACTATGTGTATGAGCTCATTATTACTCGTACTCTTCCCTTTGCAAGTCTAACATATCAGTTCCTCATGTCAAGCCTTGAAAATCAGAGAAAAGTTCCTAAAAATCTCCTAAAATTTGGTCTCACACTTTATCTCTATCTTGCCTGTGGTCCCGCACCTAATGTTCAGCTTTCTTGCATATCATATCGCACTTTATTTGTGTTAAAAGTGCGGACCCCTGTAAGATCAAAAAGGTGCAAGTAATTTCCAAAAAGCTCAATAAAAGTGAATTCTAGAAGCTTCCGGAAAATATCTTGCGGTGATAGAACCGCTCTTATGAGGTGCATGTATCCCTTACCTTATGGAGCTAACCCCTTGATGTGAGGATCTTATCCCTTTGAAGGAGGATTCTATCCCTTCATAGTTGGAACAAGAAAACTCCTCTATTCTACTATAAAAAGAGGCATTGGGTAGCCTCAAAGGGAGTTGAAGCTTTAGTATATTTGAAGTTAAGTGCTGTTGAGATTCAGACTCAGTTAATTAAGAATTTTATGAGGAAAGATTACATACCTCTATTTGTCTTGGTTGGAGAAGTGCATAGCTTATCAAAGTAAAGGAGATTTCTGCTTCGGACCTCGGAAAGTCCTGTACAACATCAAGGCTCAGGTTGTAAGGATTTTCTTCTTTTGAAATTAATACAAATATACTCATTTTTCTCAATAAGCTTTCAATCAATGGTTTATTTCATAGATTCCTTGATCACTATGATGAGCATGGTTTATGATGATTTCTGTACATGTGCTATGTAATATTTTTCTTGTTTGTGACTGCAGGTTTAAAGGGAAAACTACTTCAAGCGCGCGAGGGACAATAACGACTTCAAACAAGCACTGGACAAACGGTAAGTCCTTAACACCTCTATGGAGCTTTTCATAGATCATATATGCTTAGAGAAAGATTAGTCTATTTTGCTGTTTGTTGCTAGATACTTTTAGTACTAGGGAGATCGGTCTTTTCCGCAAGACGGATTTATCCGACAACAAATTGGTGACTCCACTGGGGAAAGAACTTGTCGTTTTTGGTTCTCTTTTATTTTGATTTCAGGAAACGTTTTTCCTAGTTTTTGATTGATAGACATCTGCCTGGATAGCTTAGGTTTTCTCTATTTTTGAAAATTTTGAGATCTTTTATGTTTTTCTCTAATTTTTCCGGGGACCGCACTTTGCCTTCTTTGCACAGTGCGGGCAGTTTCACATTTTTTCTTTAGTAAACAGTGCGGTACCGCACTTGTTCCTTCTGCAAACCTATGGACCCTGTTAAAATTTTGAAAAACTTTAGATTTCTTTCTTTAGTTTATCTTTATTTTAATTTTGAATTTTTTATTTTTGCGCAGATTGATGATTATTTCTATCAAAAGGTTTCTATGAATGAATCTTAGCAGTATTGGTGTTTTGATGATTTTCTAGAAGTTTTGCGTTTTGGATTGTCTTTCACTTGGTATTTGTAGTGATTCGAAGCATTGAATGTTCGAAATACATGAGATTACATTGGTCTTTTGTATTTTTCTGAATCCGACCTGATTTTGAAATCATCCTTTATTGATAAATAGAGTTGCCTGTTTCTTTGCAAATCTTCGAAAAGAAACTTTGTTATTGGTTTTTGAATTTCATTTTTTATAAAAACATAATTGAGTGTTTTTGATCTGTTTGTTATTCTGAACAAATAGATCCTTAGTTTTCTAAATAACTAAGTAAAACATTCTTAAAATTTTTTTTAAGGCTTTTATTCAAATAGGTTATTAAAATTTGTAGATCTCAAAATTAGTTTTATAGTTTTGAGTATTTTTTATAAAAGTTTGTAGATCTCTTTTGAAGGAAATTTGTTTTATAGCTTCAAGTTTTTGAAAGTGAAAGGATTTTCTTATGAGCTTTGATACTTTGTTTCATTTGGAGTTATCACTGAAAAGACAAAAATATTTTCTTTCAATTGTTCTTTATGTTTAAAGAAGGAATTGTTCATTAAAAGAATTGCATTCTCTAACTCTTCCTTAATTAGAATTTCAATGAAAGGAAACGATCTGATTATCATTTTTAGGTGCATTTTTAGCGTTTTTTGGAAGTCGAGTCTTCACACCATCGGAGTTTCACTTCCACACCCATTGACTTAAGAAACAACTCCTAAAAGTAACGCTTAATTAAAATTCATCTAGCAATATTTTTATTTTCTAGGGCTCTTATCACCAACATAGCTTAGGCTAGTATCTTGGAGTAGGGAGTAATTAACTCTCCGAGGTAGTAAAACAAACAAGTAGAAAAATCTTGCGGTAGGAAATAAATCCAATTGTAATTTGTATAATCTGGGAAGCTTCTCTTAAAGAAGTCAATCACGAGATCATGTCCGAACCTTTGAGACAATCAATTATGTTTCATTGGGGAAGATAGAAGATTTTGCATGCATTACAAACGGTAAACCTCGGATTAACCACTGTTGAGGAGCCTGGGGTCACTTTTCGGTAAACCTCGGATTAACCATGTCGAGGAGCCTTCAAGGGGATTGAGCTTTGTTACTCTGCCCTTGCACGTGAGATCGGATCGTAGACTTTTCCCCCAGTTATATTTGTTACTGTTGGTAACCTTAGTGTCCAAAACTTAAGATTATTTCCTAATGTGACGGTGAAGGAAAGATCTCACTGTACCTGGAGCAGACGTCGACTAGACTCACTTGGACTCTCTGGGGGGTTCTCTTCACACGAGATGGTTTTGTGAGGAAACTTGTGCCAGTCTGTTTCATTAAGTAGGTTGTTGGGGTAACTGTTCCAACCGCCCTTTCTGTATTAAATTTCTACTAAGTTGGATTTCATCACCAACTAGTGGTTTTAGTATGGGAAGTTACTGTTTATGTGTGGTTTGAACTCTTAGATTTTTAAGCATGTGATTCAATTGTTTGTTTCTTAGAGACTTTAGGTGTTTTCATTGAAATTTTCTTTGTCTGCGTGTGATTAGTTAAATAATTAATCGTGGCAGAATTGACGAGACAATCCCAGAGATTACAAGGGAAACCCCCTGAATATTCACCAAGTCAGCTTGAAGGGCTTCGCGCTCTGGTATCATCTAGTAGCGGTAGGATTAAATCAACAGACGTCGGAACGTCATCTATAGTAGTTCATCCTGGTTATCAAACACCCATAACAGAACACATTCAAGAGCCAATTTCGGTTTCTAAAGTTACTGGTAGTATTTCTCCTACCAGTGAACTGGCTGACGAACTTGAAATATCTGAACCTGAAACTGAACCTTCTGTTTTGGAAACATCTTTAGGGTTTATTACTCCAACTTCTAGCGATCTTGGTTCACCTAGGGTAAGAAATATTGTCACCGACGATCTTCCATCTGGATTAATTTCTATTGAAAAACTTACTAATCCGGATGAAGAGTTATCTCTTCCCAATTCCCCTCAATCGTTAAATCTTAGGGAACGTGAATCAATTTTATACAACCCTATTCGAACTACTGCTTGGTATTTATCCTTAACGATTTTTTTAGAGAATCCAGGTCTTGCTTTTTCTCCACCTCGAGTTCCATTTCATCCAACACCTAGAGGTTACTATCTGTCATCCATTATGGCAGGAGAGTCATCCATGTTTTTCCAGACACTGGAAACATTTTTACATGGTGGTCCTTTTGTTCCTTCGGGATATCAGGATTTGTCTGGTAATTTCTCCAGAGCAACTCCTCAACCTATAGAACAAGTGTTATCGTTTGGTTTAAGTGGAATTAAAACTGAAACGTCGAACGCAGAGCAAATTTTTATGATGTCTGGTAATATTCTGAATCCGCAACCTCAAGGCAATCAGTTACCGCCTGGAGGGAAATCTCAGGGAAATCAGTTACCGCCTGGGGGGCAACTTCAAGGTAGTCAGTTACCGCCTGTTGGGAAACCTTCAGCAAGTTAGTTACCACTTGGGGGTCAAACTCAAGGTAGCTTTTTCCCAAGACAAACTGTGGAATCATATTATTTTTGGGGACAACCCCAAGGACAGTACATACCTCAAGGAAATCAACCTTCAGGACAGTACATACCACAGGGTCAACCCCAAACTCAATATGCTCCTCAGGGTCCTTATCAACCCTAGCTTCGGTATGCGCCTCAGGGTTATCAACCTCAAGGTCAGTACCCAATTCAAGGTTACCAACAGCCTTCTGGTCAGTCTTCTGTTCAAGGAGCCAAAAATTTACCGCTTACTTATCAACCCTACGTTCAACCAGGTTATGGTCCTTACGTTCAACCTTCTGCGGGATAGTACCCCGGAATGAATATGGTGTGGGATCCATCCCAGTATCAAAAACCTATGCAGCCTAATGTGCAGCTGCCTTATCAACCTGGATAGCCTTTGGTTTCTGGTTTAACCCCGCAACCTGTCTAGCCGACTATTCAAACTTCTGCACCTAGTTTTGTTCAGCAGGCTAGGCCTAGTTCACCTCAGAATCCACCTCAAACTGCTGCAACGTCTGTTCAACCTATCACACCTATTTCTGGAGTATTTGTAACTCCGAGTTTGGCTATCCCTGTATCCGTGCAAATCCCTCAAGTCTCTGTACCCGAGTCAGGATCTTCAGTTCAGACTTTGGTTCAGATGCCTAGAGGACAAGATGGTACATGTACAGTTGTCACAAGTCAACCACAGTTCACGTATCAACCGTACCAGGGATATCCTCAATATGGTCCCGGTTCACAAAATCCAAGTTATCAGTATCAATCGTACCCTGGCTATACTTATCAACAGCCTCAACAACCCCAGTTTGGTCCTGTTAATACTGGTTTTCCAGGAGGTTACACGATTCCTAACGCAAATCCGATTCCCAGTTATCTTGGGTATACACCTCCTGGAACTGCTTTGGCTACTCAAGGTTTTCATGACCCTAACCGTCAGTTACCGTTTATTGCAACTTTGGATTTACCTGATTTGACGCGCCTTACGAATGATCCAATTTTCTATTATCCGTACTGGCCGCCAATGCCGCATAAGTTTCCCAATGATATATCCAAATTCGAAGGTAAGTCAGGAGAGGATCCATCAAATCACGTCATGACCTATCACCTCTGGTGTGCATCTAATTCAATCATTGATGATTCGATTCGCTTACGCCTTTTCCAAAGAACTCTTATTGGTCTTGCAGCCAAATGGTACATTGAGTTACTACGAGGCTCATTTAATAACTTTAGTCAGTTAGAAACTGCCTTCTTGATTCATTTTAAGTTTCCTCTCAGATACAAAAATGGCACAGAATTTTTAACATCACTAAAACAACCCACGTCTATGTATATTTCTGATCATATTCATGAATGGTGACGTAGAAGACGTTTGGTGAAAGTTTATATTCCGGATCAAATTTTGGCAGAATGGTTTATTAAATCATTGTTACCCAAGATTACTGAAGATGTAGCTAAGGTTGTTGTTGTTACTAAAGAGCAAGTAATTTCACAAGCTCAGTACCTTGACCTCGTTTATACGCAGTCAGGTACTTTACACGAAAAAATCCCTGACCTTCCAAAACAAGGTCAAATAGCTGCTGCTCCTTCAAGGTCTCATGCCGCTGATGGTATGATTGGTACGGTCAATAAAAAAAGTAAGAAGAAATCTTCAAATAATTCTTCTCCTATTATAGCTTTACTAGATTCCCCGAAAGGAGAATCTTCCCCTGAAATTTCTACCGAAATTCATGTCGTAGAGACATCTACGGCTAAATCTAAATCCAGTGGTAAAAAGAAAGGAAGAATAAAAATAAAAAGAATTCAAAAGAGAAAAATGATAAAAATGAATCCAATGATGAAAAGCGCAAACCTTGTTACCTTTGTTACATTTTTGACGAGGATCACTTCACTAAGGAATGCCCACATCGAGTAGAGGTTGCAAAATTCATTAAAGGTTCACAACAACCTGCTGTCTTGAAGGATCCTTTTCCAAATCAAGATAGAAAAATGGTTGGTTCTACTTTGACTACTTCAGAAGAACCTATTTTGATGATGTCTCATGTAAGGATTGTGACGCGATCACAATATTATGGTACTAAGAGTCCTGTTGATGGTAAAGAAGCAGAATCTTCTAATGCAAATGAGTCAAATATGCCTCTTCATGTTTCTGGTCCGCTATAGATCGAGAAACAAAACCTAGACTTAATAATCAAACCGCCTGCTAAAGGTGTTCTTCGTAAATCAACTTTCAATCCACATGCGACAGCTGCTCAGAATTACAACATTGTTGAAGACTTAGCTATTTCCCCTTCAGCAATGTCGGCTTTGGAAGTGCTGCAATCATGCCCAGCACAGCGTAAATTTCTTTTGTCTGCTATAGGAGCTGTAGATGTTCAGGATTCTAATCTTATAATCTTTGATTTAGAAAATAGTACATCTCGTCTACCTCATCAAATGGCTTTCCAGATACCAGTGTTAGTAAAAAACAGACTGATCTATTGGACTGTGATTGATGAGGGAGCTTCAACGTGTATTATGTCGATTCAGTGTTGGAAATCGCTTGGTTATCCTACACTCAACCAATCTCCAACGATTCTTAAGGCTTTTGATGGTCGAGGTTTCCACCCTTTTGGTATTTTGCAGGATTTACCCATAGGGGTCGAAGGTAAAATCATGAATCTAGATGTGGAAGTGGTTGATGCCCCTCTAGATTACAACCTTCTCTTGGGTCGCAGTTGGTCTTATGCTATGACTGCTGTTGTTTCTTCGGTCTTTCGACTCATAAAATTTCCATATCAAGGAAATATCGTCACAATAGATCAGTTAACTCATTTCTGTTCTGACCCAGCCTCTACAGAAACAATCTAGCACACTGGTAAAGCAGTTATCCCTTATAAGGATGTTGGAGTAGGATTGGTTAAAGATTCTGGTTTACTAGGAACTTTTTCCTTTCCTCCTCCTAATGTATCACCTGTTGTTGCAACTATTCACATGATTTCGTCAGATACTATTATGTCTGATGATCCTTGGATCATACCTTCCGATTCTGAGTTAGATTCAATTGATGGCATGATGCCTTTGAGTCCATTTGAAATTGCATATCAGGCTGTACAGTCACTTTCTGACCGCTTTTCAACCGAAAATGATCCAATGAATGGGATCCGTGAGGAATCACTTTCTATATCTAGTTCAGCCACAACAACATTTCCTGATGTTGTTCATACTGATGAGCACATTCGTGAATTTTTGTCCGTTGATGGTTTACCATGGGAAGATCTGCATCACCGATCTTCGTTTTTACCTGAACTAGATCATTTTGAAGATGATTTCGCTTCAATTTTTACTGCTGAATATGTCAAAGAACCCCAGAATCCATTGCAAAATCCCGATTCTGAGTTAAATTTGGAAAATATTTCTCGAACGATTCCAATTGACATTTCAGTAAAACCAAGAATAATTGAAAACATTAATATAGGTGCTTGCTGTACTGAATATGAAATTAAATCTTATAAAGCCCTATTTCAAGAATTCCATGATGTGTTTGCCTGGTCCTATGAAGAAATGCCAGGAATTGATCCATCAATCGTCGTACATGAAATCAAGACTTACCCGGATGCCAAACCTTTCATCAACGTTTACGTCAGATACATCCTAGAAAAGATGCTACTTTTAAAGCAGAAGTTGAAAAATTACTACGTGCAGGTTTCATTTATCCAATTCCCTTAACGGATTGGGTATCAAATATTATTCCTGTAACTAAAAAACAAGGAACGATACGAGTATGTATCAATTATAGGGATATTAATCGAGCTTGTCCCAAAGACAATTATCCAACTCCCTATATCGATCAAATAATTGATGATTGTGCCGGTAGCGAAATGTTTTCCTTTATGGATGGCTTTTCCGGGTATAATCAAATAAACATACTCCCTTCTGATCAGCCAAAAACAGCTTTTATTTGTCCGTGGGGGACGTTTGCTTATCGCAAGCTACCCTTTGGATTAAAGAATGCTGGCGCAACTTTTCAAAGGGCAATGTCTTATGCGTTTCATGACATTAAGCACATTGTGCAGTCGTATCTTGATGATTTACCTGCTCATTCATCATGCAGGGCCAACCATCTCACACACTTACGAGCTATCTTTATGAGATGTTGGCATTATAAAATTAGGCTGAATCCACACAAATGTGTTTTTTGTGTAGAGTCGGGTCGTTTACTAGGCTTTTTTGTCTCGAAATCAGGCATTCGTGTCGATCCGTCGAAGGTCGAATCTATTGTTAAATTACCTCCTCCTTCGAATTTACGCCAACTCCAAAGTTTGTAGGGGAAAGAAAACTTTTTACGTCGGTTCATTCCTAACTATGTCGAGCTTATAAATGGTTTCACCCGATTGTTGAAACATAATATTCCATCCTTTTGGGATGAGATCGCTGATTGATCTTTTGATGCACTTAAACACGCGTTAACCCAAGCACCGTTATTGCATCCTCCCAACTACAACCAGGATTAAATTTTGTACCTCGCTGCTTCTCATTCCACCATTGGGATGGTGTTAGTTCAGGAAGACGAACCTCATACTGAACATTTGATTTACTATCTTAGTCGGAATCTGCATCCGACCGAGATCAAGTATACACATGTGGAGAAATTGGCATTGGCGGCTGTCCAAGCTGTCCAAAGATTTAGGCACTACATCTTGTTACGTACAAAACAATGTTACCGATGAAATAGGTAACCTCAGAAAAATTACTTCGTGCAGGTTTTATTTATCCAATTCCCTTAATGGATTAGGTATTGAATATTTTTCATGTGACTAAAAAACAAGGAACGATATGAGTATGTATCGATTATAGGGATATTAATCGAGCTTGTCCTAAAGACAATTATCCAACTCCCTATATCGATCAAATAATCGATGATTGTGCCGACAGTGAAATGTTTTCCTTTATGGATGGATTTTCTGGGTATAATCAAATAAACATATTCCCTACTGATCAGCCAAAAAAAGCTTTTATTTGTCCGTGGGGGACGTTTGCTTATTGCAAGCTACCCTTTGGTTTGAAGAACGACTTTTCAAAGGGAAATGTCTTACACGTTCCATGACATTAAGCACATTGTGCAGCCGTATCTCGATGATTTACCTGCTTATTCATCGCGCAGGGTGTTACACCATTTTTTGGTCATCTAACTCTTCATCATTAGATGGACCCAAGTACACCATGTAAGACCAGTTTTACCCCAAGTAAAACTGCTTTCACTATGTTAATTAGGAAACCCCAAAAGGAATAATTAATTAAACTATAATTTAATTATTATTCCCAGTCATGTTTAACCCAAAAACAAAGAAATTAATGAGATAAACCCATAGTTATCTTATTATTTTCTAGGAATAATTATTTAAATAATATTCCTTGGTAAATATGACCAAATCAACCACCATTAATCAACTAAATCATTATTTATTTGATTATATCCCAACCACTTCCTTAAAAAGATAAATAAATCATTTATTTATTTATTTTTCACTAATCAAGGGATTTGACCCAAGTCAAACACCCTTTCCCTCCGACAAATAATAATAAAATATTCCATAGAGGTGGATCTAGATTTGGTTAACATTATTTTAATCATGCACCAAGATCTAGAATGACCCAATATTTTGTTATAAATAGGAGGGTTTTCCCCTTCATTCTTCACCTTTTGTTGCATACTAGATCACTCTGGATCTATACACTCGGTCTCATTTTCTGCCATTATTGCTCCCATTGAGCTCTACCTTCTACATTGGGTTTTCTACATCTACAAGAGAGAGAAAGCTTAGATCTGAAGTGCTGAGGACTACAAAGAACCCATCCCATTGAGGAGATCTGGATACACCTTCTTGTTTCCCCCCAGGTGCCCTGTAATATAAAAATTCATTCAAAAATCGTGTTCTTGTCTTGTCTGTTGGATGCATGGAGCAAACTCTTTACTTTACTGCTTAATGTCTTTCCATTTATAGATCTGTTTGTTGCAGCACTTTAACTACTAATTGCAGATCTGAAGATGTTTTGCAGCCATTATTGTTGTTAGGGCTATTAGTTATGCGTAGCTAAAGTGGTTCTTTTTCGTACGCTTCGACAAAGAATTCATACTAACAAATGGCGACTCCACACAGGTTTTAAATTACGACCGCTGTCGTTTTTCATATTCCTGCATATCCAGCTACTTCAGGCCCTAGGGCTTCCTTTTTAGCTGCTTATTTTTTCTCTTTTCATGTCATTTTTCTCATATAAAACCCTAAAAACCTAAAATTTCTAACTTCCGTGTGTTTCTGGCCCTATTGCGCAGGTAAGCGACACCAGCCGCACCTGAGACGGCAATTTTTCAGAAAATCTGCCGCCGAAACAGCCGGAACGGGGGGGTCGCACCTTTTGGCCCCAAACCTGCGACCTGGACGCACCTTTTGGCCTGTTTCCTGCGACCTCAACTCAGATCAGGTCAGAACCTGCGACCTGCCTTTTTTCCAGCATTTTTTCTGTAATTTTTCTGGGTTCTGCTGCAGCCTCTGCCAGGGTTTTCCAGCCTCTGTCTCAGCCCGCCTTGACCAAGATCTGATCTGTTTTTACTCATCTAAGTGGGAACCCAGCCCCTTGGGGCTTTAGTACCCTCCACTTTTTGTGGAAGAGTTTCAGCTGTTTCAGCCGTCGGTTTCAGAGCTTCAGCCCTTTCTTTTTCCAGATCTGTGACCTCACTTCCAGATCCATCGAAATCAGCCTCTTTTCCTTTCAAATCACCTCTTGTCGTTTTGTTTGGACCTCCTCTAAAGGCCTCTGCCTTGCCCCCCCCGGTTTTTTGCTGATTTCCCTTTTTCCAGCCACCTTGCCTCTGTCTCTTGGCTGTGATCTGCACCCCTTATCTGCAGCTTTATCCTCTAGATCTCTGTCCCCTTTGACCCTAGGTCTGTTGAGCTTCCTTTGTGTGTGTTCCCATAGTTTTTCCCTTTCTTTTTAGCATAGTTTGAGAGACCCACCTTCTTGGGTTAAATAGATGCATCCGTAGCTGTTATTTTTCTGTTATTTCAGCATTTTATTCTGTTCTCTGTAGGTTTATTTTCAGCTACGCAGCACACTTTTTTGCTCTCAACAACGGAAAGGGTTTAAAAATTAAAATTAACGCACACCACACACTGACCCTAAGTGAAGAAGCGCCTGGTTTACACCGCTTGGCAAAGACTCTAAAATCAATCGTCACTGCACCTTATCTGCCCTTGACCTTCTTGATTCTGTCCCTTTCTGCCCTTGTCGGTTTCCTTCTTCCTGTCATCATTGCGCCCCCCAGGCGCCTTTCCCGGAGACTTCTTGGCCTTCATCCTCAGTTTCCGGTTGATCGACCTGCTCCGCACCGCCGTCGTCGAGCCAGTCCACCTTCGAGTCCGCACTCCGACTCCTCTCCTGATTCATCGGGTCCCCCTTCTCCTTCCGGTTCTCCCCTTTTTACCTTCACCATGTCTGGACCAGGGCCTAATGCTAGCGGTTCTCCCAGCCCCAATGCCGGCCCTACTTCTAGCGGAACCGTCACAACCACTACTCCGGCCACCCCTGTGCTGCCGTACATTGCAGGCCTCAGCCTCCCCGATTTCCATCAGTTGATTAACGACCCCATTCACCACAATGCTACCTGGCCCACTATGCCCACCAAGTTACCCTCTGATATCCCTAAGTTCGAGGGCCTTAATGGCGAAGACCCAGCCAATCACGTCCGGTCTTTCCACATGTGGTGTTCCTCCAACTCCATTACCGATGACTCCATCCGTCTTCGTTTGTTCCAACGCACGCTTACCGGCGAAGCTTCTAAATGGTATGTCGAACAGGCCCCTTCCTCCCATACCACGTTCGAGACTCTTGCCCAAGCCTTCTTGTCGTACTTCCAGCTCCCTCTCCGATACGACACTGGTACGGAGCTCTTGACTTCATTTAAGCAATCCTCTTCCACACGCCTTTATGCCCATGTTCAGGAATGGCGACGAAGACGGAGCTTATGTCGAGCCCCTCCCTTTGAAGATCGGGTTTACATGGACTGGTTCCTTCGCACTCTCCCGTCTCCCATCGGCAAAGATGTCGCCTCTCACTTTCCTCAATCTGAAGAAGCTGCCCTCCAAATAGCTTTAAAATATGACCTGATCTACGCTCAATCTGGTTATGTTTATACCGTTCTTCTTGACATCCCCAGGCCCGGTGGCGCTAACGCCCCGGGGGCATCTCATTCCGCCGACGGTATTGTTGGATCTCTTTCCCACCCCTCTGCTCACCCTCCTATGAGCCATGGCCTCCCTCAGGGAGGGGCCAGCACCTCTAGCACCCTGCCCCCTCCCGGCAACATGTATCCAGGATACGGCATGCTTCCTCCCTTTGCTCAACCTCCTGCTTACCTCAATGCTGCCCAACCTAATCCTTACTTTTATCCGCAGCCTAGTGCGCCAGCTCCTCCAGCATATGCGTTTCCGCCTCCCTTGCCTCCTCCCCACCTGTAACAGCCCTTACAACCCCCTCCAGGGCAAGTATTTGCGCAGCAGGGTGCGTTTAATCCCCCTTCTTCTCAAAGAAGGCGGAGAGGCAACCAGAACCCATCTGCCCCTGGTAACCGAGGTCCCAATTCTAGTCCGGACCCTAACACTAGCAACCAGCCTCAGGGCATTCCGCCCAGGCCGGACAGGCCGCTTCGCACAAACAAGCCCTGTTCGTGTTGCGGTGTTTACGGTCACTACACTCACGATTGTCCTCTCTTACCCCAGATGCGACAGATGTGGGAGTCTCAAGCCACATTGTGCGGACAACACGCCTCCCCTCATGCTCCTCCTAATGTGGCCACTACCCAGCCAGCTGTGTTCACTGATCCTTTCCCTCAACAAGGATTCGTGGCTACCCAACCCCCCGACAGCCATGTAGCCACCCCCTCGTCCATTTCTGGTTCCTCTGATTACCAGATCCTTATGATGCGCTCCGATCCTTCCCCTTTCGTCGACCTTCACCTTCAAACTCGGTCTCGCCAGTACCCCAAGCCTCCTGCTCAGTCTGCTCCCGAGCCTCCATCTCCAGGTTCTACAGAGCCTCTTTCGACATCCGGTGGCCCCTTACACATCCCTCAACCCAAAGTTGAGGTTCATTCAAAGATTCCAAAGGGTCCCTTGCGCCGAAAATCTTGCCTCCGGGTCGAGCCGCTCAATCGTACGGTATAGTAGATGATTTGGCGCAATCTCTTGCTGCCATTTCCACATTGGAACTCCTCCAGTCGTGCCCTTCCCAAAAGAAGGCTCTGTTATCTACCGTGGGCGCTGTAGATCCTGCCGATGACCAAATGATTTTTTTCGACGCTCATCAATCATAACATCCTCCTCTTCCTACTTCCGTCACCTTCCAAATCCCGGTCAAAATCCGGAATGCCAACGTTTCTCGGTGTATAATTGATGAGGGGGCATCCACCTGTGTGATGTTCGCTTCGGTTTGGAAGCAACTCGGATCTCCTAACTTGGCCCCTTCCATGATCACCCTTCGAGCGTGGGACGGCCATGCCTCCCAGCCCATTGGCCTTTTTCGTAATTGTCCTATCACCCTTTCCGGTAAGACTGATTGCGTTGACGTCGAAGTCATCGACGCCCCTCTAGACTACAACATTCTATTGGGGCGAAGCTACACCTATGCCATGTATGCTGTCCCATCCGCGGTTTTTCGCAAGATGTCTTTTCCTCACAATGGAAAGATAGTCACCATCGACCAGTTGACTTATCATGAGCCAAAGTCTCAGACCTCCCCTAAGACGACCATCTCTTCTGTAGCCAATAAGCAAACCATCGATTCCTTGACCAGTGTCTCTCCCGGCGTCTATAAAAGATTCCACCACCTTGTAGTACTTTTCCTCACCTTCCTCCCCCCTCCCCCATTACGCCGGCCCCGGCTTGTCGAAATGTTTGCATGATCACAATCGTCTGTTTCGCCATAAACGGCACCTCGGCTTCATGCCCCTCCTCCCGCCCTCATGGCTTGGCTCCTAGCCATTCCTCTCAACCAGCCGGACCTCCTCCTTCTGGCCCTCCCCCTACAGCTGGTATCCCCGAACCTCTTTATCCTCCAGGCTCGGTTCCCCCTAGCCTTAACCATCTCGGAGCCGTACCTCCTGGTCATTACCCTGCTGGACAGATCCCCTTCTTGGCTCCCCCTCCCGGAGTATATTCTGTCCCCGTCATGGCCACCCTCTCTCTCCCTAACTTGACCTTGGGCATTCCGGTTTGGTACCTTGACCCCCCGGCCGCCCCCCCCCCCTGGTCACCAAAGCCTTACATGGCTTTGACAGGTTCAACCGGTCCCCCTCGCTTCCTCCGCAACTGACGTGCCCCCAGCACCTCCACAGGACCCTTCTCCTGCTGAGTCGGCTCCCGGGAAGAAAGGAAAAGCCCGCAGGGGGGGAACCAAAGACCAAACCACCACAACCACCTCGGCTCCTCCCCCACCCTCGAAGCCTTGTGCCTTATGTGATGTCATCGGTCATGCCACTCATGCTTGTCCCGAGTTACCCCGTATTCGTCCCATGGTAAAAGTCGCGTTCCCCGACACTACGGTCCCTGAAACTCCCACTCCTGCTTCGACCGTCTCCAAGAACCCCAAGACTCTCCGCACCAACAAACCTTGTGCTTTGTGCGGTGTCCATGGCCACTACTCCCATCATTGTCCTCACCTGACGCATTAACGTGACTCCCTTGAGGTGATCCGCGAGTATGAGGTTGAACAAAATCAATCCGCCTCTCCCATTCTCGCGCAGTATGCTGCAGCCCAGCCTGAGGATTCCACCGATCCCATCCACATTCCCCCCCCTGATGTCCAGATGACGGAGTCTACGGTCACCATTCTTTACCTATCCTCCTCTGCACGACACTTGGAACCTAGCCCGTCTGCCGCCTCCCCCATTGTGTCCCTTGATACTCGAGATCACTCCACTGGTGTCTCTGTTGACCTTCGCAGCCCGAGTCCTCGCCATGTTTCCGATAGCCCTCATACATCACCTTGTTTGAGTTTTGCTCATCCTGCCCCTTCCCCCCACCATTTCCGCTCGATGACTTCTGCCCCCTCACGCTGCCATCCTTTCCTTTCATCCCCTCATGTATTGTCTTGTCACACCACCTTGCGCATCCCCCCGTCCACATCCTTTATCGGTTACGCCGATGGTGCAAGTCGCTACTCCAGGAATCTTGCCTCGGCAGGGTGAGCCATCTTCACCCCCTTGCATGACCTCGTTCTGTCTAACGGGGTATGCATTGGTTCTGCCACCAACAATCAGGCCGAATACGATGCAGTGCGTGGCCTACTAGCTGATGCTTTGCTGCATCGCATTCGCCACCTGCATGTTCGCTTGGATTCCTTGCTTCTTGTCATGCAACTAAATGGTGTTTATCGTGTGCGTAACCCTGTGCTGTTTAGACGCTATTTACGAGTAAAAGTCTTAATACGTGCGTTTGAAACCATAACTTTCAACCATGTACCCAGAGACCAGAACCACTACGTAGATAGTATTGCAAACCATGTTCTAGATTGGCATTTATCACACACAATTCATACAGGACAATAACATTAAATCAACCATCAAAAGACGATGCATATCCATAATATGTGTCGCAAACCATATATTGATGAGTCCATTTACTCTGATACATACGACATGCCCATAGCATGTTCCAAAAGCTGGGGGCACCATACGCCCCCCCACACATATACATCCGACATGCCCATAGCATGTTACAAACCAAAAACAAAAACTGGGGGCACCATATGCCCCTCCCTACACTATAGGAGGCACCCCCTGCCCCTACATACATCAAAGGGGGCACCATATGTCCCTAATCACTATCTGGAGGCTCCCGGGCCAATGGCTCTGCCCCTGCAGCATGTAGATCACGCATAGTTTGGCCAGCCATCGCCATGCGCCGCATGATACCTCGCCACTCCGAGGGGAGACCAACACATGGCTCTATGTACTGGTCGTCTAAATCCTGCCACCCGCGCTCTGATACTCCGGTCAACAGCTGATCACATCTACGGCGGATGTCCTCCAGTAGGGCAGCTGCACCATCATTTTGCGCTGCCCTCGATCCACTCGGACCCGTAGCTCCAGACGCTGCCGGTCGTCCCATATATCCGGCCGGTTTTACCGGTGCTATATCTGCATACCAAAAGTCCATGAATCAGTATCATTATTTACTATTCAAAAAACTTTAAACATGCCCATATAAGAATAGCAATTTGTCACTTACCATCGGGCCCCCAGACTCGACCAGGCGGAAGTGGCAGATCCGGATCCCCACAGTAGCTCATCCCACTATAAGGGTAGTCGTCTATGTACAACGGCATCTGATCCCAATGGGCAAAAAACTTCGGTCGAAATGTTCGCCCGACCGCCCCTCCTCCTCCTTTGCAGAGTAGTCGTCCCCAACGACGCATCCTGGGCTCTCTCGGGCCCCCATCTGGAAGATGCACAAGAGGCCTCAAGGTCGGGATCTTCTCAAAGAAGAAGGCGCACAACAAAGTCCCATATGAGCAATCATGATTCACCTGCCGCCTGCATAGCGACAACTGTCGCTTTAGCGACACCAACATCATTTGGGCCCACCCAAAGTAGGTCCCTCTCAACACACTCTCCACTATCATCATCTGCCCACCGGTGATGTGATGGAACGCCTGGGTGCCCAGGATTCGCAGCACAGCTGCGGCCACTGCACGGGTTTCTAGCCTCTCTAGATCCCCGATCGATATCCGAGTCCCCTTGACTTGGAAACCCAGTCGACAATGGCGTTCCACAAACTCCATGATATGCCGCCCCCGCGGCAACCCTGGCTGCGTGTCTCCCACTATCCCCAATGGTGGGAGGCCGGTCAGGAAGTACACATCCTGGACCGTCAGTTCGATCCTGTGCCCCTGCACTACAAAGATCTCCTGATCTGGATCCCAGTAACTGATAATCCGGGCCAGTAATGATTCCCCTGCTCTCATCAACGAGTTCTCCACAAACTTGAGAACCCCAAATCTAGCCAATACACGACGGACGCCCTGATCCGCCTGGATCTCTGCCCGAAGTGTTCCCAGATCCCTCTCTCTCCAGTTGACTCGTAACTCTGCCATACCTGCAAAAACACATTCTTTTTGTCAGGGTACAGATCGGGCAACCCATAACCACACACAAAAACCCAACTCCCGGCTACCAAGCCATCCAAACGACATCTGAACCCTCCACCTCCCGGTGTGACTTTACGCATTTACGGAGCGGTGCACCTTTGCCCCAAAACACCCGTCAGGTCGCACCTTGCCCCCCAGTGCCGACCCCGGCTGCATCAAAGGAGGGAGGGAGCGTTTGTTTTGCCAGGGAGCGTTGGGCCCTAAGCACAAATGTAATCCATCAAAATGCAAGAGCAAGGTTAGGCCTCTCGCCTCCAACTGACAGATCTCGAATCCAACGGTCGGTTTGTCCGCTACGTTCGCCGCAAGATTTAGGGCCTTCTCTCCTCTCCACATTCACCACAGCAACAATAGCAAATGAATGATTTTGGAGGGAAAACAGCCTCATTAAAAGAGAACCCCTGTTTCTTCTTTCGACTGCTGCGACCACACCGTAGCCCCGATCGACGAACCGTCAGCACCGCTGGATAGATCTCACCGAGCTCTCAAATGGGTTTTACTTAGTTTGTGGTGATTTGATACTTCACCCGGCCACATTTTTCCACGAAGGGTCACTTCACCGCTCCTTAAAATCGAATTTCCTCACTTACGACACTTGTACTTGGGGCACCATACCGCCCCCTTACTTGACCACGTTCGTGTTGATTTTCGTCATGAGTGCCCACCTTGTACTCATGCTTCTATGACCCCCCATTGGGGCCTTTATTGTGTGGCAGCACTATCTAGTCGCCCTTTCTTAGAGCATCCGAGTTGAGTTATCATTGCATTCATGGAGTCTATCCTGCATCCTTTTACACCCTACTATAGCCCTCCATTCTTTTTGCTTGGTTCCTCTCTTGTGTCGCATCTCATGACCTTCAGCCCCACTGTCCCCTGTCCCTTTCGATATTGTGTCAGTCGCTGCCATGTCATTCATGCCCTTTATCCTCTAACAAGGGAAGTCGTCCATTCGCCACTCCACCCTTCCCATTTCCGCCATCATCATTAGTGTCAGTCTGTCCGTCGCTCTATTGCTATTCTCTCGTGCCTTAGTTGAGGATCTCTCATTGCCTCACCTAAGGCGGGCCTCCTTCTGTCGACCTCAACACATTTATTCCAGAAGCAAGGTCTAGAGGGCGGTGTACCTTGGTTCCAGCTTCCACTTTTGTTCGGTGCCTCGGATCAGGCAGGGGGATTTCTTACCTCCCTTTGACTTGATTGCTTCTCCAGCTCCTTTCAGCATGACCGAGATTCGTATACTGGACAGTCCAGTGACCCAGCAGCAGCTCGTGATGATTCCCGGGCGTGTGTGAGATGTCTCGGCCCTCATGAGGGGGTGGCCCTGCAGGTAGCCCCCCACATGCCCGGATGACCTCTTCATTGCAGCCTTTGATGCCGCTCCAGATTTTGATGATGTTGGCCTTAGCCACTTGCAGCACCTCTATGATTTGCATGTATCAGTCAGATTTTGTGAGCCCTTCCCCATTTACAGGGGGCATTTGGGTTGTATGTATCTCATGTACTCAGATGATATTGTACTAGTCCTGGCTGTTATCCCAGGCACAGCATGTATGTGAGACTATTCATTGTATTTTTATCTGGCTCTTGATTATGCCAGCTGTACTCTATGGTTCGGTCCCTTGTTCACTGGACACACTATTATTTTGTACTTTGTCACGGCGGGCATAGGTATGCCTCCCCCGCCGCCTTCAGCAAAGGTACCCTCTCATAACAGAGACTTGTTGCACCTGCGAGTCTCGTCTCCTCAGGGTCTAGTCCTTCAGCACACTATCTACCTCATATTTCTCTCTCTGACATACCCTTTTGTTGTCTAGTGATTGTCTTCTTACAACGTACTTGATCCATACGATTGCTCTGACTTTCTACTTTTTATTTGAGGAAACGATGTGTTACACCATTTTTGGTCATCTAACTCTTCATCATTAGATGGACCCAAGTACACCATGTAAGACCAGTTTTACCCCAAGTAAAACTGCTTTCACTATGTTAATTAGGAAACCCCAAAAGGAATAATTAATTAAACCATAATTTAATTATTATTCCCGGTCATGTTTAACCCAAAAACAAAGAAATTAATGAGATAAACCCATAGTTATCTTATTATTTTCTAGGAATAATTATTTAAATAATATTCCTTGTTAAATATGACCAAATCAACCCCCATTAATCAAATAAATCATTATTTATTTGATTATATCCCAACCACTTCCTTAAAAAGATAAATAAATCATTTATTTATTTATTTTTTCACTAATCAAGGGATTTGACCCAAGTCAAACACCCTTTCCCTCCAACAAATAATAATAAAATATTCCATAGAGGTGGATCTAGATTTGATTAACATTATTTTAATCATGCACCAAGGTCTAGAATGACCCAATATTTTGTTATAAATAGGAGGGTTTTCCCCATCATTCTTCACCTTTTGTTGCCTATTAGATCACTCTGGATCTATACACTTGGTCTCATTTCTACCATTTTGCTCCCATTGAGCTCTACTTTCTGCATTGGGTTTTCTACATCTACGAGAGAGAGAAAGCTTAGATCTGAAGTGCTGAGGACTACAAAGAACCCATCCCATTGAGGAGATCTGGATACACCTTCTTGTTTCCTCCCAGGTGCCCTGTAATATAAAAATTCATTCAAAAATCGTGTTCTTGTCTTGTCTGTTGGATGCATGGAGAAAACTCTTTACTTTACTGCTTGATATCTTTCCATTTATAGATCTGTTTGTTGCAGCACTTTAACTACTAATTGCAGATCTGAAGATGTTTTGCAGCCATTATTGTTGTTAGGGCTATTAGTTATGCGTAGCTAAAGTGGTTCTTTTTCGTACGCTTCGACAAAGAATTCATACTAACACAGGGCCGACCATCTCACTCACTTACGAGCTATCTTTATGAGGTGTCGGCATTATCGAATTAGGCTGAATCCACACAAATGTGTTTTTTGTGTAGAGTCGAGTCATTTACTGGGATTTATTGTTTCAAAATTAGGCATTCACGTCGATCCATCGAAGGTCGAAGCTACTGTTAAATTACCTCCTCCTTCGACTTTACGCCAACTCCAAAGTTTGCAGGGGAAAGCAAACTTTTTACGTCAATTCATTCCTAACTATGCCGAGCTTACAAAGGGTTTTACCCGGTTGCTGAAACAAAACATTCCATTCTTTTGGGATGAGATCGTTGATCGATATTTTAATGCACTTAAACACGTGTTGACCCATGCACCGTTATTGCATCCTCCCAACAACAACCAGGATTACAATTTGTACCTCGCTGCTTCTCATTCCACCATTGGGATGGTTAGTTTAGGAAGACCAATCTAACACTGAACATGTGATTTACTATCGTATTCGGAATCTGCATTCAACCGAGATCAAATACACACATGTGGAGAAATTGGCATTGGCAGTTGTCCAAAGATTTAGACACTGCATCTTGTTATGTAAAAACACAGTAATTTCTGATTGCAACCCTATGATGTACATTTTAACCAAACAATTTCTAGGGGGCAAGTATTCCAAATGGATAGTCATCCTGCAAGAATTTGACTTGGAGTTTGAGAAATCCAGGGTAAAGAAATCTTTGGTATTTGCGGAACTGATGTGTGATTTCCCCTCTACTGATACTGAAACTGTGGCAGAAGAGCCCATTGCGGACGAATCTCTGTTTCTTATCAGTACTCTCGATCCATGGTATGGAGATATTATTGTTTATCTCCAAACCCAATATTTTCGGCCTGAAATCTCATGATCTCAGCGACAGAAAATACGCTTCCAATCCCAACAATATAATATTATTGGTGATACACTCTATCATCGTGGAGCAGATTCTGTTTTTCGACGCTATCTTATTCATGAAGAAGATGAAAAGGTTTTAAATGACTGCCATTCTGGAGCATGTGGCGGTCATATGTCTGGGTATGCCACAGCCCAAAAGATTTTGCGCGCTGGTTATTTCTGGCCATCGTGATTCAAAGATTGTATCTATGCAGTCCGGAAATGCCACAATTGTCAACTTTTTGATCGTAAGATGCACGCGCCACCCGCTCCTCTTCATCCCATAATTTTTGTTGGTCCTTTCGCGAAATGGGGTATCGACTTTATTACATGTAACCCTCACTCGGCCGGGGGGCATGCATATATTATCTTAGCAGTAGATTATTTTACTAAGTGGGCCGAGGCGATGCCCACATTTTCGGTTGACGGCAAGACTGCTGCAACTTTCGTATTTAATCACATAATTTCTAGGTTCGGTGTTCCTCAAGCCATTATTACAGATCATGGAAGTCATTTTCGGAATGTCATGATGACTGAACTGACAGATCAACTTGGCTTGCGCCACGATAGTTCCACTCCGTATTATCCGCAAGCCAACGGTCTAGTTGAAGCCATAAATAAAGTTTTAGTCACCATGATTAGACGAATTATTGGTATTCACAAAACGAATTGGCATTCCATGTTATTTTCATCACTTTGGGCGTATCAAACCTCAGTAAAAACATCAACTGGTTTCACTCCTTTTCAACTCGTTTATGGTTTGGAAGCTGTGTTGCCGATTGAATGCGAAATTCCATCACTGAAATTAGCCATAAAATTACTCCCGCCTATTGCCCGAGGAGGAGAAACATTTCTTATACTTGGCTCACCCGGATGAGAATCGACCAAATGTCGAGAATAGCAAACGGCTTACAGCAACGAATAAAAGCTCGATGATAGAAGTGTTACCTCGAAATTTTTCGAAGGAGACCAAGTCTTAGTTTGCGATCGCCAACGATAAGCTAGAGTCAGAAATTCGTGCCTATGGCATGGTCCTTTCCATTGTTAAGCTAAAGTCGGCAAAGGTGCCTATGAGCCGATATTTTGATTTGTTCCTTTAGATAAACCGTAATGGACTTTATCCTCAAGCGATACTATGCTTAAACTTGGTATGGAGAGATTTTTATTAGATTAGATTTCTTTATCGGCTGTGTGTGTCTTAGATTATAAAAGCGTGCCTGGGGTTTAGAAGTGTGTTTTATCACTATTCCCGCTATTTGAGTTTTACTCCTCGATATTGCGTATGCTCTACATCTCTTCAAACCTACATTGGTTTCGGCCGATGGTGCTTGTTGTAGTACATGGAACATTTCTTCCGCAGTTTCGTTATCTTTATTCACCGACGAAGTTAGTATCCATGCATGGGGTAAGCCTGGTCAAACAACGAATAACATTGCCGGTATAGTGCAGTGATTGGTTATTATCTGAATCCACATCATTTGGAATTCCCGAGTTTGATTGTTAGGTTGGATTCTCGAACTTGTTGTATTACATCTTAACAGGTTTATGCCATTAGGAAATCCAAAGGTTATTACGCAAGTTATTTTAATAGTCTGCCTCTTGAACATGAATTTGATTACATTGAATATCAACATATTCCAAGACATTTAAATACATTAGCGTATTTAATTGCTTCTAGTATGATAAATTGACATTTGCAATGATCAAAACAACAAAACAATCAACATCCATAATATGTACATGATAGCCTAAGAATATGATATATCATAGTATAGAAGTGTTTTAAAAAATATACATCGCCTCGATCATAGGTTGGAAACACCTTATGATCGGCAAACTCGATAACACAAAAGTCAAAAATATGAGTCTACAACACGATCATCCCATCACCTATGATGATCACGATGAGAAACCACCGCCGAGCCACCCTACACGGAACCTCCTAAAAGGTCTTGGAACACCAATCACGATTCTGCAATTGATGGATCTCATTCTATGTCCGTCTTCCTCGAATATTCAGAGTCGATCAGCTTTAGATGATGCTCTAAATCGCATAATATTTCTGTTGATTGCTCATCAAGTTTTAGGTAGTTTGAATCGTTGTCTTCGTCATAGGGGCCGAGATGGCCGTCATTGTGGGCCCACATCTCTGCATTCAAAAAATGGTTATTAATTTTCAAGACGATCAAAAATTTAAAAAAAAAAATAGAATTTAGAACTTGTTGGAAAATTATTTTACCTGATTCATCCTGCTGTTCCCCGCCGAGATTCATTCCTGGCCGCCATGAAATCTATCCCGGCCGTATGGAAAACTCTCTCATGACAAAATTTCATGTCCAACCCAACTAAAATATGAAGGAAATCAAACAATCTCAAGACTTAATAATGCGACAGCCACTAATGCAACCCAATGAACTATCCCAGGTTCTCGGGTCGACCAAAGATCAATGAATACTGAGCTAGCATGGGTACCCTCTAGAGAAAAAGTGACCACGATGGATCCATATCCAAAGTTATTTAGTTTTCCATTTTTCGCTTCCAGTTAGTTGGCCTTTTACATTGGCTGAACACAGCTTTCGCACCGCCTGAAAAATGGTGCCCCGAAATGTCTACAGCAATGCGCATCTGGAACCGTAGCTACATGCAAAGGTCGCACTCCCACACAAACTGCAATGGGTGAACGAATAAATTTCCAGCTCGATACGCATTATAGTTTTTATATCAATCTGCTTGTCCCGGGTATGCCTCATCATTAAGGTAATTCTTGTCAAAGACTAGCGAAGGCCAGCGCCCGGCTCAGTCCCAAACAAGGAAAGTTGTTCGCCCTCTTGACAAACTACCGTAAAACAACATCCTCCGCCACTGAGCTAGTGGCCACTCTATAATGAAACATCGGTCCCGCACGTTCGACCGTTTACGCCCATGTCAGGAGGTCTACATGTGCCCTCATGCCTTGAATGGCCCGTAATTTATACAAACTGCATGCTCTTAATGCCTCGTATGGTGGAAAATGGAGCATCGCTAAGTGTCATCCACATCCTCGCTGCTCACGTTCCAAATCAACATCTGTTGATCCTACAATGCATAAAAAGATATTAGGTCGTAATCTAATTTGAAAATTTTTGGGCGCCAAAGAGAAATTGGCTTTTGAAATTTAAAAACGCGGGACCCCACTTTCCCTTTGTACATAGTGTGTGTATGAACGCACGCGCTTTGTAGGAAAAGTGTGCGGGACCTTACCACTTTTTCTACATAGGAAAGTCTGGGTCCGCAGTCTCATGTGTGACACCTCGCGGACCTCCGTGATTTTCAAACTATGTCTCTCCCTTAAAAATAAAATCTAAAGCCTAAAAAATGAATTTTAAACAGATGAAAAGCAAGATTAAGAGGTTGTGGATTACCCGGACCGATCGTTTCGATTTCGTCGGACGATTTTCCGTAATCTTCATCGGAACGTTTTTACTCAAAAGCTTCACTTTTCACTGAATTTGAACGGAAATGAAGTTGAAAAAGTCCTTTTTATAAGTTTTTTCAATAGATAAATTTTTAATTTGCTTATTTTTACTTTAAAAAGGATATTTTTCAAGGTATTTTTACTTATCTTAAACATGTATGTGTAATGTTTTTGTTTGTGCGTAAATTGTATTTTTCAGAGAATTGATCATTTTTCAACAAAGAGCATACTTTGTCACTTTTTCACTCTTTCAAAAATTTACGAAAAGCGAAACATCGGAGTTCTCTAAGCCCTTTTCGTACCTCTCTAAACATGAAAATATTGTCGAGCACTTGATTATTCGAACTCGTTAAATTAAATGAATGATCATCCCTTCAAGATAAGTTTACCCCTTTGATGATCGAATGGACTATTTCTCGAAAAAGGTATACGTTGACTAATTACGGTCAATAGAGTTCTCTCCCGCATTATTTTATCCTTTTTCGGCTCGAGAGACTAAATTACGAAAAAAATTACACCCATGGAGTTTTCTTAAGTTTTTCTTCCTCGACTCCCAAATTGAAAACACCGAGTTTCTCCTATACCGACTCGTTAAAATTTAACAAAGAAAGGACCCTCGCTTAATTTTTAATATGAATGAACCACTAATTCTTAGGGTTCGAATTTTAAACTAAGTTGGACTCATTTGAAGGATGAGATTATAAACAAGCAAATGTTATCCTCCTCAAGCTTGTCAAAAATAAAGAGGTAATTTCGCTTTAAATGGTGGGGGAAAAGAGAGAAAAATGACTTGTTTGTTGTATTTTGAATTTTCGAAAATCTAGTTAACCACTCTTGAACATGACACTTTCATTCACCTGGGTTGGGAAATCCTTTGCCTAATAAATAATCAAACCTCATTTGAAAGTCTTCATCCGGCTTGGGTATTAGTTTTAAATAATTGTCACTAAACCATTTGCGAAGTGTCATATGTGTTCAAGAGGATACCACCAATCCATTCATCCGCAGACCGCTATCCATTTTGCCCATCCCCAGTCATTCCTTGCCAATATATTTTCAAAACTTGATCTATGATTTCATGTTGTGGGCTTGCTCATTTACTTGGACGCTTATCGATTTACAACTCATTATCTAGGAAGTTGATCTAGAAATTGTCAAGATCTTGAAACTGCATGCCTCAATGGCGGTGTTTCTCGGCTTCTTCATTTTACAAAGTTGCATCATTGACCTTCCTCGATCAATGATTCCTATGGACATGTTCGATTTCAGCTCGCTCATTCATGATTTCACGGATTGTACCTGGTACTTTGAGAGCCATTGACATTACCGGGTGGTTACTCTCACACTTGTTAACAGCTTACATCATTGACTGGTAATCAAGTGGTTTTTACCATGTTCCACTTCGACACATTCATTCACATGATAGAATCGTACTAGTTCGAGATGCGGAAATCAAGACCCCGGATCTAGTTTCTACCATCCAGGCTACAAGGAATTTTTTATCATTTATACAAGGACTATTTATAAACGTACGGTTGCGTCCATACCGTGTCTACACATGTCTATACTCGTGATGTACTCAAAATCATTCCCGTATCGTACGCTTGAATTAGTTTCTAGTTAGTTTTGATCTGAGTATGGGAATTTCTACCTCAGCCGATGATATATATATATATATTGCATTGAATGTTTTTATTAAAATTGATCGGGGTGTCCACAGATGATCCTTGAAATGATAGTACTCAGCCTTCATATATGACAGACTTCGCATCATCTATTCCAGTAATTTTCACTTTAGGGGGCAATCTATTACATCGAAAATTGTCATCCCGACATTCTTCTATGTGTATGAGCTTACATATCATATTCTCCTTGCAAGTCTAACATATCGCCTCCTCATGTCAAGCCTTGAAAAATCAAAGAAATGTTCCTAAAATCTCCCTAAACTTTGGTGTCGCACTTTCTCTCTATTTCTCCCGTATGTCTCACACCTAATGTTCAACTCTCTTGCGATCAACGTACTCTTTATCTCTGTGTTAAAGGTGCGACTCCCGTAAGATCAAAAAGTCGCAAGTAAATTCCAAAATCTCAATAAAATGAATTCTAGCTTTAGAAAATATCTTGCAAAGGATAGAACCACTCTTATGAGGTGCATGTATCCCTTACCTTATGGAGCTAACCCCTTGATGAGGAGCTTATCCACATTTGAAGAAGGGATTCTATCCTTCATAGTTGAACAAAAACCTCCTTTTCCACTATAAAAAGAGGCACGGTAGCCTCATGAGTTCAAGCTTTAGAATATTTGAAGTTAAGTGTTGTTGAGATTTAGACCAAATAACTAAGACTTTTGTGAGGAGAGATTACATAATTTCTTTTGCCTTGGTTGGAGGAGTGCGAGCTTATCAAAGTAGAGGAGACTCGCTCGGACTCCCGGAAAGCCCGTAACATCAAAAGCTCAGTTGTGTTGTTTTCCTTCTTTTGAAATTAATGCAAATATACTCATTTTTCTCAATAAGCTTTCAAATAATGGTTTATTTCATAAATTCCTTGATCACTATGATAAGCATGGTTTATGATGATTTCTAAGGCTGTGCTATGTAATATTTTGCTTGTTTGTGACTCCGCAGTTTACGAGGAAAACTCCTTCAAGCGTCATGAGTGATAACAAACGACTTCCAAACAAGCTACTGATATACCAGAAGTTCATTCCTATAGAGCTTTTTGTAAATCATATATGCTTAGAGAAAGATTAGTTTATTTGGCTGTTTGTTGCCAAACACTTTTGGTACTAGAGATCACTCGTCTCGCAAGACGACCAATCAACACAACAAATAGTTACCCCACAACCTCGCTAATGAACCGGTCAATGCAAGTCCCTCCACTTATGCCCCATGTAGAGTACTCCCTCCTAAAGTCCAAGTGAGTCTATCCGATGTCTGCTCTAGGTACAAAGTGGGGATCCTTCCCTCCACCGTCACCTCGAAATATCCCGAATATTGTTCTCACTAAGGTCACCAAAGAAAACAAATGTACTTGGGGGAACACTTTACGATCCGATATACACGCAAGGGTAGAGTAGAACAAGATCAATCCCCTTTGAAGGCTCCTTTTGATATGGTAAATCCGAGGGTTTGCTAAACAAGTGACCATAGCTCCTCGACAATGGTTAACTAAGTTTTATCGTTTGTATTACGTCACATCTTCATTTGCCAATGATATAGGTACCATTACCTCGGTTGTGTCCGACATGATCTCGTTCTTGACTCTTTAAGGAGAGCTCTGCAGCACAAATGTCACAATTGGATTTTCCTACCACAAGATTCTACTTGTTTGTTTAAGCTGTTTTGGAATGTTTCTTACAACCTATTCCAAAACACTAGCCTAAGCTATGTTTGTAGAATGAGCCCTAGAAATGTAAAATATCTAGATTGATTTTATTAACGTGTTGTATTAATTTGGTTGTTGCTTAAGACAAAGGGCATGGAGTTGAAACTTTAATGATGTTTGTGACCCGACTAAAAAGTACTCTAAATTCATCTAAATTAGGAGTGCAACTCTTCTTTCAATGAATCTTATTTAAGGGAGATTGAGAGATTTATCAATTTTCAAAACACAAACCTTTCATTCATACACAAAATTATTTTCTAAAATAAGACGATTCTTACAAAGAACTCAACTTGTACGAATGGTCAATTACTCTTTTGAAATGAAATTCCTTGAACAATCAAATCAAAAACTACAATTCGATAAACAATCCATTTCCAAAGGAAAACAATCTCTCGAAAAATCTAAAGCATAAATTTCAAAATCAAAGAAAAATCTTATTTTTGAATTCTATCTAGAATGTTTGAGGATGATTTCTCTTAATTTGTGATCGTACTAAGAAAAATTTCTACTTATCTCAAATAGAATGAAACATCCAAAAGTAGAGGAATTTCTTTTGGATTAATGATGATTAATCCGAAAGACATCTATCTACATTATGGATCACAAAAGTCTTAGAACTAACACATCCAAAAGTGTTTGGTGTTATATCGTCAAAGAAGCTCAGAAGCTCCTCCAAGCTTTGCAAAATGAAAAGGAAACAATTTTCATAAAAGTAAGGTTTGCAATGATCCTAATGGCTCAAAAGGAAATATCATCAATACTAGTAAGTTGAGGCAAATGAAGGTATCTTTTGTATAGAGCAAAGAATAAATCAGTGGGCAAGATTTCACTTATAAAATGAAAATAGGATGATAAATCACACAAACACAAAATTTGATGAAAAGAAATTCTTGCACAAGATTTGACAACTAATATAGATCAGGGAAATAAAAAATAATCAAGTTATCTAGCTCTAAAAAAGAGAAATTTATTTTTTTCAAAAAATTTCCGGGGGTGCATAGTTTATAGTGGAAAATAGAGCGCATGCACACTGAATTGAACTAAAATATGCGCAGGTTGCCACACTATTTTCTGCTAAAAACCGCGCAGGCGAGGACAAAACTTGGAAAAAATAAAGAATGAGATTTATTTTTTAGGGATTCTTAAAATTTATCTACCCAACCAGACTCAGAGAAGTCAAAATTAGAAAAATTTAAAATTCAAACTGAAAATAAATAAAGAAAACTAAGCTCTAGATCCCCAGTATGGTCGCCATTTTGTTACATGGATTAATCCCTCTTGTGGGAAAGAGCGATCTCCCTAGTACTCCTACGAGTAACTAGAAAACAAGATCCATTTGGAAACCTTTTCCTCTATATTGATTGAATTTCAGAATTATTATAATAAAGTAGAGAGGACATGCCCCTACCTTGAAATCCAAACGTTTGAAGTAGCCTTTTGTCCCGTCACTCCAAAGGTGTTTTCTCCAATAAGTAGAACCTGCCATATGTTGTAAATCCTAGAGACAACCTTGAGTTTTTAAGGACCATTGCTTAGGACATCTTAAGTCAAAAGGTTTTAAGCAGGCTTTCTGTAGCTGAGAATATGAGACCTCTTGTTAGGAACAAGATTTAAGGTTTTCGAGTGTGGGACCAAGACATCATAGAAATAAATAAGGTAATTGTGACACCCAATAGTAAAACGTAAGGTTTAATGAGCCTATATCAAAGGAAGACTCGAATTAGACTGTTGTAAGTAGGGCCGAACATGAAACAAGTTGAAAGATATTAAAATAACTGAGCATGGGAATAACGAGAGAATATGAAAGGAAATAATAACTACAGGTAGGCTTATACTAACATCAGAATCTACCAGAGCTAATATCAGTAGAAAGGTGATGTATAGGATATGAGAAATGAACATAATATCATGCTTTGAGCCATATTTAAAGTGCTACAAACAGATATAAATGAGTACCTTTTCACAGATAAATTCACATCCAAACAATCCACACTTGCATTCGAAAAACTTACGATACCAAGTGAATGATGGAAATACCATGAACATTTGTATTAAAACACAACTAAGGAAAGTACAAACTGTAACTTATCTCATTAGGAATCCATTACACAACAGAAGAGTTTCGCTTCAATTTCCCAACGGGATCCTTCAACATATAATAATGAAACATGCCTCAAATCTTTACAAAAAGGAAGATTTTCGACTAACAATCTTTTCTTTGAAAAACCTAGAACCCTCTTTCAGATTTAGGTTCTCTCTTTTATAACCCTGAGCTAAGTATTGCACAAAAGATATTTTAGACCAATATTCGCCCATAGAAATATCTTTTCTGTTTGGAGTCTCTATAAAAATCAAAACTGATGATGAGGAAAAACGCCTCTCATCATCTACATAATGGCCTTAACGAGGGTGCCAACTGAAAACATAGCCACTGAACAGAAAATAGAATGCTTAGGGTAAAATGAAGATTTCACCCGATATTACAATGTAAAATAAATAACAAGTAAAAAGGCCACTTGGGCCAGATCATGAGTATCATTTTTTTGGATGACGAGGCGTGGCTACTTCCAGCTATTTTGGAAGCACCGATGATGCGGACGAGCCAGCTTTGTGTCTCTGAGGAGGTGGGGACTGGTGGGATGGTGTGGTGACTAGAATGTTGACATACTCGCTGCATTTCTGCCATATGGTCACCCTTGGTGAGGCCATAGTGGCAAAAATATCCACTAAGGCCTGTATATCAGTCAATTCAGAGTAATCCATGTGGACGTCCAAGTGTTACTTGATCTGACAGAGAAGGGAAATTTCCTTGCCCGGGGCAGTAATTATTGTTTCATCTTTTAGGCGAGTAGTTTTTTCATGGGGGAGATCAATCTGGTTCATAACGGGCGTCAACTTCTGTTCATAATCCGTTAGGCCTGAAAACGCAGTCGTTACAGGTTTCCAGCATGATGGGAGGCCCGCCTTCACCAGATCATCCCATTCTTGATCAAATCACTCCACTCCCTTGACAAACTGTTCCAAACCACTCAATGCGTTTGCATGCACGGTCTCCTTCTTGATTACCCTTCTAATTTACATCACTCCCTTGAAACAGTCTATGATCCCTTGGGTGGCTAGCTCTTCAAAGTCTAATCCGTTCAGGTAAGTGATATATCTTTTGGCCATGGCCACCTTTTCCTCCGCTTCCGCTAGACCTTATTGCAACTTTCCTTTGAATAATCAGACTAAAATATTTTTATCATTCATTAAAGTAATATATTTCCAACGTTGCTTTACCTCTGATATAATGTTGGTCCAAATGAGGCGCCTGGCTTCCAGGAGGGTTTTGTTTCCTTTCATCTAGTTGCTCAGTTCCTTGATGGTCTTTTCCTATTGCAGCTTCTCCCTTTTCGCTGTTTCCACCTCTTCTTGCAAAGCTGCTACCACCTTGTCGTTTTCTTCTAGTTTAGCTTCCAACTCCTGTATTTTCTTATGTGCTATGTGGGCTTGATTTTCTGAGACCTGCAAGTCCGAAAAATCCTTGGTCAATTGTGCTGGAGTGGTACCAGGCGTATTGGAGCTTGGGGTCACGCATACGTGTGTGTCCCATTTCCCCTGCAACTCGACCATTTTCTGTCTGAGGGCAACCATTTCTGCGGCCATCTTAGCATTCCCATCCCTTTCCTAGGCCAATGAATCAACGAGAGCTCATTTCTCTCTCTCCACCTGGGCTAACTTCTCTGTTTATATATATTTGTCACGGGGGATGTGTAGTCTCTTCCTTAACTCTGAGTTTTCAGCCTCTAGTTCCAAGATGATCTGCTTCCGGATCCCATCTTTGTCACTTTAATTTTCCCTCACTATTCTCTTGAGATTATGTAGTTTGTTGTTGATACCTCTGGCACTAGCCCTCTATTTCTTCTAGTTCTCCAACACCTTTTTGTACTTGTCTTCCAGCTTCCATGTGCAAGCGCAAGCTTTACTACTTCGTCTCTTAACATATCCCCGACGCATTAATGGAGACCAAGCTTGTCGGTTAAAGGGACCTTTTCCAGATTCACAACAACCTCCAAAGCTCGGTAGCTAATTCCATCAGCTGTCAGATCTAGCACTGCCTCTGTGATAGCTATTATCTACTGTTCTTTGTCCATATCAAGCTCTGAGGTGAGTCGAGTATGATATTTATCCACAAACCCGGCCAATTACGCTCAGATTTTCTCCCTTACTGTCCGGTTTCTATTTCCAATTTCTTCCCTTACTTCGGCTCTGTTAACCAAAATAGCCTGTGATATCCCAGAGGGTTCCGAAGAGGAAGTGCTATCATAATTTACCATGAAACCAGCCTTGCCCTTGTCAGGCTCCCTGTACCGGATCAATTCCTCCTGCGGAAGATCTTCCCATATAATCTCCACCTCATTAGTTCTTTGCTTCTTGGAGGGATGGGATCCCTCCCCCATATCCATATCTTCTTGTTCCCTTGAAACATTGGCCTCATCGGCCTGCCCTGTTTTCTCTGTACCCGTTGAAGCAATGTCGCCCCTTCCTTCTGTAGCTAAAGATTCAGCCTCCATCTATGAAGCCAAAGGCCAAGTATCAAGGTTAACTCTCCATTCAATGAAGGGCCTAGTCTCATGTACATATGCATTGGACTTAATCTTCCTTTTCCTATTGGAAAGGATTCCTTTCGGGTCATAGGGCCAAGCTTTCCCTTGTACTAGATCCATCCCCTGAAGCGGTGTTTACACTGTGGATAGGGCATGTCTTGAGTTTATGGTGAAGGGGTTGATAGTTGTGGGGAGTTTGAGAATGTAACCTTTCTTCGCAAGGACAAAGTGGGACTGGTCCACTTTCAGGGTTTGACGAATGTAGTCAAGGGCGAAAATATGCATAGCAGGAAACATTGGAAGGCGGTAGGGGGTACGTCTGCACCATAGAATTTGATCTTAGTGTAGTTGTCAAACAGGTACCAGTCCCCTATGCTCTCTTCATCATCGAACTGCAGCCAATCCTTATGTTCGACAAAAATCCTAGGCGGAGAGATATCAATGGATGTGAACTCATTCAAGAACCTCATATAACCCCTCCCATTAGGCTGTTGACACACTGAGATGTTCCACTCAAATAAATTTCTTGGTTAGGCGTTCACTCTCGAAAGCTTTTCGAGGCCTAAATTTTCGAAATTTTCGGCGTGTTCAAACAAGAAGAGGTAAAACGCTAATGATCAGAACCGAAAGATATTTAGAAAGATATCATGTTCCTCATTATATTTTGACCTTTATATCAGATCTGGCCCACTAATACCCAGAGGAAAAGCTGACTATCAAACTTATCCAATGGTTGTAGAAAATTCTGCCCAGGAACTTCAATAAACAGTGGGAAATCAATCTCAATAATAATTTACTTCAACCCCTCATTTTTCAAGATAAAATTAGTGAAAATCAAGGGACTATTTATGTTAGTCAACACAACCCTTAGACACAAGGAAAATCAACCCCTTTTAACTCACAAAATTCAGCTTACAAAACACTGTTTGCAGCCCTTTTCAACCTATCATGGGGCATTTCTTTTTATCTGTTGATGAAGATACTTTATAGACAGGAATAAGAGGTTTCTTCAATACTATAATATCACTGCTTTGCTTATGATGTAATACCAGA
Organism: Pinus albicaulis; assembly: GCA_034641835.2. Taxonomy (NCBI): domain Eukaryota; kingdom Viridiplantae; phylum Streptophyta; class Pinopsida; order Pinales; family Pinaceae; genus Pinus; species Pinus albicaulis. Next base: position 725,934,984 of record CM076578.1, on the reverse strand, counting down.
ATTCAGCTTATAAACTTTCAATTGTTCCCACTGATTTTCAAATTTGACTTCTCCAATTGAAAACTTTCTTAAACATAATTTGAAACCCTGCTGATGCACCCACTATTCATCTTTGGAGGAGGTAGCACACAACAACTCTGAAGTCATTTAAAAACATGTTGGCCCTCTGCTTTTAAATGAAGGAGGTCTTATTTATCATGTTCCCAACCATCTGCTCTTTGAAGGAGGTCTTCATAGTCATGACATTTCATCCATTTGCTAAATCATAGCTATCTCTCTGTACCCATATGTCTATTGCATATCGCATTAAAATAGTGAAACATTAATAAATCTTTTATATATACTTGATATGTATCCTTTTGTCAAAATATCTTTGTGAACTTTTAAAACAGAAACCACATGACATGTAGTTTGTGGAGTATTTTCTTGCTAGTCAGCATTTACTAACCTTTTTTGGACTGTGTTTGCATAGGTACATTTGATTTGTTCTTTGACTAGTGTTTTTATCCGAGGCTTAAGGCAGCATAAGAAGCAGTTGTCTTCTTATGTACTATGATTATGTCCTTGGGAAAACTTATGCATCATTATCTCTGAAGGAAAAACTGGAACACTGCAGATCAACCTTATATCAATCCTCTGTATTTGTGTGGCTTTGAAGGATGGTATCAGCTTTTAGGGCAACTTTTGACCTTTGAAACATGCACTCCTGCTTTGTTATCATTGTAGCTCTCCACCTGCTGATGGAAAATTCTTCAACATGAGACTTATTTGGACTTGTCTCTTTTCTTGTGTCTGGAAACTGTTTGTCATTCAATTTGCCCCCTACAGAGATGCAAACAATATGAATTTGAAACTTTAAAAGCTCCTTTAGTGTTCTATGGAGATTTTTCCCAATCTTAAGCATATTCCTTTAGACTGTGCACATGCTCATATCTTTGTGTATTAGATCTTTGTAGAATTTCTTCTAGACTGAGACAACAAGACCTCTTAGTGCCGCGACCTAGGGGTATATCAAGGTTTGCTTTTGCATATTAAGCGCTAATTCAGGGCTGGTTGGTATTGAAGAAAGGATTCTGGCTCAGGTTATTTTTGTCAAGGAAGGGATTTCTCTAAAGCGCCACTACCTAGCTTAGGGGAAACTTTCATTGATTCTGATTGTGTTTGACAAGAAGATCAAGGATAGGAAAGGAGACACTTTGTCAAACATTGGACAGTGAGTTTCATGAGAACCAAGGGGAAAATGATAGTAGACCAGCAAGACCAAGACAACTATAGACAGGGATATTTTTCTGAAACTAGACACAACATTGAAAACTGGAGATTGCTCTGATCATAGGCTGACAGGAAGGGCTAGGAAAGAAAAAAAAAATTTGGGGGTTTTCTAGATGACAAATTGACATATGGAAATCGGCTTCTAGAAAACTCAGCTACGAATCTAGTCATCAACAACAGGTGAAAAATACTAATGACTAACAGTGCCTCCATTTGGGGAGGGCAGCTCCTTTTCGGAGGTGTCCAGAATTGTAGATCTTTGGTTTATGAAGACCAGTGCCTTATCCATTGGCGCAAATTTCATTCTTTCTTGATTCCATTTCTGAAATTTGACAACATGATTAGCCTCAAAAACATCTCTACCTACCCAGCTATATTCCCTAACATTTTTTCTTCTTTCGGGTGCATTTGGAATAGCAACCCTTTGGCATAATAATTTTGAAAAATGACACTATCTAATTATACACTTATATCTGTCGGGAGTTCAAATTAAATTGATGAACTCCTTTGTTTCTCTACCTATGCTAGATTGACTGTCAAGATTAAGCTATTTGACAAGATTTCATTCTCTAATCTAAAACACGAAATTGAAAAATGACCAAATCAGGATTAGACAGTCCGATTTGTCATGTACTTGTGGCATGAAATACAAGCTGCACACAAATATTATTTTGCATGAAAATGAAATTTAGAAAAATCCGCACTAGGATACATAGTTTGTTTTTCATCCCTGCTTTCCTCTTTGGTTATGTTTTGAGCATGTGGAACCAATATCTTTTCCTAATCTACTCTCTTTGATAAGTCAAGCTTACACAATGTTGACTATCTTTTCCTCTCACTAACTTATCAACAAATAAATTTAAAACATGTTCAGTTATGATTAGGCTAGATAACTGAACAAGACATTTGAGCACTATTAGCGGCATTTAGACTTGTGCGCTTTCTGAATGACTATTTTTTGAACATGGGGCTTTACCATTACTTTTAGAAACTCCCCTCTTTTTCTATTTTTTACTGTTTTTGTATTTTCTGCTTTTTCACTTTTTCTTCAAACAATATAGAACTGAAAAGATGCTCACAAGGTTGAGCTTATTTTCCACTCTTGTCTATTTATCCTAATCTAATCTATACACAATAGACATTTATTTGGTGAACTCTCTTTTCCAATGTAACTAGTCAAGTAGATGATTGCATGGGTGACTCTGGTTTAGTTCTTTCATGATGTTGAAGAAATGAAAAGGCCACTGCCATTTGGCTTATTTTCGAACAGTAGTGCTTAAGTTTTTTCTCATACCTTGTAGCAAACTGTTCATGGTAGAACCCACTACTCCTTCAGATTTCTCAAGGAAAACAACAAATGGATCTTGGAATAATACCTTATCTAGAGGATTTGATATATATGTTTTATTCGGGACTACTCTTTCTTCCACTTGGCTATATCTTGGACTCTCCTGGGTAAGAAACTCTTCCCCTTGCTCATGATCACTCGAACTATCAGACTCATCATATATTGCAGTGTAGTTTTCTTTCCAAGCTGATGTGTTTTGATAGGGCAGACTTGACACTGTGTGAAGGTAATCACTTTGATTGGTGGGGATGCTCTTTGGAAACAAATCTTCTTGAGAAAGAAGAGCAGCAACTATCTTGTGATCATGAATTTTCAAGTCTTCATTTGCTTCAAAAAATTTTGAGCTTTACTCATCACTGTCATAGCTGCTATGCTTTGTTTGGTTACTTTCCTCAAGTTTATGAAACTGAGCTTCCTCCCAAAAATCAAAAATTGAGTATTCTGCAAAGTTAGCTTCTGTTTGGAAATCATCATCATTATCAACATATTGATCAAACCTTGGAAAATCATCATTATAATTAATGTCACCAACTATACATATTGGACTATCAGATTTCTTTTCTTTGAATTGATCTTTAAATCTATTTACTGCTATATGATAGTTAAGATCAGGAGAAGGATCAAGAGAGGCTGACTGTATGTTTATGAGTTGATCTATTTCCTCTTCTGTTAAAAAGGGAGGCATTTTAATTTCTCTTTGGATATAGCTACAATAATTTTCTTTCTCCTGGGAAAGCTGATTTGGAGGATGAATGTCTTTTTGGGCTTCACTTATGAGAGATGATGAATCATCACTTGTGCCTTTAGAGAGATCCTGTGGATTCTCTTTCATTTCTTGCTTGTTTTCATCTTCAACCAATTCTTTGTGATGTTGAGGATAGTTAGCATGTAATTCATGAGTTTTTTCTGATAGATTTTCAGGAGGCCAATTTGCTTTTATGAACTCAAATGACTCCCAGCATAAAGGTAGAGATCCTACAGGTTTTGATTTATCTTCTATCTCAGATTTGAATTCCTCTTCAATCAACTTTCCTTGATTTAGGTGAGAGTTATTTTGAGCAGGGGTTTCCTGAATAACTGCTAAGAGATCTTTAGGATGAAAATTTTCTTTCAAAGTCTAGAATGATTTAAAGCATAAGGGTAGAGAACCTAAAGGTTTTGATTCTTCTTCCATTTTAGAATTTGTGATTTCAAAATGGCTGATAGTTTCTTTAGAGCATTCATCTATGTTTTTATTTGCAACTTTCTCATTAGGCACATTTTGTTTATAACTCTTGTCTTGTAATAGTTGACTGTGTTCATCCTGAGGAAGAAGTGTAGGTTGGTTTGAATAAGTAGTGTTAACCTTAACTTTGTGTCTTTCTCTTTTCTTGTCAAGTAGATGCTCTAGTTTGCTGAAATCATATACCAATTTTTTCAACTTTTCCTCTGAAGATATTAGTCTCTCTTGATTTGCTTTGTCTTTCTCTATTATTCTTAGTTGTGCCTCCCTATTTAGTATGTTGAATTCTACATCAACTGCTATCCATTGCATTTCTTCTAGGGTCAAAGGATCTTTATCTCTTATCCGGAAAACCATCTCTGGGTTAAAATAATCTGGGTAGTGCAAGAGAGCACATCCGAGGGGTGGCTTTATGTTAGCAGGCATTGCATGGTATACTTTATTGAACCTGGCTGAAAAGTTTTGTATTGTCTCCCCTGGTTGTCTTTTTAACTGATTGTATTCCTTTATGATGAGAACTTTATTACCCATGACCACCCACCTATCTAGGAAGATTTGAGTGAACTGATGAAAATTGGTAATGCTTGCAGCTAGAAGGTCTTTAAACCAACTCTTAATTTTTCCTTGTAATGATAAGGCAAACATTCTAATACGCACATCATCTTCTTCTATTTCATAAAGGTCAAGTAAATCCTCAAGATTTTGGACGTGCTCTTCAGCGGTGACTTTGGAGCTTTCTCCATCAAATCTGGGTAATTTATTTTGAAGATTTGCAGGGAGGGCTCGAAAGATGGGAGGTAAAACCAGAGGCTTGTATCTTTCTGGGACCTTTGTGGATATAGGTAGTGTAAAAAGAGATTTATGACTGTTTGAGGTTTCAGCCAGAGTGGGAAAGGTAGCATGAGGCTCATGTTTTGCTAGGTTTTCCATAGGTGAATCTAGGGTAAGCACAGGTGTACAAGCCTGCTCATGGTCAGAAATTTGAGGCTTAGCTTTTCGAGGTTTGAGATCTTTCCAATGATCAATGTAGATCTCATCGGTGTATTCTTGATCAGGCTCAAAGTAGGATAGAACATAGTTATAGATAAAGACAATAATTTTTTGAATCCAACTAAGGCTTGAGTGCTTTTTCTTTCTAGGATGATTGGTCATGTTTTAGGTTCTTCCTCCAGTGGAGTCACTAGGTCTATTGAGATTTGTGGAGTCGCCAGGTGGAACTTGGTTGTTTTTACAAAGATGTAGCTATGGTCGACCACCAATAACTAGGAAAAGCCAATCTGGGGGTGTTTTTGGGGTTTTCTAAGTTTTTATGTGCCTATGAGGTTTGGAAGAGTTTCCTATTACTAAATCATCATTTTGCTAAGATGGTGAAAGAGCTAGCTTCTACTCTTCAAACAACACTCAAGTTTTCTAAGTTTGATTGAGACTTCGAGAGTTGCTAAGGAGTACTTAGATTGTCACTAAATCAGAAGGTCCCACCGTGATCGTTGGGCCAGTGTTAGGTGGAGCTGCGGATAAGTCAATCGTAGAGAAAGATTTTATGGTCACTGGAAATTTTATATCTAAGTCTCAGATATCACTCGAAAGGTCCCACCGTGATCGCCATTATGTTAGTGTGGCGATGAGGTGGCTCAATCAGATAGTAGCCTAGAGTTTAGTAAAGTAGTAAGGCCTACTGGAGGCTAGTGGAGTCGCCAAGTGGATTTTTAGTTGTTTTGAGGTATATGTGTATGGTCCACCACCAATACTGACAAAAACCAATCTAAGGAAGTTTTGGGGTTTTTTGAGTTTTTATGTGCAGCCTAGTTTGTAAGAGTGTTCTAAACTTGATTCATCACTTTGCTAAGATGGTGAAACAAGGAGTTCACTCTAAATGATTCTATAGGCTGATGGTCTGAGTTTAGTGTTGAAGGACTAAAGAGTCTATAAGAGTTTGCTAGACTGTCATGTACTCAGTAAGTCCCACCGTGATCGCCATTATGTTAGTGAGCGGTGGGATAAGTCCACAAGATAGTATTCTCAAAGGTCTCTGAAGGTTTAGGGAATCTAAGTTTGTTTATCACTCAGAGTCCCACCATGATCGCCATAATGTTAGTGAGGGGTGGGATAAGTCCACAAGATAGTATTCTCAAAGGTCTCTGAAGGTTTAGGGAATCTAAGTTTGTTTATCACTCAGAGTCCCACCGTGATCGCCATTATGTTAGGGTCCTGTGATTTGGCTGATTGGAAAGCCAAATGACAGTGTAACATCAAACCAATCTTTGGAGCCCAAGGACCTAGCCTTCTTGGACTCAGAGAGGGCTCTCTCTATCTGTGTAAGGGATATCTGTGTGTGTGCTTATTGTGTTCTAATTTTAGGCTAGTTATGAAGTAGGTTTTTGGTTTTGGTTTTTAGGTTGTGAGGGATGAACTGATCAAAGACATAAGATAGGTAAAAAGATGTCAGATCAACTGGGCTATGGGGTCGAAAAGGTCAAGAAAGCTTTCAGATGGTGATACAAGGTTGTTGAAGGGCCGATTTGATTCGAGGTAAAATGGATCTTTGGGAAAAATGGAGTAAGATGGACATCAAGTTTGTGAATAACAAAGGATTTCAAGCATAACTAGTTTAATAGCTGACATAAACATGGTAGGGCAAACCATTAATCATGAGAAATGTAACTATAAGCTAATCAATACATATAAATAAACATTCAAGCCATGCATAGAGATATATAACTCTCTAACTTTGGGAAATGGCTATCAGACTTTGGGGAAATACATTTAAGATAGACAAACAACTTAAATCACTATGTCGGAACGCCTAAACACAGTACTTCAAGCTATTGGGCACTTTGAAAACAAGATTGCATAGTCTTAGGCAAAGGGCAAGATCAGAACAAGACCTCCTTGGTTCAACAAATGACAATCTAATCAGTCAAAGAGAAATTTCATAGATGGAGCTATGGCTAGCCATGAGTAAGCAGGGCATACCGTAAATCATACTTAGCATGCATAAAACCATGAATGAAACAAACAACAATATCCTTAAGTTATTAAAGAGCAATCAAGAATTCTTTAATGTGACTAAGAATGAAGAAAACATGGAAGCTATGAAGAAACATGAAATTTGAGGTGCCTCCAAGGGCATGTCTCAAATTTGTTCTCTACTATCCTATAGCAAGCAAGAACATGGATTTATGAATGAAAACTAGGAAACAAAACAGAGAGAGAGACACTATACCATTCTACCAAGTCATGGAATCCAACAACAATCCTCTTTCATCATCCAAGAACATCCAAGAAACTATCCAAAAGCATGAGACAAGTATTTCTTCCAAAGCTTATATGACCATATATTGCTTCTATTCATCAAGTTCAGCCTGGTTTACAATGAAAGCCTATGAAACATATAGGCCAAAGTGAGGAAAACCTCTTAGTGCAACTAGTAAGCTCATTGGCTCCTCAAAAATATCTGATTTTGTCCTTGAGGCTTTGCAAAGCCCAAGGAACAAAATATCTAAGAAAATATCTAAAAAATGACAAAAAGGGGAAAAATATTGACTTTTCCAAGTTGACAGAGTCTAAAAATGGCTAAACGCACATTTTGAAAAGCCAACACAGAAAACTGCATTTTTTCCAAAATACTCCAAAATTTTAGCAGCAGAAAGTTCCCTGTTTTGCGGACAATTTTTGGAGGCCTTCCTGATGTTGAAATGAGACCCGTGATGGCTCGTCGGAAAGCTCTGGATGTCTACTTTCTAAAAATTCTTAGTTTTTCCCAATCTAATCACTGGAAGTCCCTCAAAAACTGATCTCTCTGTAAAAACCTAAAAAATAGACCTTGCTAATATGCGGGCAGAGTGTTGAAAAAACTATTGTTTTTCACCATTTTGGGGGACCAAAACAACTTCAAATGCTCTAAAAATTTCTGAGTAGATGCCCCTGAATTTAATGTATCCAAAGGTACCACTCTCAAGAGTTTAGGATGTTCCAAACCAAAATGGCGATGCCCATGATTTTATGCAATTAGGCCCAAAAATGTCGAAAAACAAGAACATGTCAAAATTTGCTCAATTTTGGTGAGCAAGTCCCCCAAGGCTTTTTAGAAACATGTCTAGAATTTCGGGCCAAAATTCCAAGCCTAAAGGTGTCTTTCTCCCTTTTTCTCACCGGGCGCCCTCTTTGGGCAGTTTTGAGCTTTTCTTGGTTTTCTTCTTTGTTGTTTGGAATTCTAGCTTTGGTGAGGAAGTCATGGCCCCTTGCCTAGGAGAGGCAGCTAGCACATGCTTTGGAGAATTCACTTCGTGATCCATGTTTTGTATTTTCTTTCCCTCATCATTGCTTGCTTGAGGGCTTCCTTGTTTGTCTTTGTCACTGCCTTCTTTATGACTGTCATGCTCTTTCCCTTCATTGTTTTGTGCTTCATCACCCTTATGCTTATTGTTGTGCTAGCTGCCATAATGTTCCCTTTCATCACTGCCTCTTTGTGGTTTTGATGGACATGGTGCTCTTTGAAATCATTGTTTTCAAAGACTCCTTCAGATTTGTTTAAATACCCTCTACACACACTCTGTTTTGTTTTCTTAGAGACTGTGTGAATCTTCGATTCTTCAAAGAAAGAAAACTCTCTTAAAATAACACACTGACATTTCTTTTTAATAAACATGATAAGTCTTTTGAAAAAGAAAGATGTGCTTTCCCTTTAACTGCCTCCTAACACTTTATAAACTTTCAACAAGCCTATAAACAAATAACTTTCTTCCTCCAATAAATCATTGTCTTGTCATCCGTTATGCCAAACAACAAGTTTTGCTCAAATGAAAAACAAACAGTCAATTGATTACTATGCTTGGGAAAGCTATTGAAAAGAGGTACTTGTGGCTTTCTTGTTAGAACAAAGATCTCCTTGTGTTTTGACAAAAGCAAGACACCCTTCCCCAAACAAAATCTTCTTGTATTCACTGTTTTTACAGAGGTAGACAAAACACCCTCCACTGACTTTGCAAAATATCTCACCACACTCTGTTTTATGGGAAAATGGAGGTAGCACTAGTTTTCTATTTCATAACACAGAGAAAACCATTCATAATGATCAAACTTCCACCTTATAAACAGTGTTTCTTTCTCCCTTTTGAGTTTAGGAAAAGTCTACTTTTGTTTCACTGTGGGTTATCACCGTGTTTGAAGGCAGCTAGGGTTCTTCAGAACTGACTAAACACACCTTAGCCTATTACAGTGTGGATATTTGACACTCACAGTCAACCATAACCTTTTATTTTTGACCAAAACATCCCACTTCATAGCATCATTTGTCTCTTGGAGACACAGTAAGAGTACATCACCTCTTAAATTCAAAATTTGTCATGGAGTAAGAAGAATACCTTAAAAAAGCTTAAGGGCCCTTTTTGATTGGTTGAGCAGCTCTCAAAAGATTTTTTTGAAGGTTTTTAGGTGAGCAGCACGTTCAGAAGCAAGAACGCCATGCGCTGCTACAGGCGCGTCGTGCATCAATAGAAAACCTTTGTATTTTCTCTCCCAGGCGCGTCGTGCAATTTTTCAAACGCGCCGCGCACTTTTGCAGCCCGTTTTGGAGGCCTTCCCGGTGTCAGAATTGGGCGTGAGATGGCTCGTTGGAAAGATATGGAAGTCTGATTTTCAGAACAACTTGAATTTGTTCATTTGGAGTCCATTTGGTTGTTCAAAAATGGATTTTCCCAACACTGGTCAAAACTGGTGAATCTTGGTGCAGAAATGCATAGTGTTGTTTGTAGGCCACTTTTGGATGCCTTCCCGGTGTCAGAATTGGGTCCGAGATGGCTCGTTGGAAATATATGGAAGTATAATTTCAAAATATCTTTAATTTTTTTATTTGGATTCCATTTGGTTGTTCAAAAATTGACTGTCCCAACACTGGTAAAAAATGGTGAACGCTGGTGCAGAAAAACATAGTGTTGTTTGCAGGCTACTTTTGGATGCCTTCCTGTTGTCGGAATTTGGCCCGAGAAGGCTCGTTGGAAAGCTATGGAAGTATAATTTCCAATATGATTTATTTTTTTCATTTGGTATCCATTTGGTTTTTCAAAATCTGACTTTCCCAACACTGGTCAAAATGGTGAATCCTGGTGCATAACTTCTCCTGTGACATATGTATTTTTTACATTTATCACAAACAATGATACCTGTGTAGAAACTGAAGGAGGTTTTTCTTCTTGAACCTATGAGGGACAAAAACCTCTCTCACTTTTGTAAATTGCATCTCTTTTTGGTCAGAAAATAATTTTGAAACAAATTGCCCGGGCGCTCCTTAACCTCTGTCTTTTGCAACCTTTGTCATATTGAATGGAATGTTTTTTTTTAAATCATATGGTAATTCATAGTTTGTGTTGTAGGAAGATTTTTATTTTTTAAAACTATGATCAAAACCTCTGTTTCTGAATCAAGGAGATCATCACTTTTTGAAACCACTAATGTAACCCTTTGGAACCCTAATGCCATCTTGCTATGTGTCCACCAAGATTTTGTTCCTTTATTCTTTGTGGCTAACTGTAATCTCCATAATGATCTTTGGAGGCCCTTGTAACCTTCAACCTAAGAGAAAAAACTTTTTAATCCTTTGCCATGTTGAGAAGACTGATGTATGAGATCTAGAAGGCTGCTAGAATGGCTCACAAAAACTAAGGCTTCCATTAGCGATTCTCCTCCTAATGGAGCTCCAATTTTCAGAAATTATAAAAACAATGCATATTGTACTAAGATATTGTATTTACAATAAGCATAAATAAAGATCAGGAAAGGATGCAGCTGCAAGAACACAGAAAGCATTGTTGTTATTGAGTTTTGGATGAAGTCCATAAAAGTAAGCTAGTGCTGTAGTCACTGCCTTAGAAGTTTAATATGCTTATTCAAAAGCAAATTTTCTTCTTGTGTCTATTCTAACAACTTTTAACCACTTGAGCTTGAGCCAGAGTTTCTTCTTGATGCTTGTTATGCTAGTGTTGTTTGGACTGGATCCTGTTTGCAGCTTTTTGAATATGGTCAACAATCCTGCTTAACAACTTCATGCAATTTGAATTAACATCTTTTACTTTTATTTCAACATTGCAAGGCATATAAAGCATATTTTGCAACTTTTCAGTCTTGGACAGAATTTTTGTTTTAAATTTGTACATTGAAGTTTACCAATCTTGGAAACCTTCGTTTCTCCTTTTTGTCTCAAATTGATTTTCCCTAGTCTGCTTTGAAGAAGTTTATCATAAAGACACCATTGCAGCCTTTTAATCACCATGAGGAAAACTCCATTGTTTTTATGAAATGACGAAGCCATAGGATACTGTCATAAAACTTTGTCTTGTATGGAATGAAAGGAGTGCTGAAACTTTCAGACTTGGATTATTTTTTTATAGAGGAGTCCATTATCAAGACAACCCTGCAGCCTTTCACTCAATCACTAGTTGCCTTTGATATTCTATTGCAGTTGAAAATATATTTAGAAAGATATCATGTTACTCATTATATTTTGACCTTTAAATCAGATCTGGCCCACTAATACCCAGAGGAAAAGCTAACTATCAAACTTATCCAATGGTTGTAGAAAATTCTGCCCACGAACTTCAATAAACAGTGGGAAATTAGTCTCAATAATAATTTACTTTAGCCCCTCATTTTTCAAGATAAAATTAGTGAAAATCAAGGGACTATTTATGTCAGTCAACACAGCCCTTAGACACAAGGAAAATCAACCCCTTTTAACTCACAAAATTCAATTTACAAAACATTGTTTGCAGCCCTTTTCAACCTATCATGGGGCCTTTCTTTTTATATTCTAATGAAGATACTTTATAGACAGGAATAAGAGGTTTCTTCAATACCATAATATCAATGCTTTGCTTATGATGTAATACCAGAATTCAGCTTATAAACTTTCAATTGTTCCCAATGATTTTCAACTTTGACTTTTCCAATTGAAAACTTTCTTAAACATAATCTGAAACCCTACTGATGCACCCACTTTTCATCTTTGGAGCAGGTAGCACACAAAAACTCTGAAGTCATTTAAAAACATGTTGGCCCTCTGCTTTTAAATGAAGGAGGTCTTATTTATCATGTTCCCAACCATCTGCTCTTTGAAGGAGGTCTTCACAGTCATGACATTTCATCCATTTGCTAAACCGTGTCATCTCTCAGTCATATATGTCTTTGCTTGGTATATCAGAATAGGTAATAAAGTGAAATCTTGACAATCTACTATATGAGGCATGTTTCTGGGATATGTATCCTTTTGTCAAAATATCTTTGTGAACTTTTAAAATAGAAACCACATGACATGTAGTTTTTGGAGTATTTTCTTGCTAGTCAACATTTACTAACCTTTTTTGGACTGTGTTTGCAGAGGTACATTTGATTTGTTCTTTGACTAGTGTTTTTATCCCAGGCTTAAGGCAGCATAAGAAGCAGTTGTCTTATTATGTACTGTGATGATGTCCTTGGGAAAAATTATGCATCATTATCTCTGAAGGAAAAACTGGAACACTGCAGATCAACCTTATATCGGTCCTCTGTATTTGTGTGGCTTTGAAGGATGGTATCAGCTTTTAGGGCAACTTTTGACCTTTGAAACATGCACTCCTTCTTTGTTATCATTGCAGCTCTCCACCTGCTGATGGGAAATTCTTCAACATGAGACTTATTTGGACTTGTCTCTTTGCTTTTGTCTGGAAACTATTTGTCATTCAATTTGCCCCTTGCAGAGATGCAAACAATATGACTTTGAAACTTTAAAATCTCCTTTAGTGTTCTATGGAGATTTTTCCCAATCTTAAGCATATTCCTTTAGACCGTGCACATGCTCATCTCTTTTTGTATTAGATCTTTGTAGAATTTCTTCCGGATTGAGACAACAAGACCTCTTAGTGGTGCGACCTAGGGGTATATCATGGTTTTTTTTTTTTGCAGATTAAGCGCTAATTCAAGCTAGTTGGTATTGAACAAAGAATTCTGGCTCAGGCTATTTTTGTCGAGGAAGGGACTATCTAAAGCGCCACTGCCTAACTTAGGGGAAACTTTCATTAACTCTGATTGTGTTTGACAGGAAGATCAAGGATAGGAAGGGAGACACTTTGTCAAATATTGGACAGTGAGTTTCATGAGAACCAAGGGGAAAATGATAGTAGACCAGCAAGACCAAGACAGCTATAGACAGGGATATTTTTTTGAAACAATTCATGACTTTGAAAACTGAAAATTGCTTTAATCATAGGCTGATAAGGAGGGCTAGGAAAGAAAAAATTTGTTTGGGGGTTTTCTAGATGAAAAATTGACATATGGAGATCAGCTTCTAGAAAACTCAACTAGGAATCTAGTCATCAACAATAGGTGAAAAATATTGATGACTAACG